>ML778552.1:1321354-1409836 GCA_009831015.1 Picea engelmannii
CTTAGTAATCCAACAATTCAAATGTGTTCAACTGTAATATTATATAAAAAAATTATTGTAGAGAAAACATACAGTAATGCCTCCCTAAAATCAAAGCAACTTTATTCAACAACAAAAATTCGTAGCCACACAATATTCATGGGAAATAATGAAAACTTTAGTTGTGAAAAGGTAAATCCCTATCTCTAGTGCTATGTATTTGCAAAACAACTTGTTTATTTTAAACCTGGTTCGAGAATATTAGCAACCAAGCATGGGTTACAGGGCCATCATATTGATTCATTATTCAGACAATTTCCAATGAAACCTCTATGACCAATGATGATAGTTTGATGATTGGTTTCAATCTCTTTGATCGTAACTGACCACACGTGTTATATTAATTCGAGCAGGCCCGTTTGAGAAGGATGCTCAGAAGTATGGGAGGATTTAGTACATGAACTTTCTTCCCTAAAATGATGTTTTTTCCTAATTCGTTATATGTACCCCATACATATATCATATTTTTTTTTCTCCAAATAATCCAACAATTCTTTTAGCTACAAGAAATAAAATGAAGGAATTGATTTCATTTGCAAAGGCCAATGGGTCAATTATAATCTATAACTTTTCTTATGCAATTTACATGTCTGAAGACAATCCAAAATTGATTTATGAGATTCTTGGTGCAAGAGAGGTTGCAATTTAGACTTCATCATTTTCAAAATATGTTGTTTCTAAAGGTGACATTTGGCTTGGGTGGATAGTTTTCCCTAATAACCTTTGATTCTCTTATGTATTTCTTGTTGAAAATGATCTCAATCGAGCTATGTGCACTTTTTTTAATGGGGTGTCTAATATTGCACAAGCTGGTGTATTGGATCAAATCAAATATTTCTAAGAATGTACACTTTTGATTCATACACATGGAATTTCATTACAAACAACAATTATATATTATACCTCAAAAAAATACAAATTCCATACGTCATCAATTACTCCAGGTGATCAAGCCCTCGAATCATATATAACAATTGTTATTGATGACATTAATACCACCCTCTTCTATATAGATTTAATACTTGTAAGAACTAGATTCAAATTATTGTGTAACATTGCAATGACTCCATTTTATGTGCCTCACTTCTTTGGTTGAAATGAAATACATCAATATATTTAGCCACATTTTCATTATCAGGGATCAATTTTAGTTGATTGTTCAAATTGAATTTTATGTTGTGTACTACACTCCTTCTCCAAGCTACACAAATTTTATAGTTTGATGATTCCTACACCATGATAAGAGAAGTTCTTATCAATCCTAATTTCATAATCCGTGTCCTCAATCAGAGTGACCTATTCACTTGAATATCTATCCAATTGATTATTCCTACCTTCCATTCATAGGAAAGGAGAATAATTCTCTATTTTCACTACCCATTTCATGATCAACAACCCTGGACGAGTAAAGTGAATTCAATTTGTTACCTCTATCATCCACTCTTATTATTCTATACTGCCTCAATTCTTAAATGGAGTGGGAGGATATTTCTCTTGTTGATATTTATCTTTGATGATTACTGTGTTGAAAATATGTATTCTCCTTGATTGAATTCACACTTCTTTGGGTAAATAACTAATTATTATGATGATACATTGTGAAAATCCTATGGTGACTATATTTTGAATGTTGTTCAAAGTGCTTATTGGTCATTAAATTTGGATCACCTCTCATGGTTATAAGTTAAGTGTGGTTTCCAATAGAAAATGATCCTTCCAATATTTTTGATGGACAATATCCTCTAAGAAAATATTCTATAATAATTCCAATGAACTAAAGAGCTACAACCCTAGTGTTGGAGGATTTCCATACAACCTCTTTCTCTTCCTTATCAATATAATTTTCTTCGCATGTTGAATGCAAAAAGTAGATACAAGAATCGGTTGTGCTCATTAGTCCCAATGATACATATCTTATTCAACATTTGACAATTATTTGATGGGCTCACATGTCTTCCAATGTCTTGGAAATAACACACTTGTGAAGAAATCATAAATATATTCAAAGTCTTCTAAAAACGTGCATGAAATGTGATCATTTGACATTTATTGAAACTATCCACTATTCAAGAAAATATGGGATAGACTCTTAGATTGATATCAAAATAAATAGGAGGCTATTACTGGACAATGGGAATATTTCCTAATAAAGAATCCATTGGATAATATAGTTCATATTACTTGTGTAGAGATGATGAGAGATTACGATACATTGATGATCATTATTGAATGATAAATCTATTGTCCTTTATATTCTTCTACAACATCAATGTACGTGCATTTTCTTTGGTTTATCAATGAAAATACATGATATCTCAGTGTATGATCCCTCAACAATAAATTATTAATATTTGATATCTCATTTGGCTTAGAATGGTATTTATTATTGCAAATTATGGTTGATATGCTTGGATCTATTGGTCGTAATTTCATTTACAACTAGACATATGGTATAACTTTGAACAATGTATTTGGACTTGGAGGTGAAGGGTTCATAAAGGTAAGAGTTTTTGGTCACGGAGAAAATGCAGCAGAAGCAACCAGGAGGTTGAAATATATTTACAAGTGAATGATGTCACTTGTAAGGAAACTGATTTATTCATTTGTGGAATAGAAGACATTAGATTTTTTCTAAGCATGATTTATTTTATCTGCAAATGTATTGAGTAGACGACTCTCTATTACTTACCTAAGTACTAAAATTTCTATTCCTTCATATACGGACATTTCACCTCATTTCTATCTATATACCATACCCTTCTTTGTTCACTCTACATATTATCTCTGAGGGCCACATCTTTCAGGAAAATATTTAAAACGTTGTAGTTTTTAGTAGTTGCTTCACCACAACTTTCTAGCTGGCAATTTGTCCAGGGCAAATCAAATTTAGTAAATTGGAATTCATTCTAAAAGACTTTGTCTTAATATAATATAGTGGTTTTCTTAAAATGTACCAATTAATGCAATCTTCCTTGGATATTATATTTATTCAATTTTAGAAATAGACCATTCTTAATGAAAATCAGGCTACAATTCAAACATATCGTTGGCAAGGATGATGTATGCAGTTTCCGATTTAAGTATCGTTTGTTTTTTAATATGGATTTGCAGGTGTAGGTTTGGAGAAGTTAGAATAAATTTTTCCTCTAATTATCTAAAGTTTTTTCCCCAATCTTTCCTCTAGAATAAACCTATTTTTGTAGCAGCAAGATTGAAATGCACTATACATGAGAAGAGTTAAAAGAAAAGTAAGAGATTAGCTAAGCATCATATAAAACTAATACATGGGATGGTTTTGAGAACTAAGTGATTCTATATAATTCTATATAGGAATTTGCATCTGATTAAGGATGACAAATTAAAGTGGAGTACTTTTCAATTTATAGGCCTTCAAATATAAGGAAAATAGATGGTATGATATGTTGAAGTCTTAGATGTGCAAACACCTAGCTTGAAGAAGAATCTTGCATGTCAATGACTAGAGATAGAGGATCTATATGATGGGGCTTATTTGAAGGAAACTATGTGAAAATTTTAGCTTAATGATGATAGTACTAATGATCCTTTGTTGGCTTGGCTTGGGATGAAAAACTTAACTAGATTGATCCTTGCACTAGAAGGATGTTTTGACGATAATTATTTCATATATATTATTCCATAATATTTTGATGTTATTATTATAACTAATGCATTGGTTTCATGTTGTGAGGTGGTCATTTTCATGTTATGCACCAGTGGGCTAAGAGGGTCGATTTATTTGATGATCTCATGGGATCCCATAACCATGAAGGAGAATATTACAAGTAACATGTTATGGGTCGGGGAAAACTCAATCAACTACTTATGCTAGTAATTATTATCCCTTGTATTGGAGTTGTGATGCCAAAGTTCCAAAGAATGGCTAGAGTGTTTCTTATCGATATGTTGTGGGATTGTACTTCGATGCCTAGGTTTGTACCTAGTAGTTGTGGGGGGAATTTACGTCATCCTTTAAATCTGACTGGTTTACATGATAATTGATCCATATTCATGCTTGGGTAGATGAGGTCTTGAGCCTTGGGGATTTGGATAGATCGGTAGGCTTTAAGCCCAGTTCTGAAAACTGGGAAGAAAAACTAGAGATTACTCGTGCTTCCCTGGGGTTGTGATACGAACTTTAGATGCCTATTATAGTCACTTGGGTGGATTTATACTAGTCAAACAAAGGGTGTTGTGGAATATATGGAAGATAATAGAGGTTTTTGTGGAGAATATGATGAGATAATTTGTAATACCCCTAGGCCGAACCCAAACTATAAATGTAAATATAAATGTACATATGTATATAAGTTGGTGAGTTGTTTGATATCATTTTGCACGCACCTTCCATGGTACAGAACGTACATGTATTGTGCACTAAAATGATGAAGTGTGCACATTCCAGGATACCGTGCACAACAAACTTAAGTGCCCTCAAAGTAGTTCTCAACATGACAAGTGTCAAGTTGGGAAGATGCATACATATATTTTGTACTTAGTTCATTTTTCTATCATTCCATCATCATTCACTCACTCATTCAGTTGTCCTTTGTACCTTCATGCCACTATACATGTACCCGTACCTTTACTCATACATGTACATGTACCTGTATATAGTTAGCTTAGGAGGGGGAATGAAGAAGCGGTTTGTCAGGCCTGTGAGAAATTCTCTCTAGGTGAGATAATTATTGGGAATTGATTTCCCAAAGGTGCCAAACTGTAGCTAAAGTACTCCAAGACTTCCTGTCTGACCTTTTGTTGAAGCCCTGGAAAGGAATTGGGGTAGCTGAGAGACTGTTGAGTAGAGAAGGGGCACACTTCCTAGGGTGGGACAGGCATGTGGGGAATGAGGGATTGTAGGTTGTTAGTTCGAGTTAGCACCTGTGATGGATTTTTTCTTGTTTCTTAAGATACATCAACCTGGTTAGAATCTCCTTTACCCAAATGGATTTTAGTCCCACCTCGGGGGTGGCCAACTGTTGAGAGTTTTGATCAGTGTGGTCTAAGGATGGGAGGAACGTGGAAGGTATTTATGCAATTGGTGATATTTTTACCAATATAAGTGTCAATTGTGTGTTAAATTACGTGTTGCATTATTATTTATGCGTTTATTTTTATGGGTTTTTCTTGTGTGTGTTGCATGTGTATTTTTATTATTATTCTATATGAATCTGTGCATTTGTAGAGTTTCTATATGTTTTAATTTTTTATACAGTTCAAAAATTTTATGTGGCATAGCCCAGTTGGATGTTGGGGATGGTACAATATGGTATCCAAACTCCAGTTTTCAACATTGAGCCTAGATGGGCCGAGCAAGTTGAATTGAAGTGAAATTTCATAGAGAATTGATTTCGAAGTGGCCAAATTTCAAGTTACAGTGCGTCCATGGTAAAAATTAGAAGTAATTGCATGGAATTGGGAAAAAGCCCCAATTTTTGTTGTTAAATTCATGGGAAATTTGAGAAATTTGGCCAAGTGGTGAGATATTCTTAATTTAATATCTGTTCTAGAAAATTCAAATCTAGAATTGGTCAAATTTGAAGTTACAGGGAAGCCATGATAGATGGAGCAAGATTACTTGATTAAGATTCTAAATTTGTGAATTGAGTTTGGGAAAATTCATTCCAGGAATGTCAACCCGCATCGATTTGTTGTTGTAGAGGTTGAATTGGTTTTATCAGAGGGAAATTGAACAAATTCCATAGTAGCAGAATGTCCATGGTGAAAATTGGGAAAATTTTGCTGAAAGCCCCAATTTCTACAACGGAATTCATGAGGAATTGATGCGCAGAAAAATGGGGGTGCGTGGTTGTGCACGCTAAAATTTGGTGTTTCGGAGTAGAAGTTGGGATGCGCAGAAAAATATTGGTGTGCGAGTGTGCGCACTTAAATTTGGTGTTGTGCTATGCATTGTTGGTAATGTGCAAAAAATAATGGTGTGCAAGTGTGCGCACTTAAATTGGCGCTACGTGATGCAAAGTTGGTAATGCGCAAAAAAATAACGGTGCACGGGTGTGTGCACTTAAATTTGGCACTGCGCAGTGTAGAGTTGGTAATGCGCAAAAAATAACGGTGCGTGGGTGTGCGCACTTAATTTTTTTACTACGTAGAGAAGAGTTGGTAATGCGCGAAAAATAATGGTGCGCGGGTGTGTGCACTTAAATTTTGTGCTACGCGAAGTAAAGCTAGTGAAGCGTGGAAAAATAATAGTGTGTGGATGTGTGCACTAAATTTAGCACTGTGCGGTGCAACATTTGGGTGGTGCATGCATAATATTGGTGCTTACAGTGTGCACACACATAATATTGGCGTGCGTGGTGTGCGCACTGAGTATTGGCAGAGTACATAGGATTTTTGTTGGTGTGCACGCAATGTTGGTATGTAGTGCATGCATGTTGAATATTCATGACACGTGACGATTTAATTAATGGTGTGCGCAGAGTACTGGTGCACGGTGGGAGTGCACTAAAATTTGGCATGGTACGACATGTAGACTGCAATGCGCACGGAATATTAGAATGCAACATAAAAAATGCACACAATAGGTATTAGTGCATGAACCAAAATTGTGCGCAGTAGATATTGGTGCACGACACAAAATTAGTGTGCACCAGATATTGGCACGACAAAGAAGTGATCCACATTGGTTATAGGTGTGCGGAGCATGCGCTAACCTATGGCGTTTCTGCGCATGCTAAATATGGATGTACATTTTCAAATTTTTGTGTGTGAAGCCATTTGGATGGTCTACAACAACAGAAAACTAATGAATTTCTGCGACATTTTATAATGTTTGAAGGTCATCTTTTTGCAATGTGTTTTTTAGGCCCTAAACAATGTTTTTAGCTACTCAAAAACCATGAGAACAAAGTGTACCAAGGTACACTATGTCTCTATAACTCAAATGAAAGAGACTAGAGAGAGATTTCTAATGGTGTAAACCATTCGTCGGATGGATATTTTATGAGGAAGTTACAGGACAAACAATGGAGGGTAAATTTTAAGACCCGGTTAACTTCAGAGGGCCATAACTTTCTTCTCTAGAATCAGATTGAGGCATAGGAAAAGTCTATAGTCTATGGAAAGATATTGAACCATAGAATATATTCATGGAGATGAATTAAAAATTTTGGAATGTTAAAAATGTTTAATATGGCACAGAAGGTACCTATAGCATTCAAGGCCAAAAACACTAATTGGCCTAGAACTTTAGCAGCCTGTAACTAGCATCCCAGAAACTAGAAAAAGGTGAAACTTGCACAGAATGTACAAAATATGTGTGAAAAAAACTAATTGGGATCATTCAAAAAATACAATGGAGAAGGTGCAAAAATACATAATTACAACACTGATTTGCACCAAGTTGAAGTGTGAACAAAAGAATTAATGGACAATTTTCAGATAACCATAACTTTCTACTCAAGACTTAGAATTGAGCATGGAAGCATGCATTGGAAAGATATTGGATAGTAAAACATAAATAATCACCCAGGAAATTGGTCTGGGTAGTCAATTTTTAAAAAAAATCATAAGAAATAATTTTGATGCATTATTGAACCATAATTGTACATAATTTCATGAATTATTAAATTATTTAACCTAACAAGTTTGTTGGATGGATATTTTGCAGAGTTAATAGCAATTAGATCAGAACAGGATCAACACATAGTTCAAAATCATGGAAGATACACAGGGTGCTTACAGCCATGAAGATGAGATCATAGGGATGTATGTCAATATGGGTAATGAAGGTATGAATTAAAATGGACATGGAGTAGGAAAGGAAGAAGGCATGAACTTGGTAGATACCATTAAAATTTTTCAAGGATGTCCAAAGTGATAAAGTTGATAATGAGAGGCTTATGAAATCCAAGGATAAGGAGAATGACTCAGAAAATCAGGAAGTCACAGGTCTCATGATGAGAGGAGAAGAACAAGAAGTGTTGGAAGACATCAACATCACTCCCCAAGTCATTCCACTAGGAGAGAAAACAATAGTTCAAGTCTATACCATGTCAGGAAACATAAGAGGAGGTCTGGGGTGGATGATCTACAAGGAGAAATGAACAAAATCAATCCTCCTACATTTGATGGTGAGCACAAGAAGGATGAGGATGCAGAGACATGGCTACTAGGCATGAGGAAGCATTTTTAATTGCATAATTACTCTTCACATGCAGAAGGAAGAATTTCCATCTATCAGCTCAAGAGAAAGGAATCCATGTGGTGGGACCAATTTGTGCAGGTGCAACACATTGATGAGAAAAATGTTACTTGTAGGGAATTCAAGAGGTATTTTCAAAAGAAATACTTGACTAAGAGATACTATGACAAGAAAATGAAGGATTTGTTTGAACTCAAGATTGGGAGTATGACCATAGATGAATATGAAAGAAGGTTTTTAGAGCTTTTAAGCATGTTTCTTTCATCAAGGATGAGTCTGTTAAGATTCATAGGTATTTGAGTGGGATGCCATCATTTATGAGTGAAAAGATACAATATGATGATCCCAAAACATTGGAGGAGACCATAAGGAGAGACAAATGCCTTTATGGTCAACATAAAGGAAGGAAAACTTTCCAAAAATCTTGGGAAGACAAGAAGAAAAGCAATATGGAACAGAGGAAGAAGGGGACTAAGCCACCATTCTTCATAAATAATCCCCAAAGACAGTCAGCTTCTAGAGAACCCATACAGTCAACTTCTAGACATGTTCAATGTTGGGGTTGTGGGGGAGACCATATGTATAGAGATTGTCCTCACAGAGGTGAAAAAGTTTGGACTTTTCACAATGTACAACAAGTTGATACAGTGGAGGGAATGGGCATAAATGTACCTAGGATCTATGCAGCCCTGGACAACAAGAAAGATGAGTTTTAGTCACATATGATTGAAGTCGAATGTAATATCAACAACCAAAACATTTCTATTTTAATTGATTCAAGAGCTAATCATAGTTATATAGATCCTAAGATGGTGTAAAGATTGCATTTTCCAAGAAGCAATCTTGGAAAATCTTGGTTGGTGCAGCGAGATATTAAAGCTAAAATAAAAATTAATGAGATGGTTAAGGCATGTCCAATGGAATTGAATGGACTGAGCACTAGGGGATATTTGAAAATCATACCTTTAGGTTCCTATGACTGCCTAATTGGTATAGATTGGTTGGATCAACACCATGTTATCCTACTTTTTTATAATAATGCATTTACTTGTTTGGATGAGGAAGGAAATCTAAGGATAGGACAAGGAATTCCCAGGGAGGCAACTATGAAAGAAATTTCAGTATTGCAGCTGAAGAAAAGTTACAAATAAGGTGTAAAATATTGAAGATTATCCAGTCCTCAAAGAGTTTGAAGATGTATTTAAAGAAATACCAGGATTACCCCGTAAAAGAGACATTGATTTATCCATCAATATGATGCCTGGAGAAGCCCCCATATCCAAAACCCCTTACAAGATGAGTACACCAGAATTGAAGGAATTGCAAATGCAACTTGAAGAGATTCTGAAGAAGGGGTATATACACCCAAGTGTATCACCTTGGGGTGCCCCAATATTATTTGTGAAGAAAAAGGATGGAACATTGAGACTTTTCATTGACTTCAGGCAGTTGAACAAGCTAACTGTGAAGAATAAGTATCATTTGCCAAGGATCGAAGACCTCTTTGATCAACTGAAAGATGAAAAAATATTCTCCAAGATTGATCTTAGGTCAGGCTATCATCAGATAAGAATTAAATAAGAAGACATCAACAAGACTACTCTCAGAACAAGGTATGGTCATTATGAGTTTACAATGGTGCCATTTGGGTTATCAAATGCACCAGTTGTCTTCATGTGTTTAATGAATGGTATTTTCAGAGATTACTTAGATAAGTTTTTCATTGTATTTTTAGATGACATTCTTATATATTCTAAGTCAAAGGAAGAGAATGAACAACACATGAGGATCATATTACAAGTATTAAGGGAGCATCATTTGTATGCCAAATTGAGCAAGTGCTCATTTTATTAGAAGCAAATTCATTATTTGAGACATATCATTTCATAGGAAGGGATAGCAGTGGATGTTGAGAAGATAGAGGCCATTAGAGGATGTCCAGAACCAAAGAATGTGACAGAGCTCAGATCATTCATGGGCCTTGCAGGATACTATAAGATATTTATTGAAGGATTCTCAAAGATTGCACACCCAATCACTTCCTTGCAAAACAAGGGTGTGAAGTTTCAGTGGGCATTGGATTGTGAAAAGAGTTTCCAACACTTGAAGCATTTATTAACGAGTTCTCTGATACTAAGGATTTTTTATCCAAATGAAGACTTCATTGTATGCATGGCTTCATGTAAAGAAGGGCTTGGTGGAGTCCTTAGTCAAAATGGGTATGTGGTATGCTATGAATCAAGGAATTTGAAGGAGCATCAAAGGCACTATGCTACTCATGATTTGGAGTTGACATCTATAGTGAATGCCTTGAATATGTGGAGGCACTACCTCATGGGAAAAATGTTCAAGTTGAGGACAGACCATAGTGGTCTGAAATATTTATTTGGAAAGCCAACTCTAAATGTCAGGCAAAGCAGGTGGTTAGAATTTCTCAGTGAATATGACTTTGATATAAATCATATCAAAGAGGAAGAGAACAAGGTGGTTGATGCACTTAGAAGAAGGGTGCATGAGTTGCATGCTACAGCCATTAGCATGTACCAATGACATTTGAAATACATAATCTTAGAGGATGCAAAATAAGATTTGCAATACATGGAAATAATAACAAAATTACAACAAGGTATTTAGAAGCAGAAAAATTGAAGACTATAAGATAGAAAATGACAAAATTTTCATGTACAAAGGCATAAGTTCTGTACCAAATTCCTAGGAATTGAAAAATACGATATTGAGATAAATGCATAATGTACCTTATGATGGGAACCCAGGTTATCAAAAAACTATTGTAGTTGTCAAGAGCCAATATTATTGGTCAAGAATGAAGAAAGAAGTTCTTGATTTTATTGCCAAATGTTTGGAGTGTCAAAAGGTCAAGGATGACCATAGACACCCAAATAGTTTTCTACAACCATTACCCATTCCTGAGTGGCAATGAGAAGTTGTAACAATATTTCATTACCAAACTTCCCAGAACAAACAAGCAACATGATTTTATCATAGTAGTGGTAGATAAGCTTACTAAAGCTACCCATTTTATTCCAGTAAAGCTCACTCACAAGGAAGCCAACATTGTTGATATTTATATGAGAGAAATTGCTTGACTACATGGTATACCCAAGATAATTGTGTTTGACAGAGATCCAAATTTTACATCAAATTTTTGGAAAGGATTATTTAAGGGATTTGGAACAAATTTGAATTTTATCACAACTTATCATCCAAAATCATATGAACAAACAAAGAGGGTGAATCAAGTGATTGAGGATATGTTGAGGATGTATGTGATGGATAAACCATCAAAATTGGAAGACTACCTACACTTAGTAAAGTTTGTTTATAAAAATGGGTACCAACCATCTCTAAAGATGAGCCCATTTGATGAACTTTATGGAAGAATGTGCAACACACTAGTAAGCTGGGACAAGCCAGCAGATAGAGAAGTGGTTGGGCAAGAATTACTCAGGGAAATGGAAGATAAAATGTTGAAAATAAAATAGAATTTAAAGGTTTCCCAAGACAAGAAGAAAATATATGATGATAAGGGTAGAAATCACAGGGAATTTAAAGTGGGTGACCATGTATTCTTGAAAGTAAAGGCCAACAGAAGTTCCATGAAGTTGGGAAATTGTTCAAAGTTGGAAGCTCGTTATTGTGGATTGTTTGAAATCCTAGAGAGGATTGGACCTTTAGAATACATCCTTGCCTTTCCTTCATCAATATCTATTCATAATGTATTCCATGTATCATTGCTCAAAAAGTATATATTTGATGATAATCATGCTATTTACTGGAATGTGATTCAAGTGGAGAAAGAAGGTTCCTTTCAAGTGCATCTGATGTGCATATTGGATTGGAAGATCATGCAGCTTGAGAATCGATCCATAGAGATAGTAAAGGTCCAATGGACCTGGTACATTCTTGAAGATGCAACTTGGGAGCATGAGGATGTTATGCAGGCAAAATACCTACATCGTTTTGAAAAATTTTTAAATTTTGGTTGTATATGTGTATATATTTCACTAAGGACATTGCATAAATAAGGGGGAGGGGAACATAATACCCCTAGGCCAAACCCCAACTGTAAATGTAATTATAAATGTACATATGTATATAAGTTGATGATTTGTTTGATATCATTTTGCGTGCACCTTCCATGGTATAGTGTGCACATGTACTATGCACTTGTTGGCACAGGGGAAGACCCAAGGTTCAACGCTCAATAGTGCACCAACAAAACCTGAACTACCATCCCTTTTGGAAACACCTACGAAGAATGAAAAGTCTCAACTGAGGTAGAGGCAGGGGGGTTACAGGACGCAGGTGTCTATAACCAAACTGGGATACAGATCTGTGATAACAAAAATTCGTAGAGTATTCTATTAACACTTAGAAGATGATATGCATTAGTTCATTAGCTTTATTAACATCATAGAACGTACTCAAAGATAGATCAACGCAGTAACAATAAAGATTAATCATTTCACCAACTTAGCACATAGCACTGAGTTAGATCTAACATTCATTTACCTTTAACACAAGTAAAGAACCAAGCATCTACATATCTATCTATCATGGATAAATATCAAAACACTAAGCAGATTCATAGCATAAACAAAATAGCACAAAGAAAACCAAAGACACAAGATATACGTGGTTCACCCCAGTGTGGGGATACGTCCACCAACTTCTTTGTCTTCTTTGTTATTCGTCAATCTCTTACATTTAGTGACTCTTGTGCACCAATCCACAGAGTCAAGCTTCTCATAGGACATGATATTTGTGCACCAAGCTCCAGATCCTCCTTCCCAACTAGGTCAAGGCACTAAGACAACTCTCTATCAAGCACAAAGCCTTACACATAGACATTCCCTTGCACAAAGCCAATCGAATTACTTGCCCTTAGCCACTTCCCACTACTACTAATACTATTATTCCTACTCTTCTACAATACATTCTTACTTATTTATACTTTTACAATACCTTACAATAAGTCCTAATCATGGGTAAACCCCATGGGCCGACATCCCATAACCCATTACAAAAACACTAAAGAAACACTTATTGGGTCCACATATACAACAAAATAAGTGAGATCCATGATCTCATCTTTGCCCGGGTGCTCCATCTTCGACCAACCTGTTGAAGTCCAAAAGGTTGTCCAAACCTTACCAAGGTTTCCTCAAAATTTGGTCGAGGGCCAACAGGCCCCCAACACTCACCTTTGACTCATCCCTAGTCACTCAGTTCTGGTCAATGCTTCTTAGAAGGCCTTGAGATTAACTCAAGCTACCTCGACTTGTTGCTTCACCTAAGCCTCCTACTCAGCAAGCTCCTGGATCATTTTCTCTATAACAAGCCCTTCAAGGCGTTGTTCCACTGTTGTAACCACTTGGTCCAATTGTGAGCCTTATCCATCAATCTCTTCAAACACCTTGCAGGCTTCGTCCTTCACAGGTTGCAGCTTCTATGTGACTTCCATTCTGGAGGGAAGTGATATGTTGTTGTATTGCACGCTGCTCCTGGGATCTCTTAATTCTTTCAATTGTGTTGAGAAACTTCATCTGGGCCTGCACTGATAATGCATGTTGCTGCACCTCCTGTAACTGTGCTTCCAGTTTCCTTAGCTCTAGATATTCTACGAGGATTTCATATGTTTGCATGCTTCTATCGCTTAACTATTTTCATTATGAGGTGAGGGCTATAATTCTTACAACTACGTTCTTAGCAGCTTCCTCCCTTTATTCACGCACCTCCTGCGGAGTGCTCGTCACTGCTTGGACCTCCAACTCTGTTATCCTCACTTGAAGCTCATGGATGGTGTCAATGAGCTTCACCACTTGAGCCTTGACCTACTCCTCATGTGCCAAGCCTGGCACAAAGTGATATTCTTTATTCACCACTTCTTTGACTGCGGCCCTCTCTGCAATAAACTACTCCTTTTCTTTATGTAGTTGGGTTGTTTCCTCCTAGACCATCGCCTGAAATTATTCTCTCTCACTTTCGTAGGCAATTAGACTATACCGCGCTACTCGTAATTGTTATAAGGCTTCATATTTCTTTTGTTTCAAGGAATTTGTGGCCTTCTCCTTCTCTTCCTGGACTTTCTGAAGTCAAGCTACTGTCGCATCTATAAGTATTCTCAATTGGGTTGGTTCATCCCCCAATTCTACAATCTGTGATGAGGAAGGTGCAGTAAGTACTGCACAGACCAAATGAATATATTGTTGTACTTCCTTTAATTCCTTATCGACCCTTCCATATAGCTCTTCCTTCTTCGCTCCATATCTCTGCAAGATGTCCTTGGAAGCATCTTCCATAGCTCCATGAGCCAAACTGATATCGTCCTCTATGAGCGTGGCTTCTAATTGAGGCTTACTAGCGTGCCTCTTCTTTCTTGTTGAAGGTTTCTTTGGAGAAAACTTCCTCTTTTGCAGTTTTATTGTCCTAGCAAGGGGATCTTCCAGTGGTGTAGCTTCTCCTCCTCCTTTCTCATCCCCTCCTCCTTGTCCATTTTCTTTGTCTTCTCCTCCTCCTAGTGAGATAGATCTATTTTCTTCAGAGGCATTGTCCTCCTCATCAGTCTCTATATCCTAGACTTATTCCTGTTTCTTCTTCTTCTTCGTCCCGCAATATTGTCTGACATGCTAGACATGGGTGACCATAGGGATTCCTATGGTGTTAGTGTCAAAGAGTTCTGCATCAGTGAAAGGCACAAGGAACTCCTCCAGCCATTCCTTTGTGATATGCTCCATGTCTTCATCTGTTAGCTTATAGTATGACTGCAACTCTTCCTTGTTCTCATCTTTGTGCACAATGATATAAATGAAATGTTGATCTATGTGGAATGAACCATTTGTTGGCACAGGGGTAGACCCAGGGTTCAACGCTCAACAACAAAACCTGAACTATCGTCCCTTTCAGCAACACCTGCGAAGCAGGAGAAGTATCACTCGAGGTAGAGGCAAGGGGGGTTACAGGACGTAGGTGTTTGTAACCAAGTTGGGACACGGATCTATGATAACAACACTTCGTAAAGTATTCTATTAACACTTATAAGATGATATACATTAGTTCATTAGATTTATTAACATCGCAGAACATACTCAAAGATAAATTGGCACAGTAACAGTAAAGATTAAGCACTTCACCCACTTAGCACATAGCACTGAGTTAGATATAACATTAATTTACCTTTAACACAAGTAAAGCACTAAGCATCTACAGATCTATCTATCATGCATAAATATCAAAGCACTAAGCAGATTCATAGCATAAACAACACAACACAAAGAAAACCAAAGACACTTGAGATATACGTGGTTGACCCCAGTGTGGGGATACGTCCACCAACTACTTGATATTATTTATTATTCGTCAATCTCTTACATTCAGTGACCCCTGTGCACTAATCCACATAGTCGAGCTTCACATAGGATAGGAGATCTACGCACTAAGCACCAGATCCTCCTTCCCAACTAGGTCAAGGCACCGAGCCAACTCTCTATCAAGCACAAAGCCTTACACATAGACATTCCCTTGCACAAATCCAATCAAATTACTTGAACTTAGCCACTTCCCACTACTACTACTACTACTACTATTAGTACTTTTCTACAATACATTATTAGGTATTTATACTTTTACAATCCCTTACAATAAGGCCTAATCATGGGTAAACCCCACGGGCCGACATCCCATAACCCATTATAAAAACCCTAAAGAACCCCTTATTGGGTCCACATAGCCCACAAAATAAGTGAGATCCATGATCTCAGTTTCTCCTAGGCACTCCATCTTTGACCAGCCTGTTGAAGTCCAAAAGGTGGTCCAAACCTGACCAAGGTTTCCTCAAAACTTGGTCGAGGGCCAAAAGAACTAAAATGATGAAGTGTGCAGATTACAAGATACCACGCGTAGAAAACTTAAGTGCACACGATTTTGAGGCCAAAGATCCTTTGTGTATATGTTTTCTTTTTAGGCTAGTTAGACAAGATGCAGAAAGGACAGTATGCATGTAATGTAAATGTAATCACATGCAAATATTAATGAAAAACATATCACTGAGGCAGACCAACCATGTAAAAGAGTATGCGGGGCTAAACTCCACTAGTTAGAGAAAGGGGGATAAAAGTTAAGGATAAGGGGCTAAGCTAGGGAGCTTAAGTAAAAAAGGAATATTATATTAAAATTCCTTAAAGTATAAGGTGTGGATAATTATTTTATCTTAAGTTCTAATTATGGGGACAAGTGGCCCAAAATAGTTCTCAACATGACAAGTGTCAAGTTGGGAACATGCATACATATAGTTTGGACTTAGTTCATTTTTCCATCATTCCATCATCATTCACTCACTCATTGAATTGTCCTTTGTACCTTCTTATCATTGTACTTGTACATGTACCTATACCCATACATGTACTCGTACATGTACCAGTACTTGTACCTGGTTAGCTTAGGAGCTAGACTGAAGAAGTGGGTTGTCAAGCCCATGAGATATTGAAGAGGTGAGTTGTCAAGCCTGTGAGAAATTCTCTCTAGGTGACAGAATTGTTGGGAATTGATTTCCCGAAGGTGCCAAAATTCAGCTATAGGGCTTTGAGACTTCCTATCAAGCTGTTGTTGAAGCCCTGGAAAGGAAGTGGGGCATCTGAGGGACTGTTGAGCAAGGAAGGGGCACACTTCTTGGGGTGGGACAAACATGTGGGGAATAAGGGATTGTAGGCTATTAGTTCGAGTTGGCACCTGTGACGAAGTTTTTCCTGTCGTCTGAGATATATCATCCTAGTTAGGAGTTCCTTTACCCAGGTGGAGTTTAGTCCCAGCTCAGGAGTGACCCAGTAATGATAGTTTTGAGAAGTTTTTTCTAAGGTTGGGAGGAATGTTGAAGGTCTTCATGCAATTAGTGATATTTTTACCAAGATAAGTGTAAATTGTGTGTTAAATTACGTGTTGCATTATTATTTATGCATTTATTTTTATGGGTTTTTCCTGTGTGTGTTGCATGTGTATTTTTATTACTATTATGTATGAATATGTGCATTTGCAGAGTTTCTATATGTTTTAATTTTGTATACAGTTCGAAAATTTTATGTGGCATAGCCCAATTGGATGTTGGGGATGCTACATAATTCAAAACCTATAAGTAGCATAATCAAAGTTAACTTTGGGACGAAGTTCCTTAAAGAGGATTATGCCATGCTCCATATTAATAATAATAATAATAATAATAAAGAAGTATAATAATTACCCTAAAGAGGTCATGATAAGTACTTATATAAGTAAACAATAATAAATAAGTATAATAATTATCCTAAAGGGGTCATAATAAGTACTTATTATGGATATTTGGGTAATAAATGAAAATTGTAAAATAAGTAACAACAATTTACGGATAAACCCTAAAATATAATAAATAATTAAATAATGGATCCTAGGGATGGGTTGTTTACCATGGATGGATTATATATAAGGATGTAGAATAAGGAGAAAATACATCTCATTTTTCTTAGGCAATTTGAGGAAAAGGATAAGAAGAGCTGGCATAGTAGTGGGTTGAGGGATCGAGGGTTCTCAGTTGTGGTGATTGAGGGGTTAGTTGGGTGGCGAGTCATCCCCCAATTCCTTTTTTAGTTGGTCAGATCAAATACCAAGGTATCACTACATTTTTTAAGTCACCATATTATAGGAATGTTAGTTCCACGTAAGTTCCTCACCTCTCACTACTCCTGTGAGTTAAGTAAAATTTATCGGGGTTTTAATGTGTTAGAAATAAATGGTTATTTAATTGGGTAATTTCTATATTTCTTATTGTTAGTATATCATTATATTACACTTATTTCTAATTTCTCTGACTGTAGGTGTAGGATGAGTCTTTGACCTCTCCTCAACACTACCCTTTTGTTGGAATACTGAGAGGGTGGGTGAATCAATATGAGCACAATTAGTATTTTCAATCACAATATAAAACCTCCAATAATGTTCAATAGTTTATCATGATAATTCAATTCATAAATATTACATAAACATAGTACATCATAATTTTATGTGAAAACCAAATGTGGGAGAAAACCATGGAATGATTTTCTTATTTATCAAATAGTACATTTATTGGAATCACCAACTTCCTATTTCTCTAGCTACAACTAGAAGTAGGCTCCAACCCCCTATTTACAGGCTGCAACCTGAAAGAAGCTCCAACTTCCTAATTTACTGGATCCAACTGAAAGGGGGCTACAACCCCCTTTCCTTGCCTCATCCAACTTCCCTGAAATATAAATGTAAACCAATCTGTCACTACCTATGTCACTATAAATGAAAACCTATTGTTGTTGTTGTTTCTGATACTTTTGTTGTTGCTACTAATTTTGATATCACATCAAGACTGCAACCACACATACCTCATACCAATATCCACAAGAGAGTTCTCCAAATAAAATTCTTATGAATCACTAAGACATATGTGTTCTTTATTTATTCAGAATACACACCCTAACATACATAGGAAGACATACCTTCAACCTATAGTTGACCTGAGTTTTATATCCACGATCTTCAACAATTTTTCTTCACAGGTTCGCGACCCATACACTATTTGCTCATGGATTTCCATGCTTTTCCCCATTGCATTCCACAGATGTCTTCGCTTTTCCCCCTGAAACATAAGAATTTATGAAAGGAACCTGGATCTTTAACTTTTTTCCATATGCTCAGCTCCTGCAAACTTCTTCTCTCACTGGACTTCACTGACTTCGACTCACTGCCTCAGATATTCCAATTAGTATTCACATAAGTTATTTTCAATTGACTCTTCTCTATGTTTTAATGAGGATCTCATGATGACATGCAACTAACATAGGATATCATGATGACATGCAACTCACATGCAACTTGTTAACTTTTTTTACAGTTACTTTAACATGAAACTGACATGTAGCTTGTTAAATTCTGTTTATAGCTACTTTACCTTGACATGCAACTTGTTAACTTCTATTCAAGGGTTGACATCAATGAAAACCAATATTTCAACAACTAATCTTTCAACAATTAATATTTCAACAATCAATCTTTTAACAATTAATCTTTCAACAATCTCCCTCTTTGGCATTGATGGAAACACTTAGACAAAATACTTCTCATGATCATGTTGGCTCCCCCTGTCTTCATGCCTCTTCTCTTCATTTCCATGGATCTATTTTTCTCTCCCCATTTGACATCAATGGAAAAGGGTGACTTCTCCTTGGGGTTTCTCCCCTTGTCTGTAAGTCTCTGATCTCTACTGATGTTTCTCTTCATGGTGTTTCCTTGTGTAAATATATGATAAAAAAAAATTCAAGTATTTCATGATTAATGTTAGTCTTCCCATGTTGTATTGTGAAAACTTCCATGTAGATCATTATGGGGATGAAATTACTCCAAGTTTTTGTAGAAGATACTCAAAATTCTCCCTCATAAGAGGTTTGGTGAAGATATCTGCAAATGTTCTTTTGTCCCAATGTACTCTACCTTGATGTTATTCTCTGTAACCTTTCCTGTAGAAAGTGAAACTTGATCAGAATGTGTTTCTTCTTAGAATGCATCACTGGATTTTGTTGGTGCACACTATTTTGGGGAATAGCACAACAATTTTGGAAGACAATTAGAATTGGGACCAGAATAGGAGTGCACACTAGAAGATAAGAAAAATAGCATGCTAGACAATAAGGAAAAGTAGTGTGAGGAAGAGAAAAGTAAAATGTAGAAAGAAGGACAACGCGATAAGGAAATGGTTGGATCAAGGACCAACCGCGCTCAGGAGGTTGTAATGTGGACAAACCTAATCCAATTAGGGTTAGGGTTTTGTTCATGACGTGATGGGTTTAACCCACTTTTGTAGTATAAATACATGTTGTATGAGGAATATAGGAGGTATGTCTTTGGATGAGTATGAGTCACAATTACTAGTTTTGGTTGAGAGTTGTGTAACTAATGTTGAGTCAGTTTTGCATAATTATGGATTGTAACTAAGGGTCAGGTCACAAGATGTGGAGCTTGGTGTGACATTGTTCAGCCTCACCTATACATGTGCATTTATGCACTTCTGATGTAATGCGCACAGTGCAAGGAATCGATGAAGATGAATAAAGAAGCAGATAATTCCATATCTTTGTGGACGTATCCCAAGGGGGTGAACCACTGTAAACTAGGGTGTCATTGTGTGGAATATGTGTTCGATTTCTTGTTGTTACTTTGATTATGTGGGATTAATGAATCTGTTAAGTAGTAATATGTAGCGTGCACTAGATTAGTTTGATATTTAATGTAATATGAATGTTAATGAATGAATATGGTTATGGAATAGTATCTATAATAAATGTTGAAGTAGATTAATATGCCTAACATCCCCATGAGAAAAATCCCTTCCATGATTGCAGACATCTGGGTCCTGTAGTCACCCATAATCCATCTCGGGTGAGACTTCATTGTGAACTTTGTGCGTAGTGTTTCCTTCTAGTCTCCAGAAGGGTCGATGGTTTGCAGGGTTTTATTGGAAGCCTAAAGGTAGAACCCAGTTCATCCCATACATCCCATAGGATTCTTAGAGATACTTATAGAACTGGTATTATCGTAGAATATCATAATAGGTTTGCCACATTCCACCTGTATGTCTTGCAAAGTTTTCTTCATCCAAATAATCTATGTACACCATGTTTTTGTTGCAATATACTATGCTTCTACTATGGACAATGATACTGAAGATTGTTTCTTGCTCAACGAGGATACTAGAAAATCACCCAAGTAGAAGGTTGCTCCACTTGTACTTCTTCTATCATCAACACTTCCTTCCCAATTTGCATATGTGTATGCAACTAGAGATAGTTAATTCCCTTTTGGATACCATAATACATAATATTTTGTTGCTTTGAGATATCTGAATATTCTCTTTACTACCATCACATGTGTTTCCTTCGATGTTGCTTGAAATATTGCAACCTATCCAACTGCTTGCATCACATCTGGTCTCAATGTTGTCACATAGAGTAAACTATCAATCATCAATCTGTAGAGTCTCTAATATGCATCCTTGGATTTATCATCTTTTCTCAATTTGAAACTAGTGTACATGGGAGTACTTACAGGCTTGAAATATACCATTCCAAAGTTATTTATCGTTTCTTTTATATACTTGGTCTTGGAGATGAAAATACCTTTATATTTATGGCATATGTGGAGTCCCAAAAATATATACAACTCACCAAGTAATGACATTTCGAATTAATTCTATGTGTCTTTAGAAAAACATTTACTCATCCTTTATGTAGATATTGTTGTCTACATTTCCTTTCCTAAAACCTTACCGTTGTAGATACATTTCCAATCTTGAATATCATGCTCTCAGGGATTTTTTGAGTCCATATAGTGCCTTCTTCAATATGAAAACATAATATTAATTTTACGATAGTATAAATCCTTCTGGTTGTTCTATGTAGACTTCTTATTCTAGTTCTCCGTCTAGGAATGTTTATTTTACATCCATCTAATATACCTTGATTTTCGTAGAACATGCATAAGAAAAGATTAATCTGACTACTTCCATTTTTGAAACTGGGGAAAACGTTTCTTCAAAATCTATTCCTTCAAATTGAGCATATCCCTTGCATACTAACCTTGTTATGTTCCTAGTTACATGTCCATCCTCATTCAACTTGTTTATGAATACCCATTTTGTTCCAATCATGTTCTTATTCTTGGGCCTTGGAAAAAGTTCCCATGTTTCATTCTTCTTCTTCTTCTTCTTCTTCTTCTGCTTCTTCTTCTTCTACATCTTCTTTCACATCATCTTCTCCTTCATGTTCTTCTGAGTCTTTACTCATGGGGAACATAACCCCCATGAGTTCCAACTATTAAAGAAATATCAAAGTACCCCAAGAATCTTATTTTGTAGCTTTTGAAAATCAGTGGGACATGAAGACAAGGATTGTTGTGCATTTAATCTAATGAGGGAGTGCACATCAGACATGTACAAAATTCAGGAAGAGAATGTTGCAACAAAAGGAGGAGGAAAATATAATAATCTAAGAGGATTTAATAAAGGAAATCAAGGAGGATTCGATAGGGTTCGAGGTAGAACAAACTATGACAAAGGAGGACGAGGCCCCATAATATGCTATAATTGTAACCAAATAGGACACCTAGTGTGAGATTTCCAAAATCCCTACACAACATGCACTTACTATCGGGTGTTAGAACCTGCAACAGAGGATTGTCCACAACTACTGGAAGAATGGAAATCCATAGGGAATCAAAAGAAGAACCCAAACATTCAAAATATATCCACTGAGATATCGAACGAAGGACCCAAAATAGTATTCGTTACACATGGAGGAACCAGAATAGGAATGGATGCAACCAATGTAAGCAAATCGGCTCAGTAGTGGGTAAATAAGTCAGAAGCATTGATATGGGAATTTTACCCATAGAAAGAGAAGGATACCCATAAACATGCAAGGAAAGAAATCTTGTGATAGGATTGGGCATCATCCACATGATTTACGCCACCTATGGGTGATACACATCCCACTAATGACCATATCATGACCAAAGGGTCGATGGAGAAGATAAGTACCTTAGGAAACTTTTTGAAGAGTTCCATAGATCTAGTTGAGGATGAAAATGAATTGCATACATTATGCTGTATGATCGATCATTGTGATCAAGGGAAGTCGGTCCATACTGAAATGAAAGTAGTGAACCATCTACTGTGCAAGAAAAAAACCAATCGAGAGTTCAGATTCAATGCACAAATTGGAGAATATGACATAGACAACATGATCTTAGACTTGTTGACACTTGAATCCATTAGCACTAAAATGGAAACCTCACAAGGATGTGAATCCCCTTGCATTTTTATAGAGGTGGTACTCCTCTTTGAATTTTCTTGATATTTTTAGATACTTCAAAATGTTGGACTTGACGGAAGTTCGTCACAGTAATTAAAAGAAACAAAAATATTACAATAAGATAAAGGGGGAATTATTTTGTTTACTTTTAAAGGAAATTTCTTGAGAAAGGAACAGGAACCGAATACATTCACACATTTAAAGTAAATAAAAAAAAATTCCTCACATCCATCATAGTTTAAGATAAAGATTTATGATCACATAAAATAAAAAATAAGATGATCTGCATGCACAAGAGAACTTTAACAGAGTGATAGATGGGCAGCTCAAATAAATATAATGATATATCAACCTCAAATGCTTTATATTTTGAAAACAGGGTTACAAAGCATAGTCGAGATTGTTCTCAAAGTAGTTCTCTTGAAATTTCAAAAAATATATAGTTTATTACATATTCTCGAAATTGTAAAGGCATTTGTCTTAAAGACAAATTGGGGCTCTCGTGGACCATAAAGAAAATAGATACAAGAAATAAGATTTCATATGGAAGACAGTGGGCGATAGAATGATCAACAAGACCTGGCAAGAAGAAAAAGGAGTTAGCAGTCTTCGTTTAAACCTTTCTATTGAAAGAGGTGGAATAACTTGATGAAGGACATGATAAAGAAAAGAAGGATACGATCAATATAAGATTACTATGATGGTCGCTCATGTCTTCATTTTCTTGTTGATTTCCTTTTATCATTTTCATCAACAGTTATAGGAACTGTCTCAACTGCGTCTTTCCCTTCATGTGTCAGTTTGTCGATAGCCTTCTTGAACCACTCTTCAATGTAATTTTTCATAGGTGCCACGTTAATTTTATGCCATCACAGAGATCAATGGAAATGCCATGTAATATTTCTTCAATATCCTGTTTCTTTATGGAATAATATACTAGCCAATTATCTATGGTGTTCTCATCATATACAACTATGCCATAGAATTTTTCAATTGATAATCCTTTAAAAATATCAACCTATTCAGCGAACTATTGTTTTGTTAGGAACAACAAGTTGAGGATCAACTTGGGATCTTGGACCTTGTTGGTTCTTCCGGCTAGGTACACCTCTGTGAGCCTTTTTAATATCTCTTCTCTCCTTGTTATGGCTTGGTTTCATGCCTCAACGATGTTGTTCAAGTTCTTTATTTTCTCTTTCCAGCAGGCATTCATTTGCTTGATCTGACTTGGAGAGGGAAGGTCCTCCTCTATTATCTTAAGCTCTGACATGTTAGTAAATTTAATATCAAAGGGTACCACTGCATCAAGGTAGAAACCTTCTTCATTTTTTAGATCAACCTATAGATATTCAAGGAAAGCATGTGCCCTTGTGCCAAAATAAATCATTCTCTTTGAAATTTCGCAAGCTTATGTAATCAATTCCATTCTTTTGTTGATGTTATTCTCCACGTAACTCCTAGTTGATGTGAGTAAGGTTAAGGATCATTTTATTCTGGCTACAGGCATGGAAAGTTTGACAATTACCAAAGGGTTGGAAAGGAGTGGAAGAGACATTAAATTATCTTCAAGTTCCTTAATCCTTTCCTTCAACTTGGTATTTTCTGCTTTGAGACTTCCAATTGAATCGTCTAATGCATCATCATTGGCTCTATGGATTCTGGATACTTGGAAAGGCCGCATATTCTTTAGGTTGACCTCTGAACAAGATTTCCCCTTTTTATTCTTTGCATCACTCTTCTCAATAATTGATTTTTTAAACTCGTTGTCAAAGATAGAATTATGAAATACAAATGATTCTTCTTCATCAAATATCTCATTCTCAATAATTTCCAACAACTGGTTCTAGTGATTCGTGCTTCTTGGATGGTCAATGTTAGGGAACATCTTCTCAATGTCAGCTTAAATCTGCATATGCTCGAGGGAGAAGCTATTGATTTCACTTATGGCGTGATGATCTTCTTCTTCTTGTACAATATTCTTCATCTTCTTCCTCAGAGGAAGTTTATGGGAGCTTTCAATTTTTCCTGGCGGGGGGTTCTCATCTCCTACTCCACCTGAACTATTGTTGGTTACCTTCTTAGATGGGTGGGATGTTGGAGCATTGATCTAAGGTGTTCAATTTTTGGGAGTAACATTTGGGGAATGTGCACTCTTCTCACTTTGACTGTTTCCTCTCTATTTATACAATTCATTGGTACTAAGTACCGTCTCTATGATACTAGCAGTGTGGGTAGGATTACCCAGGTTATTGTCATCTTCTTCTCCTAGAATGGTATGGACAAAGGAACTGCTAAAACCCATTGTTAACCTATGTTCCAAAAAGATTCCATTTGGGTCAAACCCTCTAATATTTTTAGCATACTTGAGATTCAATTTGTGGAAGTAGCTAGCGAATTCATCAATTTTGTTCATATTTCTGAATACAAAATCCACAACTTTCCAAGGCAATGGAATAAATTGTTTTTTTCTTTTTTCATGAAAAAAGAGAAGCCAAAATTTATATTTCCTTGAAACTTCTATGACGAACATTATATCAGATAGATGGCATGGGTGAAAGGAAGGATTTTTCTTAGAGCCAAAAATCCCAATGACATTGTAATTCTCCATTAGTTCCAAAGTCCCCTTTCTATCCAAGAATTTACTAGCTTGAGAAGATATTCTTGGGGTATCTCGTCCAAAAAATAACACTTTAAAAAATGAAATGAAGTTGTTGAAAGCTTCATAAAAACATAGGTAGGATTTGTTCCTCCATAACACTTGGTACCAAAAGGTCACATAGTCGATCTCACAATTCACCTTTTTTGCATATAGATAATTTAGGAAACTGACAGCAATGTGCTATCGCGAAAAACCAAATAAGAAGACATAAATAATTTCTTATCCTTTTTATATTGAGACAATTGGGAAGATATTTCAATGGAAATCAACTTCCCCCAATCGAAAATGGCCTGCTCTTTGACGGTAAAATATAATATGTAAAGAATCATTCAGGAAATGCTAGCAATATTTTCTTGGCCCATAATTCTGGTAAATAACCAGGGAATTTCGCGAAATGGATTTTTAAACAAGATGATGTGCAGTTTGGTATTATCCTCAGGGAGGGCAGTGGAATTCTCCAAGAATTATGGTAAGAGATCTAGGCCATTTTCGTGTTTTTTCAAAAAGTCTCTGCAATATTCACCTTTGAAGGTGAGCATTAGCTCTAGGAGTCTTAGCATCTTACGGAATAATTGAGGCGAAATAATATCGGGATAATGGTCCTAGAGTGGAATTATTCGTTGGCTTGGTATATATTTCTCGACGCACCAGGAAACCAATTCCTCGCAGTCAAAACATTATGGAACACAACCTGCGTGTGCAATGTCGGATGTCCAAATTACTTCCTTCTTAGTAGAAGGGGACGAATAATAAGAGTATGTTCTAGACCACTGAAAATTATGATCTTCTCGTCCAAAAATGTTCAAGGTATCTCCACAAAATTGTTGTCGAGCTGCTGCTACCATAAGTTGATGAGAGCATTCTTTTTTATCCAGATAATCTTAGAGATGGGCGCTTGAGAGATAATATATAATCTTCCACAAATCATGCTTTAATGTGGATTAATGAGGAAGTTCCTCGATCCTCTCTCCTATTAATGACAATATTTATGGGACTTGCATAGTGATCTATTATCATTAAACCATACTAAATGTGCATTGGGAAAAGTGTGAAGGTGGCAAGGATGGACAGGAATGGAATAATATTTAATACTTTTAGCAATCCTCCAACCCTCCAACCCGCCAACCCATGAATGGAGAAAATCGAAAATTGGTTAAGTGTTTTGAGGCGGTCAGACTGAATCAGCATAGGAGAAATAAGATGCTTAGAATCTCAGGGAGTTTGGGAGTCAAAATTTAGATCATGGATCTTTTAGATGCAAAATTTATATCACAAAACATGGAATATGAGAGTTCGACCCTGCCAACCCAGGTACCCATGATCCCTGAAACGGATAAGTATGGTGATAATGTGGCAGTTGAGCGGGCTCAATATGTGAGAATGTGGATTGGAGATGACGATTCATGAGTCTTCCAACTTGGGAACCCACCATTCTGAAAAATGTCTAAGTATAGAACTAGAAAGGGAGAATAGAAGGGAAAAAGGGAAAAGGGAAAAAAAGGGTAAGTATAGAAGAGGGAAAAGAAGGGGAGAAAAAAAGTTGGGAAAATAGAAAAGGGGAGGGAAGTTTCAGAAGAGGGAATTGATCTCAACAATAGGCTCCAACTGTGGGATGATGACCCCCTATGGGTTGTCAAGAATCCATTATCTCTTGTGACCAGGTGCTTCCACCCATTGGGTTGTGGAGTCAGAATAAGAATATACAAACTAAAAAATAAAATTATGTACATTGAGAAATGAGAAAGTCTTAAGAAAACAAACCTTTAAAATGTTGCACGTTGATGGGTAGCATCAACATTTTACCCTTCATGTCTTGGAGCATATAGGAGTTAAAGCCTAATATCTTCTTGACGACATATGGTCCAATCCAGAGTTCTTCAAATTTTGTATGCATGGACGGTTTATCCTTGGCCTTGTTCCAAAGTAACACCAGCTCTCCTTTTTGGAAATTATTTACAGTTGTGCTCTGATAAAAACATATTTTGATGCTTCGTTGCCTTTGAAAAGTTTGATTTATCACTTTTCTTCTTTCTTCCTCCAACTTCAGCAACTGATTGATTCTCCTTTGAATGGGTGAACTATCTTCTATATCTTCGATATTAACCATAGAAAACAATGCATTGAGCTCGAGGTTAATCAATTTTTTTTCCTCTTTACCATAAACTAATAGATATGGAGACATCCCTGTGTTATCCTTCGGGGTCATTCTGCTTGTCCATAATGCATCTGTTAGCTTCAGATGCCAATTCCTTTGGTTTCGATCAACATTTTTCTTCAGTATCTTCACAAGTGTTTTGTTTCTGGATTTAGCAAGGCCATTACCTTGTGAATAATAATTTGATGATTGACACGTGATGATTCCATATTTTCCACAAAACTCCATAAAATTTGACCCAATGAATATTGAACCATTGTCTGTGATAAATTTATCTGGGACACCAATCTCAATAGAATGTTGTCTTTGAGTAATTTAATCAGTTCTTCAGCATCAACCTTCTTTAATGCCACCATTTTCATCCATTTCATGAAATAATTGGTAGTTGTTAGAATGTACATATGCTCCTTTCTATACTTTGGATTAATCAGCCGAACAACATCAAGTCCCCATTGGGAAAATAGTTGTTCTACCACAATGGGCTGCAAATGCATCATGGATTTCTTCATTTTTCCTGAAAAATGCTCGCATGAAAAACACTTCCTTATTGTGGCATACAAATCTCTTAATATTGATGGCCAGTAAAATCCTACACTGATTATTTTTGTGGGCGATTGCAGTAGGTGCAAAGTGTCCACCACATATTCCCTCATGGAATTCTCTGATTAGTTCTTGGGATTGATTTTCATTGACGCATCTTAGCACTATACCATCAAAATTTCTTCTAAATAGTATGTTGTCAATCAGCATGTATTGATTCATCTTCATATTCAGTGTCCTTCGCTCCTTGGGATTCATGGTGATAGGAAATTGATCTAACCTTAAGTATAATGTAATATCTTTGTACCATTCTGAATCTGCTAATGGTTCTCCGACTGAGATGGAAATCATCCCATCTACTAAATCCCCATTCGCGATGAGCTTGCATAAACCTTTTCCTTTGATTTCCTTTAAATTTTTAATATCGATATCATATTCTTGTATCTTTGCCAACTAGTTAGCCCATTTTCCTTCTCTCAACTATTGATTTAGAAGCATCTTCATTGGTGATGAGCGAACATAAGAAATAATATGGGAGTTTAATATATATGTCCGAAAGTGTGTTACTTATTTACAAGATCCAATGCTTGTTTCTCCAGTTCTGAATACCTCAACTCATAGTCATGTAGGGTTTTTCTCATAAAACTTATTGGGATTTCTTCTTCGTTGTTATTTTTCTGAGTGAGAACAGATGCAATGACTGTCTCTGTAGCAAATGAATATATAATAAAGTCTCTTTGGAAGACCAGAATGATGAGGACAGGAGCAATGGTGATTGCTACTTTGATATTGTTGAATGCCTACCGAGTATATGTTTTCCATTCAAACCTCTTCTCCTTTTTCAGCAACAAATTGATCGGCTTTACGATGAGTGAATAGTCATGAACAAATCTCCGCACAAAATTGATTTTTCCAAAGAATGACTAGAATCCCTTCTTGGATGTCAGGGGGTTGAGCTCATTTATTGATTTAACTCTTTCCAAATCTATGTAAATCCCTTCCTTGCATACAATATGTCCCAACAATTTTCCTTGATTCACAGCGAACAAGCATTTCTTTGGATTCAGAGAAATGAAGTACAATCCACATCTTTCAAAAAAAATTCTTAAATGATGGATATGATCCTTCCTTTTCTTTCAATGCAGTGTCAAGTCATCTTGGTAGTCTTCCATAAAATTTCCTATCAACTCGTTGAACACATGATCCATGGACCTTTCGAATGTGGCTCCAACATTCTTCAAACCAAAGGCCATTCTAACATATGCATATGTCTCCCATGGCATGATAAATGTTGTCTTTTCCCTATCTTCCTCAGCCACCAAGACCTAGTTATATCCATATAAACCATCCAAAATGGACATACGGGCCAATCCAGTAACTTGTTGTAGAAGAAACTCCATGTTATGAAAAGGAAAATTATTTTTTATGCTTTCTTTGTGAAGGTATTTGAACTCAACATGCATCCAGATTTCCCCGGTCGTTTTTATTACAATCACTGGATTTGAAATCCATTATGAATGTCTGATGGGATAAATTATCCATGCCTTCTTCAAATTCTCCAATTTGATTTTTACAAGAGGTTTCATCTTGGGATTCATCATCCTTATTTTTTGTTTCACTGGTTTCGCTTCTTCCCTCAAAGGACTGATATGTTGGAATATAGTTTTATCGTAGGATTTCAAATAATCATAGGTACAATCGAATGTATCAACATATTCATTGAATAAGGAAATATATTGGTCAACCTCTTCAGTGGTGAAATCAACTCTCAAGTTGACATATTTCAATGAATTGTTAGTTCCAATGTTGACTTTTCTGGTTTCTTTCATTTTTCAAACTGAAACTTCTTCAAGGAGGTTCTTGGCATGATCGTCTTTCGTAAACAAAGATTCATATTGTATACAATATTTTTCGACTGTAGACGAGCGATCGTATTATTCATCATCATCGTTTAACAAAAAAAATTCCAGGTGTTCATCGTTCTCAAATACTTGCAAGTACTCGATGTTATCGGGCACGGATGGTCTAAAAGCTATTTCCACCTAGAAAGATGTTTTGCTTTGGACATCGTCTAGGTTTGATAATGAGGCCACCAAGGCTAGTGAATCGGCCTTATTATTCTTGTCTCTTGGAATGAAAGAAATGTTGAAGGAACTGAAAGATTCCATCAACTCGTTAACTCTTCTAAAATACAGCTTAAGTATTTCCTTTTTTATTTTATACCTATGGGTAAACTAATTGATCACCAACTCTGAGTCTCCAGTTACCATGAGATGTTATATTTTCATTTCCTGTGAAAGGATCATCCCCTGAATCAAGGCTTAATATTCTACCTCGTTATTTGTGCATGAAAAAACCAATCTTACAGCATGGCGATGCATAGTCTTACTTGGACTCAAAATAACAATTCCAACTTCATTCCCATATTTATAGGAGTCTCCATTGAATAACATCCTCCAATAGCCTTCAAAAAAACATCATTTGTCCCTAGGCCTTGAACTTTCTCTAGGATTTCATTGTGCTCCATGTCTAGGATAGCATAGTTTCCAATCCTGACATCTATATAATCTTCCATCAATTCATTTTCCTTATTCTTAAAAGAGAAGGGTTTTCTAGGTTCATGGGGTAATTTAATCATCACTCCTTCTTTGCTTGGTAGCATCATAAAACTTATGTCATTCATTATATATCCACTGATCATGGATGTCCAGTCTCTTCCCCGCACAACTCCATATGTTGGAGGAACGTCTACCACAATAATATTGAAAATTGTAATGATATGTGGGGTTGTTGTAATCCGAGCACAAAAATCCTTGATTTCTCCATATGCTAGCACTTTTCTAGAATCAATTACATATATGATTTCACCAGTTTCATAATACTTAGTGCAAATCATGCCTAATGCCTCCATGATCGCAAATGGCATTATATTATTTTTCACACTAGTGTTAACTGAAAAATTATGTAGTGCGACATCATGATTTTCAATCGAGATATAGAAGAGAGGAATTTTACGTCTCAGATTGGGAGTTGTTGGGATATGGATTTGTTTTGGACTAGTAATGACAGTTTCATCTCTTTAAGATGGATGATCCAATAACTTCAAAATATTATGTCTTTGTTGGGGAATATTCACCACTTCCATAAAGGGAAAAGTTATCCTCAATTTACTTAGATCCTCCATGACATTGTATTTCATTTGAGTGGAGCTTGACGCCAGGTGTTTCCTTTTAGTTCCATTTCCATTGATCACTTTCTCATTTGACACTTTTTCTATTGTTTTTTCTTTTTCCTTTTCTTTTTGTTTTTCCTTGTCAGAGTTGACTTTATTCTTGGGTCTATTTACAAATCCTCTCGTCTGGGCAACATTGTATGTCCAGTTGGGATCGTTGTTGCCCTCTCCAAATATATACATGTACATCTCACATCCATCCATTTGCACAGTTTTGTATCTTTCATCGGGTAAGTAATAATTTTCTTGGTCAATTAATTGTTCATCATAGAAATCATCCAGAATAGTCGCATTTGGAGTAGGTTGTCTGGGAACCCTTGGTATTTGTGGGTTATCATTATTCTCAAACCTCACTCTATTTTCAAGGGGAGGGTTCCTCCTTTTATCAGGGATTGGAATTATTGGGTTTGACATGAAATTATCTCCCCTTCTCATTCTGGTTATCTCATTCTGCATTTTTTTGATGGTTCTATTCATCTGTGCAATTTCAATTCTTTTCTTAGTTTCTCGTGTTGCCACATGGTCAACCTTTATGTTAGGTATGGTCCCCTTGAAAAATCCTCCTCCCACCATTTTACTTTAAGCCACTCGAGGCTTGTATTCCTTATTTTTTCTTGAGCTGGAATTCCCTTGGTTATCAATACTTAATCCCCCGAGCTTCCTTTGTAATCTTCCTAGTATAATATCATGGTCGACACCCGTTTCAATAATAATTTCTTCCATCTTAGTAGATTTCGTCATTTCATCCTCCAAAGTATCCATTTGGGATGTTTTTATGGCATATTTTACATTCAGGGGAATTGCATTCTTATAACAACTGAGAATAATTGGTGCATTTGGTATTTTATCTTCTAGAATTCTACTCAAGGTCTTATTTAACCTGGGATTAAAATCTTGTATCCTTTTGTTCTTCCTCAACCCAATCTGGGTGAAGTTGGTGAGGAGGGTATGGTAAGCAATTGGAGGGGAAAACATAGTTAGGAACATAGCTTCAAGGTCATTAAATGAGTGAATGGATCTACTGGGAAATGTTGTATACCATTCATAATCTATTTCTGATAAGGTTTTCATAAACAAACTTACCATGATGTTGTCATATTCAACACGGTGAAAGTCACAGACATCAAGAAATAAGTGTAGATGCCTCTTTGCATCAATTTCTCTATCTCCAGAAAATTCCTTTGAGGTTCCCTTAGGGAGAATGGGGAACTCGTGTTTCTCACCTATAATATTAAGAGGGGAATCTCTTACCCTCCTATTTCAAAACCTTGGGATTCCTTGATTTCTTATGGCATCTCTTCCACCTCCTTGTCTCTCCTCATGATGCTCATCTCAGGGTTGTTCGTCTCTCACTTCCATGTTTCAAGAGATTCCAAGAATAGGCTTTTTGTTTCTAGAGGAAAAGAGTTTCTTGCTTTTACTTATGGTAATGGGTCCCTTGTAATTGTCTAGCTTCAATTCTAACCGTGTTCTTGTGCTGCTCTAGACAACCTTTGATTTCTTCGATCTTGTCATTCTTCTCTCCTCTGTCTCTTAAGAATTTCTCTTTCTTCTTCTTGGAGAAAGGTTTTCCATGACCTTTCTAAATCTTCACGGGTTTAGGCCATTGATATTAGTAAGTTGTACAACTGATGTAAAATGCTTCGTTGATTATTCAATCCAATTTCCAAATGGGGCTGACTACCCTTGGGTAAAGTCATATATTCTTTCAAAAACGTTGGGTCAGGTTCCAAATTTTAGTTGAAGTCCCAAGTATGGTCGCCAAAACTGTTGACACTTGAATCCATTAGGACCGAAACGGAAACCTCACAAGGATGTTAATCCCCCTTCGTTTTTATAGAGGTGGTACTCCTCTTTGAATTTTCTTGATATTTTTAAATAATTCAAAATGTTGGACTTGATAGAAGTCCCTCACAGTAATTCAAAGAAATGGAAATATTACAATAAGATAAATGGGAAAATGATTTTGTTTTATTTTAAAGGAAAGTTCCTAAGAAAGGACTAGGAACTGAATACATTCACACATTTAAAGTAAACAAGAAAAATTTCCTCACATCCATCATAGTTTAAGATAAAGATTTTTTATCACATAAAATAAAAAAGAAAATGATATGCACGCACAAGAGAAATTTAACAGAGTGGATACATGGGCAGCTCAAATAAAGATAATGATAGATCAACCTTAAATACTTTATATTCTGAAAACAAGGTTACAAATCATAGTCGAGATTGTTCCTGAAGTAGTTCTCTTGAAATTTCCAAAAATATATAGTTTATTACATATTCTCGAAATTGTTAAGGCGTTTGTCTTAAAGACTGGGATTGGGGCTCCCGCCGACCATAAATAAAATAGATACAAGAAATAATATTTCATATGGAAGACGGTGGGAAGTAGAATGATCAGCAAGACCTGGTAAGAAGAAAAAGGAGTTATCATTCTTTGGTTAAACCTTTATATTCAAAGAGGTGGAATAATTGGATGAAGGAAATGATAAAGAAAAGAAGGATATGATTAGTATAAGCTTACTATGATGGTCACTCATGTCTTCATTTTCTTGCTGATGTCCTTTTATCATTTTCATCAATGGTTATAGGAACCTTCTCAATTTTTCCTTTCCCTTCATGTGTCAGTTTGTCAATAGCCTTCTTGAACCACTCTTCGATGTAATTTTTCATAGGTGCCACATTGATTTCATGCCGGATTTTAATATTGAACAACTCACCCTCCAAGTCACGAAGATAAATGGAAATTCCATGTAATATTTCTTCAATATCATGGTTCTTTATGGAATAATATACTAGCCAATTATATACGGTGTTGTGATCATATACAACTATGTCATACAATTTTTCAATTTATAATCCTTTAAAAATATCAACATGCTCATAGAATAGTTGTTTTGTTAGGAACAACAATTTGAGGATAAACTTGGGATCTTGGACCTTGTTAGTGCTTCTAGATAGGCCCACCTCCATGAGCCTTTTGAATATATCTTGTCTCCTTGTTATGGCTTGGCTGCATGATGGAATGATGTTGTTCAAGTTCTTTATTTTCTCTTTCTAGAAGGCATTCAACTGCTTGATCCGACTTGGAGAGGGAAGGTCCTCCTCTCTTCTCTTAAGCTCTGGCATGTTAGTAACTTTAATACCAAAGGGTACCATTGCATCAAGGTAGAAAACTTCTTCATTTTTTAGATCGTCCTGCAGATATTCAAGGAAGGTATGCGCCCTCATGCCAAAATAAATCATGCTCTTTTAAATTTCCCAAGATTTTGTAATCAATGTCATTATTTTCTTGATGTTATTCTCCACGTAACTCTAGGTTGATGTGAGTAAGATTGAGGATCCTTTTATTATGGCTGCAGGTGTGGTAGGTCCGACAATTTCCAAAGGGATGGAAAGGAGTGGAAGAGGCATTAAAGTCTTGTCAAGTTCCTTAATCCTTTCCTTCAACTTTGTATTTTATTCTTTGAGACTGCCAATTGAATCGTCCAATGCATCATCGGTGGCTCTATGGATTCTGGATACCTAGGAAGGACGCATATTCTTCAGTTTGACCTATGAATGAGATTTCCCCTTTTTATTCTTCCCATCACTCTTCTCAATAATTAATTTTTTAGACTCATTGTCAAAGACAACACTCTAAAATACAAATGATTCTTCTTCATCAAATATTTCATTCTCAAAAATTTCCAATGATTGGTTCTGGTGATCCGTGCTTCTTGGCTGGTCAATGTTAGGGAACATCTTCTCAATGTCAGCATCGAGCTCCATATCCTTGAGGGAGAAGCTATTTATGTCACTTCTGATGTGATGCTCTTCTTCTTCTTGTACAATATTCTTCCTCTTCTTCCTCAGAGAAATTTTATGTGAGCTTTCAATTTTTCCTGGAAGGAGGTTCCTATCTCTACCTCCATCGGAACTACTGTTCATTACCTTTTAGATGGGTGGGCCACTGGAGAATTTCTCCGAGGTGTTGAAGTCTTGGGAGTAACAGTTGGGGACTATGCACTCTTCGTGTTGGGAACTTTTCCTCTTTGTTTATACAATTCATTGATATTGAGTCTTGTCTCTACATCACCAGTAGTATGGGTAGGATTACCCTGGTTATTCTCTTCTTCTTCTCCTAGAACAGTATGGACAAAGGAACTGCTAAAGGCCACTGTTAACATATGTTCCAAAAATATTCCATTTGGGTCAAACCCTCTAATATTTTCAGCGTACTTGAGATTCAATTTGGGGAAGTGGCTAGCGAATTCATCAATTTTGTTCATATTTCTAAATACAAAATCCCAAACTTTCCAAGGCAATGGAATAAATTTATTTTTTCTTTTTTCATGAAAAAAGTGTAGCCAGAAGTTATATTTACTTGCAACTTCTATGTCAAACATTCTGTCAGATATATGGCATGGGAGAAAGAAAGGATTTTCCTTAGAACCAAAAATCATGTTGACATTGTAATTCTCCATTTGTTCCAAAGTCCCCTTTATATCTAGGAATTTACTAGCTTGAGAAAACATTCTTGGGATATCTCATACAAAAAATAATACTAGAAAAACCAAGACGAAGTCGTTGAAAAATTCATAAAAATGTAGGGAGTCTTTGTGCCTCCATAACACTTGGTACCAAAGGGTCACGGGGTCGAATTCACAATTCACCTTTTTGCATATAGATAATTTAGGAAACTAACAACAATGTGTTATCGCGAAAACCAAATAAGAAGACATAAATAATTTATTATCCTTTTTATATTGAGACAATTGGGAAAAGATTTCAATGGAAATAAACTTCCCCCAATCGAAAATGGCATGCTCCTTGATGTTAAAATATAATATGTGAATAATAATATGAGAAATGCTAGCAGTATTTTACTGGCCCATAATTCTAGTAAATAACCAGGAAATTTCCCGAAATGGATTTTTGAACAAGCCGACCTGCGGTCTGGTAATATCCTTAGGGATGGTAGCGAGATTCTCTAAGAATTCTGGTAAGAGATATAGATCGTTGTCGTGTTTTTTCAAAAAGTCTCTGCAATCTTCACCTTTTAAGGTGAGATTTGTCTATGGGAGTCTTAGCATCTTACGGAATACTTGAGGTCAAATAATAAAGGGAGAATAGTCCTGGAGTGAAATTATCCACTGGATTGGTATATATTTCTCGACGCACTAGGAAACCAATTCCTTGAAGTCAAAAACTTTCAGAACACAACCTGTGTGTGCAATTTTGGACATAAAAATTATTTCCTTCAGAGCAGAAGGGGATGAATAATAAGAGTATGCTCTAGACCACTGAAAATTTTGATCTTCTTGTCCAAAAATGTTCAATGTATCTCCACAGAACTTTTGTTGAGTTGTTTCTTCCATAAGTTGATGAGAGCGTTCTTTTTGATCCAGATAATCTTAGATATGGGCGCTTGAGAGATAATATATAATCTTCCACAAATCATACTTTAATGTGGCTTAATGAGGAATTTCCTTGAGCCCTTATCCTATTAATGACAATCTTTACATGACCTGCATAGTGATTTATTAGCATTAAACCATACTAAATGTGTATTGGGAAAGTCGTGAAGGTGGAGGTGATAGTCAGGAGAGGAATAAGATTTGAGACTTTCATGAATCTACCAACCCGGGAACCCACCAACCCGCGAATGGTGCAGATCGAAAAATGGCTAAGTGTTGTGAGGGGGTCATACATACTCAACATAAGAGAAATGAGATACTTGGAAGCTTGGGGAGTCCAGGGGTCAAAATGTAGATTGTAGATCTTTTGGATGCAAAATGTATATCATGGAACATGGAATATGAGAGTTCGACCTCGCCAACCTGGGAACCTGTGATCACCAAAACAATTAAGTATGGGATAATGTGGTGGTTGGGCGGACTTGATATGTGAGAATGTGGATTGGAGATGAGGATTAATGAGTTCTCCAACCCACAAACTCATCATTCTGAAAAATTACTAAGTATAGAACTAGAAAGGGAGAATAGAATGGAAAAAGGAAAAAGGGGGGAAAAGGGTAAGTATAGAAGAGGGAAAAGAAGGGGAGAAAAGAAGTTGGAAAAATAGAAAAGAGGAGGCAAGTTTTGGAAGTGGGAATTGATCTCAACAAGACTTGGGCTCTTATGTGAATGTATTACTGAGATAGACATGGGAAATGATGTGGAAAACCCAAGTTAGTTTGGTCACCCATACAATTGAGATTAGAAAACCAGACTGATATAGTACCTATTGGAAGATTAACATGAATACCTATGAATATGGATGGAGTGTGCAGCTTCACAAATTTTTAAGTTATCGAAATTATGGACGGAATTCAGCCATACCTTGTGTTAATGGGAATAGAATGGACCTTCAACAACCAAGCCATTATCAATTTAAAAAGTAGAGAGATGATATTTGAAGTAGGAGACCTGAAATTTACTATGCAATTAAACCCAAAAGAAGGAAGGAGGTACATAGAACCAGTAAAGGGTTATGAAATTGATAACCTGTACAAAATGAATATGAGGATCGATTATTATGTTAACCCCATCATGTGTGGTGCACTGAGTTGAAGAAGCATCAGTTTGTGCACATCGTATTTAGAAGTAGGCCTAGAAAATTGGCAATAGAGGATGCATGAAATCTCAACGCGACGATGTGCACACATAACCAAATCAGTACGTTGGATTAGAATAAAATTTTGCAACCCACCTAAGTATGACAGGTTGAGAGATATAAAAACATTTGTATAGACATTTGAGGCATGGGTACTAGAGAAACAGAGGCCACTGGAACTAGAAATTATATTGAAAGCCACCCCAACAAGATGGTCGGAGACACAAAAAAAAAACATGGAAGACTGGAAATAGTGTAGGAGACTAATCTAGATAAGATTCAATATTGAGGAGAGAGATATGATGCATAAGTATATCAGGGAAGGAAACCCAACAGATCATGTTGCACAGTGTGAAAAAGCGTGGAAATCGATCCCAAGAAAAGAATGGACACACAGGTTCATACATACCTTAGATACTATTCCAAAGAATTGGTACCTAGAAATGGATATGCACAGAGATACAGCAGAATGAGATTACATAACTCAAAGGTTCCAAGAAACATTTATCTTTCAGAACAATTCACCCCTCATAAGTACAACACTATAGGTGATTAAATAGAAAATATGCGTAGATGTAGAATCAATGGAACTAATACATGTATGTGCCACACATAACACCTCTATGATAGTGCACAAACTATTGGAATGTTACAATGTGACACAAGAGGACTAGGATGATGAAGGTCCCTGCAACATCCAAGTACCAAAAATAGAAGGGGAACAAATAGTAGAAGGACGAGATATGGAATCTACAATATATGCACAACGAATCAAGACAAGAAAAGTTAATGTTGGGCCAGAATAATGCCCTAAGTTTTCACATATAGGATACAAATGGGATGAGGAAACCATATAAAATATAGCATATCTACTATGTGAATACCAAGACTTATTCCCTACTACATTCTCATATATTAAATGGATAGCCGACAAACTAGGAAAGATGAGGATTTCATTGAAGCTAGGTTCTAAACCAGTGAAACAGATACCCTACAGGTTGAATCCAAGATATAAAGAAAAGGTAAAGGAGGAAATAGACAACAAGCTAAAGGCAGGAGTCATCGAACTAGTTGAGGACTCAGAATGGATAAATATTGTGTTAGTGCTGGACAATAAAATAGGGGTCATAAGAATCTATGTCGATTTGAGGAAACTCAATGATGTGTGCCTACACAATCCATTCCCAATGCCATTCACATATGAAGTACTTGAAAACGTAGGTGGACAAGAAGCCTATTTATTCACAGATGGTTTTTCAGGTTACCATCATAAACGAATCACATAGGAATATAGACACAAAACTACATTTGAGACAGAATGGGGAAGTTTTCAATACACAGTAATGTTGTTTAGGTTAAAGAATGCATCTACGATAGTTTCAAGAGTAGTTGTTGCAGTGTTTAAGGAGTTTATTCACAAGTTTCTTGAAGTCTACTTGGATGACTGGACTGTATTTAGCCTGTTACGAGATCATGTCGAATTGCTAAGATTGATTTTGGATAAATGTAGACAACATTAGATATCCTTAAACCTAAAGAAGTGTATTTTTTGTGCATTGTTTGGAATATTATTGTGACACGTAGTATGAAAACAAGGATTGATAGTTGATCCTGCAAATATTGCAGTTATTCTAGACTTTTAATGACCCACATCAATGAAACAGTTGCACATGAAATTGGGTCATATCGGGTCTTACAGGAAATTTATCAAAGGATATGTGCAGATTACATCCCCAATGGAAAAATTATTGAAAAAAGACGTGAACTTCCACTGGAATGAAAATTGTCAAAAAGGACTCAACACACTAAAACATAAGTTAGTAACTACATCGATATTGATTTTCCCATACTAGAACAAGGACTTTCATGTACACGTGGATGCATCATCAATAGCATTGGGTGAAATACTATCACAAAAGAGTGACGGGGACATAGATCACCCAATTTCTTTTGCAAGTAGGAAACTATCAACAACAGAGAAAAATTATAACACATTAGAATATGAGGGATTGACTATGGTCTATGCGTTGCAGAAGTTTAGACACTACTTACTAGGCTCACACTTTAAGATGTACATAGATCATTCTGCGTTGAGATATCTAGTCAACAAGACAATGTTGGGGGGGCAGGATTTGAATATGGCTCATATTGTTCTAGGAGTACGACTTTGAAGTAGTAGTAAAACCAAGTAAACTCAATGCAGGACCAAATCATTTGTCATGCATACTTTCAGAAGAAGAGGCAGAAAACTTGGATGATAGCTAGTCAGATGCACAACTATTTTCAGTTAAGATGGTGGATGAATACTTTATAGACATTGTACAGTTATTAAGTACAAGGATTTCCCCCTCAGACATGATGGTCACGTAGAAAAAGAAGTTGGTATTAAAAGTTGTGGACTACCAATTAATTGCAGGAAGCTTATATAAACTAGGCACAAACGGACTACTACGATATTTCGTAGTCGAACACAAAAGACCAACTATCTTGAAAGAAGCACATGATGGGATATGAGGAGTAAATTATGCAAGAAAATCCACTATGCAGAAGGTATTACGTGCAGGTTTATGGTGGCCTACACTCCACAAGGATGCAAAGGAATACTGTAAGACATACGATGTTTGTCAGAGGGTCGGAAAACCCTCTAGAAGGGATGAGATGCCATTGAACCCATAAGTTACATTATAGGATTTTGATAAGTAGGATATTGAATTCATTGGACCAATCAACCCACCAGAAAGTAGATCAAGGGGTAGGTGCATCATTACAAAAATAGATTAACTCGATGGGAAGAATCCATGCCAGTTACAGATTACAACACAGAAACCACTACGCACTTTTTGTTCAAAAACATAGTAACTCGATTTGGATGTCCTAGAACATCATGAGTGATCAAGGAACACACTTCATCAATAAAACCATAGCATCCTTAACCGAAGAATTCCAAATCCATCACTAGAATATTATGTCACACCACCCACAAGAGAATGACATAGTGGAAGCATTCAACAAAGTCCTAGAGAATGCAATAACAAAAATATGCAACATGGGAAGATATGAATGGGACTTAAGAATCTCTGTGGTATAATGGGCATACAAGAAAACCAACAAGAAGTTGACAAGGAAAAAACCTTCCAGGTTGGTATATGGATAGGAGGAAATAATGTTGATGGAATTTATTGTACCAAGCATGCACATTGCAGCTATCATAGATATGTCGAATTCAAGTGCAATACAGGAATGACTATAAAAAATGGTACAGCTTGAGGAGGATATATTTTCCATAGGGTTCCATCAACAAGTGCAAAAAGAAAGTGAAAAATCATGCCATGATAAACACATTAAGTAAAAAACATTCCAAGTAGAGGACTTGGTACTACTATATGATAGCAAGTTTATGCATCACCCAAGGAAGTTTTTCATGCACTGATTAGGACCATATGTGATCCAGGAGGTGACAGAGGCAGGTGTTGCATAGTTGGAAACACTTAATCGAGTAGCACTGAAAGGTAGGGTGAATTGCAGTTGGATAAAACTCTATCAAGAGGGCTGACAAGATGCGCGGTAGGAAGAACCACGCGGGAAAAAATAAAAATGAGAATGGGCACATATTGAATGACACTAGAAACTGCACAGGTAGGGGAAACTGCACCAACCAGGGAAACTCGACACAAAAGTGGTCAAGTATGCAGTAGTAATTGTACCACTTCACATAGTGAGATAGTTGTCCAGTACAAAAAAGAAGGAAACGAAAATTATAGGTAGATAAGGAAAAGTCATAAAAATAGTAGTTATAGCAATGCATACACCTGCCATAAGGCCTAGTCATAAAGCCATCATAAAGACAGAGAGTAAAATAAAAATGTCGTTCATATGCCTGATTGAGTGGTAGTACAAGGTGGAAATACACTAATGGATTTGGAAATAAAACGACATTAACACAAGCACATGTCACACTACAAGTGGAGGAGACAGGAAGGAAGGCATGACTATTAGTGAACAATTGGAAACACGGCATAAAAGCAATCAAGCCTGCCATACACAATAATTTGTTACTTATCAATTACAAGAAGAATAGAGAGCACAAAGCTAGAGTGAGATACAGAGTTATAACAATTGTCAGAGCTGAGTTAACTATAGAAATGGTGCCCCCCAAATCTGCAAGAGCAAAAGAAATGGTGCCAAGGAAGAGTCACACTAGAGCGATCGTAGTTGAACCAGATATTGAGGAAATCGCAAGTGCATCCTCATCAGAGCCAAGGTTTCCTCATGACTACATATCATTGAGTAAGGATGATGCCCCACAATTCACACTACATAAGACTTCATATGATATGATGGTGGCCCCAGACATTCTAGAGGGAGTCATCATCGATGAAGACATGTTGGGGAGGGAGCCTCGGCTGAAATATGTTGACCACGACATTACCGACATGAAAAAGTTCCCAGAACTTATGTCTCATAGATACCTGGAACTCAAAATAGATCCACTTACATGGAAAATCATACCAATGGTAAAGGTCTGGGCCATAGGATTAGAGTGAGTAGGCCTCCTTAACTTGTTTGAAATCCCACACTTCGGCTACAGAAATGAAGTCAATGCATGTATCAAATTCCTACTATCTTGCATACATGGGGGGTACATGTGGATGGATAGACCAATTTTGATTGATACAGACCTAATAGCATTAATCACTGGGTTTCCCACCCAGGGGAAAGACCCTACCATGCTATTTGAAGATAAGAAGAAAGAAAGAGCACAGTCAGAGTCTATGTGAGTGAAGTTTTGCATGGATAGAGTGGTGCACATCCTGGATGTGCCAACTATATTCAAAACCATAACTTGAATAGTCACACAAATTCTAGCATGCAAACTGCTATGGAAATAGATGTCACAGAGCAATTTGTAGAAGGCACTACAATGAGATGGGTCCCTTTCTTACTGAACCAGTTCCTACTAGACTACATTGAATCCAAAGATAAGGGGATTGAGTTTCACTACCCTTAGCTACTGATATTGATTTCCTTCAAAGCATGGGTAGAGTCGAAGGATGCACAGTTCTTAGGGCTAAGGGGGAAGTTGTGCATAGTGGAAAAATACCAAAATTCATGGTTCTCAACAATCAAAAGGAGGCAGATGGACAAAAAAGTAGAATTCTTTCTCTATGGTGAAAAAATTCAATAGATTATCCAGAATGCATCGCGCATGTCGCCATAGCTGGTGGAGGCATACAACCTAGTCACAAAATTTCATGCGGATAGGCATCATATGTATATCAAATCCTTGAAGGATCCAAGGGAGGAGTGGGTCCAAATAAAATACAAGCTAACCGAAGAAGAAATCTAGTTGGTCATGCAATATTGGGAACCAAATTAGAAGCTACTAGTAGAAGGGGATACGAGGGAATAGTGGGGGACACTAAAGCGAAACAACACATAGATGTAGAAATGAACCCTCCAAGAAATGGTGCATAGGAAATTGATCAAGGAAATGGCATGGAGGATGCACCAAACATAGGTCCAACAGATCAACCTCCACAACCTGTACCTCAAACAGGAAGGAAACGACAGGACAAGAGAACAGGGTCAGCTGCGTGGAAGAAGCAAAAGGCTTAAAATCCACAAGTCATCTACGCACTGATAGATGACAACATGGATAGAATTGGATACCAATCAAGGGATTTCATGGAATAATTCCTCTAAGAGACAACAAATAAACAATAAGAACTACATACGAAGTTGCAGGACCAATTCTTGAGGCTAAAATAGTTGTTAGATACAGTTTAATTGGCACAAACGCCAAGAATAGGCACGACCCAAGAGGACTTAGCGGAGAAATCATGGAATATGGTATCAAAGAAGATGATAGAAAAGTGTAGAGTACTCAATATACCAGTATAGACAGTTGGGTTAATAAACCCCGAAGTACAGGAGCAACTACAAGGACTAAATCACACGGACCTAGTTATCTCCCAGATGCCAATGGAATTATTACAGAGTTTGCACACCAGGATCACTCCGGAAATACGTTTTTGGGTAGACACTACAGCCAACAAGTTTGAAAAAGAACAAGCCAATAAGGTTTAATTATAGAAAAAATACACCTTTGCGCCACAAGAAAACTGCACTGTGGAATAGTGAGTGGAACTCGCAGAAAAGGAGAAGAGCGAAGCAGAGGGACAGGAAGAGAAATTTAGGATAGAAAAGAGGGAAGTGGAAGGAAAGGTCGAGAAAACATTAAATTCCAAAGTTGAGGCTGAAACAAAGGTCTTCAAAGCCTTGAAGGAGGAGGAAGCTGAACAAATCGCTCAAAAGTGCACATAACACTCTAAAAACTATACAAGGAGGTGTGAGAAGTACCAATGGTGGTAGAGGCCATGGTAGAGGAACAAGTAGTAAATATTAGTGAGGCTATCAAAGGCCTTTGCACGAAGATCACGGATTTGGAAATGTTCCCAACACTAGGGAAACCACCAAAAGAAAGAGCACAAAGGGAGTGGACTACACAAACAATAGTAGTAAAGATCAAAAGCTGGGAACAAGAATGCATAAGATGTGTGACCCAGGAACATGCATTTTTACAACTCTTACTGCCAATCCAGAACTACAATCATTGGAAGATAGACTAAGGATTAAACAGGAGGAAGTGCAGTATGCCACTGAACACGTGAGCACATTGGCCCCATCAGAGATAATGTCAGGGATATTGGATAACATGCAATTGTACAACGTAGTGGAACAAATAAAGAAAGAACATAGAAAGGCCATACAGGAGTGGAAACCACTGCAAGACAAAGTCATCAGGGTGCTAGAAGAATTATCCGCCGCATAGAGCGCCACAAAATTAGAAAAGCAAGACATCGAAGCCAAGATTACTATAGTAACCACACAGACAATGGAGGAGATTGTGAACAAGGAAGCATAAATCATATCATAAGTACAGACATCATAGGACAGTCTCCAGAAATTCACTGAGGCATGGAAAAACATGACACAACAAGACTAAGTGGATCGAGATGATCCATAGGTGAGTGTTGGGGGCCTATTGGGTAGGAGGGTTTTGGAAAATAACGATGAGAAGAGATTAGGTATAGGGGAAAGGTGCAGGATCAAGAAGATCAATAATATCAAGAAAGAAGAGAGAATAAAGAGGAGAAGACGGGGGACAAGAAATAAATGTTAGTGCAAAACCCAAGAAAACCAATCGGGCATGAGCTATATCTAGCTCACAATGAGTTGTCACTATCCAAGAATGAGTGGTAGCCAACTCATTATGAGATGGCAAACAAACCTGAACAAAAGGCATAAAATATGTAAAAGACTCGCAAAGTTAGAGAGTTTCATAAACACTGTAAGAGGATTCTTAGGAGTGGTTGTTGTTGTAGGATATTATGTGTGTAAAGAATCTATGAATGTAAGAAGAGTATTTTGTATATTGAACATCCATTATAGCACAAATCGCAAGCAAAATGACATAAATATAATAAAGAAGCAAATCTTTTGTGGACCTAGCCCAAGAGGGGGTGAACCACAGTAACTTTGTGTCTAATTGTGTTGCCAAATGATTATTCATGTCTGTATTATGTTAATTCTTTCCCTTACTATGGATGAATGTTTATCTTCACAGTTATTGTTGATATATTAATGCGCAATAGATTTAATTGTATGTTTAACCACTAAGTGATATGAATATGGATTGATATGAATATAGAATTAAGTAACGAGGTCAGGTTAACTAGGATCTAGTGTGCAAAAGGATATTGTAGGTATGACAGAGCTTACTTCCCTTCTTTCCATCACCGCTATACAATCTTTTTTTCCTGCAATCCCCATAAGGATACCTCAGGTGAGACGTCACTTGCTTGCAGGTGATTCCAAAAGCGATGGTATCTGTATTTTTTTGTTGGAAAAATTACCTTGAACCCAGGGTCTTGAACTGTAATGTACCCAAACTCCCACAGGTCGGGCTATGCCACTTAATCTGACTGCAACACACCCAACTACCCACAAGCAAGGAACACTACATTATAGGGACTCACTTCATAGTGAATTATCTCAATTCATGCCACAACATAAACTAAGCCATGCACAACAATAACCAGCAAGCATGCATATTCTAAACATTAACTCAGAGATAAATAGATACACAGTGAAATAAATCCTACATAGATAAATAACCATAACAAGGAGAACTTATCTTTTCTAAAAACAAGAAACCAATTGTCTGCCTACCAAGGATGTTCCACCCAACCATAGACATAGTTGTTCTAAGTCTCAGTAGCAGTGTCACCCCCAAGCTAGGGATATGAATCCATAAGGATGGTTCCAGAGTGTCACTCGTCTTCCCAAACCAGTCAACACTCCAGCTCTCACAAGCTTCTCATCACCCACAACAATCCAAGTACACCATCTCTCTTCTACCCAGCCTACACAACCTAAGAGAATGGACCCTATTTTCTTCCACGCGGTCCCTCATGCTATCCATCTCCTTCCAGGGCTCTAGTGTAATTCGTCCAGAATCTCCATGTTGGGACTCTTGAGACTCGTAACTCTGAGAAAAACTAAGCACATACCAAAGCACATCAGACATGCAGATCTTGATTCATGGTTGGAATACACCAGAAGTCTCTACAGCCAATAATACCATGGATTCTCTTCAATAGTTTGTTTTCCTTCCCCGAGCCAAGACATGAATGAGGAAAGATGAGTCGGTGGTAGGATGAATGGAGTGAAATCCCAACAAAAGGTGTGAACAGTGAGAAATTGACTGAATGAGTGCATGATTGAATGACTAAATCAACCAATAGAATAACAAGAATTAGAACATGAGTGAGAACCCTCCAAACAGACCAAGGACGGGTTTATGTAATTCTTGGAATTAAGGAGCCACTTTGAATCCCCCCCAAGAAGCTCATGTAACTATTATTTTCCATTAAAACAATAATGGGTAAATAAAATATAAAAATAAGTACTTAGCCCCTCAAGCCCCCTCTTGTGGAATCATATCCCCCTATAACTATTTTCCTTGTCTTTCAAGTAGCCAGTGATGTGTTTTATATTAATAATGATCAAAATATTACATTTCCTAGGCACATTGGCCTCTTAATAATTGTTTCGGCACTCAGGCCTCTTATAATTTAACAAAATATAATATTTAATATGGGGTTCAAAACCCGAGGTGTTACATCCCCTCCCCATTATTTTGGCATTGTCCTCAGTGCATATACAAAACAGAGATCAAAATATAAAAATTTATTCAAAAAGTTGTAGGTACTCCACCCGCATGGCATCTTCATGCTCCCATGTAGCATCTTCAGGACCGTAGCAGTTCCACTGGACTTTTACCTGCTCTATAAATCGATTCCAGATCATTTTGACCTTTTTGTCCAATATTCGCATTCGTTGGACCTGAAAGTCTCCCTCCATATCTACCTGAATCATATGCCAATCAATAAAATGGTTAGGATCATGTACATATTTTTTTTAGCAAAGAGACATGAAACACATTATGCACATTCATGGAAGCAGGAAATGCAAGCATGTATGCAATTGTCCCTATTCTGTCCAATATATTAAATGGACCACATAATATGGATGCTAGATTTGTACAACTACCCAACTTTAAATAGATATTCTTGGGCTTCACTTTTAAAAGCACATGCTCCCCCACTTTAAATTCTCTAGTTGTCATGTTCTTATATGCACAAAATTTTTGTCTATCTTGAACTGCCCTTAAGTTCTGCTTAATCCTAACCATTTGGTTTGTTGGGTTGTCCCAACTTACTGGAGTATTGCATTTCCTACCATACAAAGCTTCAAATGGGCTCATTTTCAATGAATCTTGATATCCATTATTATAGGAAAACTCAACCAAGTGCAAGTAATATTCCCACTTACATGGCTTATCCATCACATACATTCTCAACATGTATTCAATTACTCGGTTGACTTTCTCTGTCTTCCCATGTGACTGTGGATGGCATGTGGTGCTAAAGTTTATATTTGTACAAAATCCTTTAAATAATCCCCTTCATAAATTTGAAGTAAACTTTATGTCTCTGTTCGAGACAATTGTCCTAGGTATCCCATGAAACCTAGCAATCTCTTTCATGTAAATTTATGCAATATTAGTTGTGGTATGAGTTGTTTTTATAGGAACAAAATTAGCATCCTTTGTCAATTTATCAACCACTACCATGATTGAATCATGTTTCCTTGATTTCCTGGGCAATTTAGTTATAAAATCAATGGTTACCACTTCCCATTTCTTCTCTAGAATTGGTCATGGATGTAGCGAACCCATTGGGTGCCTGTGCTCAACCTTCACTCTCTGACATTCCACACATCTGGTGATGTAATAAGCAACATCCTTTTTCATTCCCAACCAAAAGAATTGGCTTCTTACTGCTACAATTGTTTTCTAGTAACCAGGATGCCCAACATATGGAACATTATACATTGTTTTTAGTACCAAATTCCTGAGTTCCCAGGAACTAGGAACATAAATTTTATTTTTATGCATAAGTAATCCATCTTCATTCATCTCATACTCTTTCATTTTTTGTTTTACATCCCCTTTCTATAAGATTTCCTTTACCTGTAGGTAATGTTGATCTATAATAACAACATCTAAAAATTTTCTCTTCAAGTCTGACGGATGCATACTGACAGTTGTAGCATGCATGAGATGAACTCTTCTACTAAGTGCATCGGCAACTTTATTTTATTTTCCTTTGACATGCTTGATTTCAAAGTCGTATTCACTTAAAAATTCCATCTATCTTGTTTTCCTAACATTCAAAGTTGGTGGTTCAAAAAGATACTTCAGACCACTATAGTCTATTCTTAATTCAAATCTCTTTCCCATTAGATAACTCATCCACATCTTCAATGTGTGGAAAATGGCAGCAAGCTCCAATTCATGTGTGGCATAGTTCCTCTCATGTTCTTTAATCTTTCTAGAATCATAACCAATGACATGTCCATTTTGAGTGAGGACTCCACCAAGCCCTTCCTTACATGCATCTGTACATATCACAAAACTTTCATTTGGGTCAGCAATCTTTAGAATAGGTGCACTACTAAGTAATTCCTTCAAAAAATTAAAGTTCTCTTCACACTCAGATGTCCATTCAAATTTGATTCCATTATTTTGCAAAGAATTGATGGGATGAGAAATCTTACAGAACCCTATTATAAATCTTTTGTAGTAACCATCTAACCCCATAAAATATATGACTTATGAAACATTTCTCGGTGTTGGCCATCCTCTAATGGCTTCAATATTCTATGGATATACTACTATACATTTTTTTGAAATAATGTGCCCCAAGTAATGGATCTGATCTTGATAAAAAGAACACTTACTAATCTTGGCATACAACTGATTTTTCCTCGGCACTTGCAATACCAATCTTAGGTGATGTTCATGCTCTTCCTCTGACTTAGAATAGACAAGTATGTTGTCCATGAATACTATTACAACTTATCCAAGTAATTTTTTAATATGCCATTCATTAAGCACATAAAGACAGTTGGTGCATTGGACAATCCAAATGCAACCACTACAAATTCATAATCCACATACCTGGTTCTAAAGGATGTCTTATGCCTTGATTCTTACCTGATGGTATCCCGATCTCAAGTCTATCTTTTAAAATATCTTTGCCCCTCTTAGCTGATCAAAAGAGGTTATCAATTATGGGTACAGGGTACTACTTCTTCAAAATGAATTTATTCAATTGTCTGTTGGGCACTTTAATTGTCTAAATGAATCAAAAATTAAGGTGTTCAATATAAATTGTCAACCTAGGGAAGTCTGTCGTTTCAAGATAATTGTGCATAGTCTATGCTAGATTATGGAAGCAACACTAATCTAATTGTAGTAGGGAAAAAGAAACAAAAATTATCACTAACACAATTATGCTGATATAGCTGCAGTTCTACAGAATTGAAATCATAGTTGAAATCTAAACTGATGAGTGTATAAGAATCCTAGATTACCTACTCTAATCTAACTTTCTATTTTACTTTTGCAGGAAGAAGTTCTCTACTAATTGCAGAAATAAATCTACTTATTGCAAGAAATTAATTCACACTTTTATTTTCTTTTACTTGAAAACAAGATTTTAATCTAATGCAGAAAAAGTGAAAGAAGTTCTCCAACAGTGTTCAGCAATTGACTTTTAATTATCATGAGAAAGATTTATGTGCATCTAACAAGAAGGAACTAGACTGTAACAACAATTGTATTCTAGAATTATTTAATGGATAAGTCATTCACATTAAAACAACTATTTTGGAATTCAAAACAGAGGGGAATATGTGAGGAAGGTGGGCCCTTTCCTTCACACTGAATCCTCTCAAAGAAATAGGCTACAGTCTGCTAAAGAAATTCAATCCACTCTTTTATTAATTTGCCAAAATGTTCGTGTACAATAAGATTTTCTTTACTTCACTTTCTCCCCCGTAACAAATCCATCCCTTTGATTACAAAAGATCTTCTATTTAAAGTCAGAGTCATTCAATTAAAACAAAATCAAAATAGCCTTGAGAATCCCCAATTCTCAAGATGTTCATATGATATCATTAATACAAGATCTAGAACTAATCTTGTAAGTTAAAACATGTAACAGTAGGTGTAACAACTTTCAGGATCGGTGGCATTTGTTGCAGCAGTCATGTAATAGAAGAATCGGTGGCGCCTGTTGCAGCGTTCGTGTAACAACTTCCAGGATTGGTGCATAGTTGTAACAGCTTCCAATAGTGGTGCATAGCTGTAACAGCTTCCAATATTGGCGCATAGCTATAACAGCTTCCAAGATTGGCGCATAGTTGTAACAGCTTCCAAGATTGGCGCATAGTTGTAATAGCTGGTGTGACAACAATGACCATTCTTTAAGACTTGGTTGTTCTATACATTTCGATCATTAGTTGAATCATTTTATGGGTAAAACATGTGAATGTTACCAATCAAACATGCTAAGTAAATGAAAATATAAAAGCAAGCTAAATGATTCATACCTTGGGAAAAAAAGGTCTTAGCACGCGTTATAGTAGGCATTAACTTAGAGATGATAAGGTTGAATAGGCAAAGATGTGATGAAAAGGGGACATTTTTGGGTCCTAACATGCCCCCCAACTAAAGACATTACATGTCCTCATGCAAAACACATTCAAACCTTACTTTGTAGCTGAATTAGGGAATTGGCTCCTCCAGTGCAAAATTGCTGAGATAAATTGCTAAGTGCCTGTATGGAAAAATGTTGTGTTAAAAAGAAAATTTGTTGTGTCAACAATCTGTCTGAGTTTCTTTGTCTTGAATAATAGAATCAGTTTGAGATTCTTGACTAACAACTCGTGAGGGAAATAGAGGTTCTTGTTTGAAATCTATTGGTAGACCAGTAGCTACCTTATGACGTTGAGATCTCCTCAGTTTTGTTGGTCTATGTGTAGCAGTAATAGCATGTTCAATCTTGACTGAGAGAGCTGATGGTTCTTCAGCAACAGACACTTTTAGTATCTTATAACCTGCCTCAAAGTAAATGTTTCCACACTCAAAGCACATGAGTTATTTATTTTTGTCCATAACAACATTTGCCAGTGCTAGGATGTCCAAGGTTATCCCTTCTGGATTCTTCTATCGAGTAGTCTCCACCTCTTGTTTCAGGGTATTTAAATATGATTTGAGTCTTTCATTCTCTATTATGAGTGTAGTAATTTTGGAGTTTTCTATATTCCTTATCTTTCTCTCAATTTGGGAAAACAATTGGGCAAGTGGCACATCCTCAGTATTATTTGTAATTGGTTCTTATGGGGTTTTTATACTATCAATAGTTGTTTCTTGTGTAACAGTTGTTTCTTGTGTAACAGCTGGGTATGTCATGACTGGTTCTTGTGGAACAATCTCGACTTGGATAGCTGGTTCTTGTGGAACAACTTCATCCTGCATGACTTGTTCTTGTATACCAATCCCATCGTTTGCAGCTGTCTCTACTAGCACTGTTAGTTCACTAGAAGAGACTGGTTCTTGTGTGACAGTCCCTTCATCAACCATAGAGGATAATGGATGAAGAATAGGAATAGCTTGTTCCATAGCTTTCCATCCAATTGTTGCTTCTGCAAACCTGGTAGACTTGGTTCGTCTCCTAGGTAAAATAGAAACGAAAGCAAAGGCTTTCTTCTTCATTGCTGGAGGAGGAACAGGATGTTCTTCCTCAACCACACAAGTAGGAAATTCTGGTATACCTGGGTCTACTATGATATGTACATCGTTACTTGATGTATGATGCATAGAATCATCAGGCAGAGCCGATGATTCTACTGCGATTTGAGTACATTCAGTCTGAATTGAGAGAATAGTTTCTTGAAGTTCTTTTCACAAAGTAAAACTTGGTATACGTATCTCTGTAGAGTTCTCTGTCACAGCAGCAGAAGGGTTTTGAGTTGTTGCTGATGTAATTCGATCAATGTTTTTCCGACATTTTCCCTTGAATGGGCGTTTTCTTTTCTGAGATAATCCACTGGTAGTGATAGTAGGGCTTGGAAGAGTTGTTGCAAGAATAGGTGGCTCTTGTGTTACTACCGGTGCAACATCAGAAGGGGTAGTCAGACATGTTGTTGCAATGGACCGTTCTGACCTAGTTCGCTTTCTAGGTGATCTAGATACAGGAGCAGGGGTTCTCTTTTTAGGAGTAGGGGGTAGTTTTTCAATAACACCTATCGCGGCCAAGGGTTGTGACTCATGTCTTGGTCTAGTAGTTGATTGTTCATCATTTGGCACGATCATAGCTATAGGTTGTGTCAATTCAACTCCATTGAGGCTTGTTTGGTTGGTGCTAGGATGGTCGCGGGTTGTGCATTTACTTCTCTGGGTCATCTTACGGGTAGTGAACGATAGGGTTTTGGACTTTTGTTGCAGCCGAGGGCAGAGACTCAGGAAGAGGTCCAATCATATCTACATGTATAGAATGTGGTTGGTCTGCTACAACAGGTATTGGGTTATTGGAAATTCCCATACCTTTGTGAATTAATAGTCTGATGAGTCTGTGATTAGAAAGGCAGTTCTTGGATTTTTTTACAAAATGAGCCATGTTATTCAATGAATGGAGGAGAAAATAAGGAATGTTTATGAATTTATGATGTCGTAGATGTGATAATAAGATAAAATTAGAAAAATAAACAACTTGGTACCTGCCTTCACAGGTAATGTACCTTTTGACAAACTCTGCAACTTTCCCCCATGGCTCTGGTAAGGAATTGACATCCGCACCTCTTCCTTTTGTCTTAACTTGCTCATTTTCAGCAAGGAAACCCTTTTGAGCATCCAAAAGATGTGTTTTTCTCTTAAACCATCGATCTCCTATTGTTGGCAACCCTTTCACAACAACAATGCTTTCTTCTGTCACTGGAATCCTTACCCCATTCACCATTGAATATCCTTCGGTGAGATTTTGACTAAACTCCAATACCTCGTCTTCATTAAACCCATTTATCTTCTTAAAATACGATATCCAACCGGCCTAGAGAAATATTTGGTAGGCCTCTAGGTCTAATAGAAAAGTGTCCAAATTTGCAGGTTCATACCTCACAGTTGATCCTCCCATGATGTTGCTTGAGAGTCTAACAGGCACGTAGGAGGAGAAACTATCACCTAAACCAAAAACGCAGCAGGTTCGAACTTGGTTTGCAGATAGAATACAGTGTCTCAACAAAAAGAAGTGTGGTCGAAAAGGTGGTGAAGGTGAGTATAAAATGTGGCTTGGATAGCTAGATTTGCATTTCCCCCCCAACTAATCGGATTGGCTCCAGGTGCATCAATTTATCTCAAGTGGTGAAAAAAATAGGAAAGCGTGCTTTTATATCTTCATTAATTTAACACGTAGGATTAGTCACGTACCTCATATCTTACCGCACATAACCATTTTTTGGAGTAATCACACTATCCAACCGCCATGTGAGTTGTGTGGAATAGCTGACATGATGAAGGATAGTGTGAGAAATGATGATATGACAACTGGAGCAGAGATGGAGTCCTTTCTGTAGTTGATCAGTTGGAAATTGTCGGATGTGAAGTGAAGTAATGATGAAGCAGCACTTTCGGATAGAGAAAGCGGAAAAAGATAGTTGATGTATTAACAAATCAACGGTGTTGCAGCATGGAAATATTGTAGAGTTGGAGTAGCAGCATTAGAAAAAATGCGAAAAAGAAAGAGTGAAGTGGCAATAAAGAATAATAGCGATTAGTGTATCAGCAGGTACTTTGGCCAGAATGGCAGAGGTAGGTGTAATAGCAAATGAGATGGTTGAAAAAGAAAATGGTGTAACCTCGTGAAAAGTGACCATTGTGTAACAGTAGGGAAATTGGCCAACTTATCGAAAATGGGTGTAACAGCAGGAAATTGGCCAATTTATTGGAAATGGGTGTAACAGCATGGGAATCAGCCAATTTATCGGAAATGGGTGTAACAACAGGAAAATCGAGCAATTTATCGGAAAAGGGTGTAACAGCATGGAAATCGTCCAATTTATCGGAAATGGGTGTAACAACAGGAAAATCAGCCAATTTATCGGAAATGGGTGTAACAGCAGGAAAATTGGCCAATTTATCGGAAAAGGGTGTAATAGCAGGAAAATCGGCCAATTTATTGGAAAAGGGTGTGACAGCATGGAAATCGGCCAATTTATCGAAAATGGGTGTAACAGCAGGAAAATCGGCCAATTTATCGGAAATGGGTGTAACAGCAGGAAAATCGACCAATTTATCGGAAAAGGGTGTAACAGCATGGAAATCGGCCAATTTATCGGAAAAGGGTGTAACAACATAGAAATCGGCCAATTTATCAGAAAAGGGTGTAACAGCAAGAAAATCGGCCGAACGCTGCATCACTTGGTTTTTAGGAAGTTTTTCAACTTCCATAAACTAATCGTTTGACTCCTTTTTTTCTGTACTCAACCTTGATGTTCATCAATTCACCTACACACACATAACAACCCGATACCCTTCAAGGATGAATTTATTAGCATAGTAAAAAAATCAGACAAAAACAGAAAAATTCAAATTTTGTTGAGTTTATTTATATACAAGGTCTGACAAAAATAAGTCCTAAGGTTCAAAAGGGGAAGGAGCAAGCTCCTTTCCTTTTAAGAATTGATAACATGTATCAGTTGTACATCTAGATTTGAATTCTTCCTTGGACAGTGGGCATTGATATAGGTGCAAGCGATGACCATTTGCATGTAACTGTGTATTGGATCGATCAATAGTGATCAACCTGATTGTCCCGTTGGGAAAAACAGTGTCTCCCTCATAAGGTCCTAGCCATCGTGTACGTAGCTTACCCTGAAATTCTTTAAAGCGTGAATCATACAACAGAGCCCAATCTCCTTTCTGGAATAATTTATTCTTGATGACTTGGTCATGCCATTTTGTTCTCTATTGTTGAATCATCGAGGTTTGATGAATAGCATCCAAACGCTTTTCATCAATCTCATTGAATTGCTTCAGTCTGGCCTTATATGCCATAGTCAAGTCAAGGTTGACTGTTGATGCAGTTCTTAAGGTTTTGATTTCAAATTCAATGGAAAAAATGAGGCTTTTTCCATATACCAGCTCATAAGGAGAAAAACCAGTTGTTTTTCTCCAAGTAGTTCGGTAAGCCCATAGAGCTTCATGCAATCTGTCTATCCAATCCCGATGATGTTCTCTCACTTTTTTAGTAAGAATGGCTTCGATAACTTTGTTGGTACTTTCCACCTAGCCATTGCCTTGTGGATGGTATGGAGAAGCTATTCTATGTAAAACATGATATTTACTAAGTAGGGCTTCAAGTTTAAGTGAAGTGAAAGGGGGTCCTCCATCAGTTACTAATTCTCTGGGAACTCCAAACCTAACAAAGATATCTTCAAACAAGAATTCTAATATAGATTCTTCTGAGGCCCTAATGAGTGCTTTCGCCTCGACCGACTTGGTCATGTAATCTGTATAGACCAATATATAGAATTTTTTATTAGAAGGTGGGTTAATGGGGCCTATGAAATCTATGGCCTATCTCTCAAAAGGATCTAACACTACCTGAGGCTGGAGTGGCATCTCATCCCTATGATTTGGCTGACCCATTCGTTGGCAATTGTCACAAGTTTGAACGTATTTCTTGGCATCTTGAAATATGGTGGGCCAAAAATAGCCCATCCTTAAAAATTTATGCCCGGTCCTTCTATCAGAAAAATGACCCCCACAAGGGCCATCATGGAAAGATTTCATCAGATCATACACTTCATCATCCCTTACACATATCTTGATTTCCTGATCCAGGCCTGTGTAGAAAAGGTATCCTCCTACCCAACTATACTGAGCACTCTTCTGAATAATGTTCCTTCTTTCTCGAGGAGATAAATAGGGAGGTACCTTCCCTGCAACCAAATAATTAGCAATGTCTGCATACCAAGGTGAGTGAGCAGATACTGCAAACAAATGTTCATCTAGAAAGGAATCATCAACAGGTAAATTGTCATCATTTATATGTAATCTTGAGAGAAAATCCACAACCACATTTTCTTTTCCTGGTCTATCTACTATAGTGATGTCAAATTGTTGTAGTAGTAACAACCATCTTGCTACTCGGGAATTAGTAATAGGTTTATTCATCAAATATTTAATTGTTGTATGATCAGTATGAATAAAAGTAGGATAACTAGTGACATAACGCCTGAATTTATTGATTGCATAAACTAATGCTAAGAATTCTCTTTTAGTAACTGTATAATTTAATTAAGCAAGAGCCATGTTCTTGTTGATATAGTAGATAGCATAGGGATCTTTGTCTTCCTATTTCCCTAGTACTGTACCAATTGCAGTATCTGAGGCATCTGAAGAAATGTGAAATGGTAGATCCCAATTGGGCCCTCTCAAAATGGGAGTTGTGGACAATTTTTGTTTCATATCTGTAAAAGACAATTCACAGTTGTCATTCCAACGAAAGTCAACATATTTTGTTAATAGAAAAAACAAGGGGGAAGCAAGTTTGGAATTTTTTTTAATGAATCTCCTGTAATAGCCAGCATGCCCTAAAAACCTTCTTACCTCTTTCTGAGTTGATGGAGTTGGAATGTCCAAAATTACCTGGATTTTGGCTGGGTCTACCTGAATTCCTGCATAGGAAATGAAGTGTCCCAACACTACACCCTCGCTCATCATCATATGGCACTTTTATATACTTAAAGAAAGATGAGACTGTATACATCTTTTGAGAACTTTTTCCAGATTAGTCAAATGTTCATCGAAATCAATTCCATAAGGTGTAAATTCATCCATGAATATCTCCATACAGTCATTCACCATATCAGAAAAAATACCAATTACAGCTCTCTGGAAAGTGGCTGGTGCATTACACAAGCCAAATGGGAGAACCTTGTAGGGAAATTTAACCCAAGGGCTGGTAAAGGTGGTCTTATCTTGGTCCTGTGGAGCAATTTTTATCTGGTTATAGCCATTGAATCCATCTAAGAAAGAGAAAAACTTTTTCCCAGCTAGGTTGTCATGAACCTGATCAATAAATGGCGGAGGGAATTGATTCTTCTACTTGGCCTTATTCAAGGCTCTATAGTCTACACACACTCTCCATTTTCCATTATTTTTAAGAACAATAACCAACTGTGAGACCCACTCATTGTCTGATATAGGGTAAATGAAATCAGCATTGAGAAGTTTCTGGAGTTCCTCCTTAACAATTTCTTTAAGGTTTGGGTTCATCCTCCTTTGGGGTTGGAAAATGGGTTGGCATTATTCTTTAATGTATATATGGTGGGTGCATAGTTCAGAGGAAATGCCTTTCATATCCATATCCCAGGAAAATGCCTTTTTATGTTCAATCGGTGAGTTTCAGCAGTGGATAGATCGGGATTGTTGTTCAAGGTTTTTCCAGGATCAATTTCGACAGCAATGCTCTTAGAACTGACTTTAGGAAATAATTCAGTTGTTTTATCATATGCTATTACAACATTTGTTGTTACATCGATTGTTGTTACAGCTGAATCATTTTTATTTTCAGTGGTTTCTTAGAACATTTCTGAGCTCATCTCTTCCTGGGCGATGGGGTCGAAGACCCTAATCAATCGGTGGTGTGTGTTCCATGTAACAACAGAGGAGTCACAGATAAAGTAGTTGATTAATTCATCCTCTGTCTCATCTTTGAAACTCAGGGATTTTCCTATGGTTAGCATAGGCAGAGCACTTTCATCCTTAGTGTCCATCCATAAAGAATTTTCAGGTTCTGCATTGGGTGTAGCATGAGGATATAGGGTCATTTTTTTGTGTCATAACCATCAGAGATGGTCATGGAACCAGATCTAAAACCAATGAAAGCATCATCTATAGCTAACCATGGTCTTCCCAGAATTAGAGGGTGGCCCCCCAGATGGGTTTTGGGTTGCAAAATGACAAAATCAGTAGGATACTCCCATGAATCCACTGAAATGACTAAATCATCAATTACTCCTTCTGGTCTGATGGTAGAATGATCAGCTAATTCAAGAACAATAGGAGTAGGTCGGACTTGTGTTCTGAGTTGCAGCAATTGTGTAGTTTCTATTGGCATGATGTTAATTGTCTCCCCTAAGTCGACTAGCACATGGGGAATAGATGTTTGTCCAATTTTGACAGTGACTGTAGGGTTCCCTAGGTCACCATATTTAATAGGTGGGGTTTTTCTTAACATCATTTTAGACAAATCCCCCACTACATGCACTGTGAGGGGGTCCCTGGGTTTTCGTCCAGGTCTTTTTATATAGAGATCTCTTATAGTCTTGGCATGAATAGGGACATCTCTTATCTCTTGCAATAGTGAAATATTAACATGTAGATTTTGCAATTCTCCTAAGAGATTGAAGATGGTAATTCTAGAGGTTTGGTAATTGTCAATGTCTCAAGGAATGGTGGGTCTGTTGACTCTATAATAGGTTGGTAAATTTCTTCTGTATCAGTAGATGGTCTTTCCCCTGATTCCTTGTCTGATTCTGAATATGGAGCATATTCAATTATTGGCTCGATTATTCTCCCTGATCTTAATTTGATTTCATCACAAGGCATAGGAGTAATAGACAAGGTTGGCACATTGTGTATATCTATGTTATGAACAGCCTTATTATTTGGGTTTGGGTTAGGTTGCACAGGCATCTGAGGTCATAAAGGAGGATTGTTTATTGGGTCATTGGGAGGTAACTGCAGCTGTTGCTGCTGGTACTGGGATTGGAACTGTTGTTGATAGGGGTTCGGTTGGTGATGGTTTTGATAACTAAGATGTTGTTGAGGGCCTCTCCAATATGGGTTCCATTGTCCATGATGATTCTATTGATGAGGCATAGGTAACCATGAATTGGGATCGTGATAAGGGGGTGGCATATGATGTGGAGGGGGGGCATTTGTCTGGCCATATAGTGGCTGATTGTTCCAATAATTAAGTGTTGTAGGAGAGAATTGAGAGTTCATACCTTGACCTCTTGGCTCCCATTGTCTCCTTTGTGTAATTAGATAGACAGCCTCTACTTCCTCATTAGTTGCCTTCATTGATTCTTTTACTCCTGGTAGAGAGGGACATTGGTCAGTAGCATGATCTAATTCACAAATAAGACATACTTGGACATTGTTTAGCGGGCACTCCCTTGGTGGATGTTTCTTTCTTCTTTTCGGACAGAAAATGCACAATGCTTGCTATGATTTTGTTTGTTTCTGCTTGACCTGTAAAGTGTCCATTTGTGAAGAAAAAGAGTTAAACATCTATGTTTTGAAATTTTCTAACAGATTACCTATTTCTGCTCTTGTTGCTCCTCCATTGGTTGATTTCTGTACACTTGAAAAAGTGGTATCCTTGGTAGCTGACCTATTCTTTGTAGATCCTCGAGAACATCTTTTACAGAGGTCTACAATGTCCTCACAGGATTCCTTAGATATATCTCCCTTTCCAAGCATGTTCAACATATCTAAACAATCTTCTCTAACTCCTTTTAGCAAAACAGTTTTCAGAATGTCCTTACTCACATTCGGATGTCTAGACCTTTGTAGATTATACTGGAGTCGTTCCACAAAATCTTCAAGGGTCTCATCCTCCTTCTGAGACATCTTGAACAATTCCTCTCTTCGTTCTCTTGTTCGGCAGTAGTCTTGGTACTTGTTCAAGAAAATTTGCCTCATTTTTACCCATGTTGAAATGTTTTCTCCTCCAAGGCTCATAAACCATCTTAACGCATTACCCTTCAATGTAGCTGGAAACAGTTTAAGATTTTGTGCAGTGGTAGTGTAGTCATAGCTTCTACACAAAATGTCAAATTCAAATAGAAACTCATCCAGATCCTCAGTGGACAATCCATAAAAATTTGGCAGAGTTGAGAGAGGTATGTTTTTCATAGGATCCATCCCTCGTGTGGGAACATCAGAAATAGAAAAAACCATGGTAGAGATAGTATTTTCATTATTTACCTGATCTTCGTTGTTTTTTGGGTTCTCTTGGTGGAACTCTTCTTCATTATCCCCTTGATTTTCCATATGTGATATTTCTCTCCACTCAATATGAAAAGCATCCCACTCTTCTTTAGTGACTATCTGACCATTGATCCGATAAATCTCTTCTTCTGGATTTTCCCTGCTTCCAGCTATACTTCCTTGATCTTCAATGTTCTCCAGTGCTATACTTCCTTGATCTTCAATGTTCTCCAGTGTTGCTTGTTGATTTGTTGGTGACAAATCTTCAGCTTCAACTTCAGCTTCAACTCCAACCCTTGATGAAAATGATGTTTCAAGAAGGGGTAGTTCTGATGACTGAGGATTATGTCTTCTTGGAGGATTTGCAGGGTGAAAAATAGATCCTGAAGAAGAATCTGCTATGGCTATAATCTCATCAATAAAGGTTTGCCTTCCCAGTGTAGGATTTCTTCCTCCCTGTCCTCTGGTACCTGTAGGGTTAGTATTTTGGGGGATACATCCTCGCATTACTCGATTCATGCAGACTAATCATTCCCTAAAAAAAAAACTAATGTGCTTACAAAAATCTATAATTATCTTCCCCGGCAACGGCGCCAAAATGTTGGGCACTTTAATTGTCTAAATGAATAGAAAATTAAGGTGTTCAATATAAATTGTCAACCCAGGGTAGTCTATTGTTTCAAGATAATTGTGCACAGTCTATGCTAGATTATGGAAGCAACACTAATCTAATTGTAGTAGGGAAAAAGAAACAAAAATTATCACTAACACAATTATGCTGATACAGTTGCAGTTCTACAGAATTGAAATCATAGTTGAAATCTAAACTGATGAGTGTATAAGAATCATGGATTACCTACTATAATCTAACTTTCTATTTTACTTTTGTAGGAAGAAGTTCTCTACTAATTGCAGAAATAAATCTACTTATTGCAAGAAAGTAATTCACACTTTTATTTTCTTTTACTTGAAAACAAGATTTTAATCTAATGCAGAAAAAGGGAAAACAATTCTCCAGTAGTGTTCAGCAATCGACTTTTAATTCTCATGAGACAGATTTATGCGCATCTAACAGAAAGTAACTAGACTGTAACAGCAATTGTATTCTAGAATTATTTAATAGATAAATCATTCACATTAAAACAACTATTCTAGAATTCAAAATAGAGTGGAATCTGTGAGGAAGGTGGGCCCTTTCCTTCTCACTGAATCCTCTCAAAGAAATCGGCTACAATCTGTTAAAGAAATTCAATCCACTCTTTTATTGATTTGCCAAAATGTTCATGTACAATAAGATTTTCTTCACTTCACTTTCTCCCCCGTAACAAATCTATCCCTCTAATTACAAAAGCTTTGTTATTTAAAGTCAGATTCATTTAGTTAAAACAAAATCAGAACAGCCTTGAGAATCCTTGTTTCTCAAGTTGTTCGTATAATATCATTAATACAAGATCTAGAACTAATCTTGTAAGTTAAAACATGTAACAGTAGGTGTAACAACTTTTAGGATCGGTGGCATTTGTTGCAGCAGTCATGTAATAGAAGAATCGGTGGCACCTGTTGCAGCAGTTGTGTAACAGCTTCCAGAATTGGCACATAGCTGTAACAGCTTCCAAGATTGGTGCATAGCTATAACAACTTCCAAGATTGGCGCATAGATGTAACAGCTTCCAATATTGGCGCATAGCTGTAACAACTGGTGTAACAACAACGACCATTCTTTAAGACTTGGTTGTTCTATACATTTTGATCATTAGTTGAATCATTTTATGGGTAAAACATGTGAACGTTACCAATCAAACATGCTATGTAAATGAAAATATAAAATAAAGATAAATGATTCATACCTTGAGAAAAAAAAGGTCTTAGCACGCATTATAGTAGGCATTAGCTTAGAGATGATAAGGTTGAATAGGCAAAAGATGTGATGAAAAAGGGACATTTATGGGTCCTAACACTGTTGAAATTCAATACACAACCTCAAAGTTCTATATTTATTTTTGACAAAAAATATTGGTGCTCCCCAAGGTGAAACACTTGGATGTATGTACCCTCTCTTCAACAATTCTTCCAACTACATGTGTAATTCTTTTCATTCTGGTGCGATCATTTTGTATTGTGTTTTTGACACCAAGGTAGCTCCTGGCACTAAATCAATAGAGAAATATATCTCCCTTTTTGGTGGAAACCATGGTATTTCTTGGAATACATATTCAAATTCTTGTAGTACTGAAAAAAATTCAAGGCTTGGCCCCTTTGTCTTTTTTGTCTCCTCCACATCGGCCGCATACAAATGACATCCTTTTTCTGAAACATCGTTTTAGTTGTAAGGCTGAAATCTCCCTTATAGAGATGGGTCTTGGAACACCTTTCATAGTGATATGTTTTCCATCTCCATCAAGACATGTAAATGTCTTGCTATGACAATCTAGGACAACATGATGCTTGTCCAACCAATCCATTCCAATTAGATTATCATAATATCACAATGGTACGATATTTATACCAGAACTAGTATTCAAACCATTAATACTTATGGAACAACCTCTGACCATATCATGGATTCTCCTTTCGGTTTCTAGTGGCTAGCTGAACCAAACTTGATTTTTGAAGCTTAATTTTCTCGAAATGTAATCTATCCACTATTTTAGGATCAATGTAACAATGACTTTCTCCTCAACCGATTAAAATAGAAATAGACTAATTTATGGTCTTACCTTCCACCTAGATCATATTGGATTGGTACTTTTCTTGTTGATCATATAAGGATGCATAAATTTCCCATTTCTTCTAATCTTGTAGCCTCTTGGATGTTGTGCATGGTCTTCACTTTGTCCTTTCTGTGAGGTAAATCCTTTTACAGGTGATCTTCTTTGCATCCCCAACATTGGATTGGTGGTCTTTCCCTTTTTTCCAATGATTCTTATTTCCTAGATTCATCCTTAGCATACTATTCTTGATCATTTTTATTAGGTTCATTTATGTTAAAAGGCGGTTTGAATCCCTTCTTCCTCTGATCAGACTTATCCTTCTTCTTATCCTTCCAATATTTATGGAAATACTCTCTACCCTGGTGTTGGGTTGAATTCTCCTCTCGTCCTACTTCTTAGTCAGACCCAGGTTCACATATGATCAGGTTTCCAACAAAACCCCTCTAAAACTATTAGCCCTCTTGGTAACCTAGAAGACAACACAACACACATGGTGTATTGCATAGTCTCACATGAGATAGTCTTATGGATGAATGCAAATCTCAAGTGCTTGAAATCTAGGAAAGAGTGGGGATCTAGGATTCTAATCTATTTTCCCCATACATTCAACATATTTATCCATTCATATTGTTATGATTCATTCATATGTTAGTTTATGAATGCATTATAATAGATCTATTGATTCATTCATTCATCCATTCATCATCTAAATACTGACAAAAGATAAATAAGCAATAAAAAACATGCATAACATAGGTTTTACTGTGATTCACCCCCTCCTGGGATACGTCCATAAAGATCTTGCTTCTTAGGCTCTTTTATTAAGTTTACTACAAAAATATGGCACTGTGCGCACTACATCTCCGATCATACAATCATAAAACAGGTTCCACAACCTCTGTGAGACAGACTAGATCACACCAGGCTCCTCAACCTCTGATCTGAACCTCAAAAACATAACCTACTCGACTCTTTGCATCTCAACATCTTACAAAAAAAAATAGCTTCTGACACTTCAAACCACAACTAATAATAAACAACCCTCTGAACCCCGACCTAGACCTCCTAGGTTCTTATTTATACTATTTTACAGCCTTATTAGTCATTACATTCCAAAACCCCAACCCTAACATGCTTAGGTCTTACTGCCTCCGTGCCTTGCATGTTTTCCTCCTTTGCATGTGGCTTTTCCTTCTAGCTATCTTTTTCCAAATTAAGCTTTACTTTCCAAAATGGACTTTTCCAAAAAAATTTCCTACGCCCAACATGCCCCCAACACTGACATGTGGCTTTTCCTAGGCCACCTAGGTAGTGTGTGATCCCTCAACAGCCTCTTCTAGGTTGTGGAACTTGTCTGCAAGTTCCCTTCCTCTTTCATGGACCTGCATGGCCTTTTCTGCAAGCCCTTCTAATTCTTGCGATGTGATTCCTCCTGGATCATTACTGCGCACTATGTTTGTTATTGTGCCATGTTCCTCTTCTCCTCCTCAAAATGCGCGATCATCTGCATTTCTTGCTCTTGAAAGGGTTCCATATACACCTATTTTTCTTGCTTCTGCATTTGCGCTAATTTTAACTATGGATGCAGCTTCTTCATATCCTATGTTCCTTTCAAATGCTCTATGATACTCATTGTCTTATGCCTCTTCTTGAGGTCTTGGATAGTTTCACTTACTCTTTCTTCTTCATGGTCCCACTTATGGACCTACTCGTCTTCCTCCAGCGTTGTCCAAAGTTGCGTTACTCTGTCAAAAAATCATGTTGTTACGCTAACTTGTGTTTCCATCTCATCCATTTGACTTGCAGCTTCTTGTTTTCTCTGCTCCTTTACCTATGGGGGAGTTGTGGGTTTGAGTTTTTATTTTAATTCCTCGATCTCTTGCCAATACTGGTCGATTTTATATGCAATGAGGTCAATCTTTTCCTCTGCACTTCACTCTGTTGCTTGCGCGTTGTTCAGGAATCAGTTGTATTCCACTGTCAATCCCTACTGTAACCTATCTCTGCATTCTTTCTCCTCTTCCTTTTCCATATTCAATTGGTTGCATGTGATCTAGAGAATCTCTGTGACCCCTCTTCCCAACTCTATATTTGTAGCATTTGCATGGGCCCTAGACTTTACTTCCTACATGATGTTGGCTTGTAGCCCATATAAAGCCTTCATTGGTATGTGCGCCATCACCATCTCAAGTTGTTCTACATCCTCCATGGGTTTATGCATTGTCTCCTAGTTGAGCCTAATCATTTGGCACATTATTGTGAATGTTTCCATGCCCTAGACGACAAACTGCATAGTCTCTTTTTCCTCTTCATGTGTGTGTGGCCTCTGTGCCTTCTCCTATTGTTGCGCAGTGGCCTGTGATTCTACCCGACCCTATAAATGTTGTATGCTTTCGTGAAGATCTATGAGTTTGGCCATAATTTGTTCCATTTGTGCCTCTATAGGTCTGACCACTTATCTGCTCCTATCTTGGACCTTGTCCGTTATGAGATTTGCATCATCCCAAGTCAAGGTGATTTTTAGGTCCTTTGTTTCGTACTTTCTCTTTTTGCACACATATTTTCCTTGCACGAGATTCCTTATCATTTGTGAGGGTTGTGCCTCACTCATTTTTCCTTGGCCTCTTTCCTCTTGAGCCTGTACTATCTCCTCTTTCCCCATCTGTGGCCAACTTCCTGTTCTTTTTGTTGTGGGTGTTCTCCTCATCCTTTCTGGTACCCCACTGCTTCAACTTGGTTGGGTTCGCTCTGTTGTTGTTATGGTATTATCATCTGGACTTCTTGTTTGGGATGATGAGCTTGCTTCTGTCATTTCCTTGGGCTTGGAGGACTGCATTGTGCCTTTCCTCGTGGTTGGTTTTTCTATTGGTAGCTACCACTACGTAGGCCAATCCTAGATAATCGAATCCACTTCTTCCCTTGTGGCACAATATTGCATCTTTAACCATGCCTTTTTGGATCCTCTGTGGCTTGGATCTATATGTGATACCGGGATGCCTTGAATTTAGCTATTCCCTTTGTCTCCTACGTGACCTCCATAGGTATGCGCCATATGTTTGATTTGCATTGTTGGATTTGTTCTAACAGCATGGAAAACATAGTGTTTTTTTCCTGTTGCGTCTTTTTATCTTTTTCTTACCAGAGAGACTCGTACCTGGCTGCATAGCACTTTCCTACCCTATCCAACAATGTTGAGAACTTGGGCTTCTACCACCCTACCAAAGCTATCAATATTATCAACTAGGATTAATGGAACTCGGTTCCATTGTCTTTCACGTCACAACAGTCAAGTAGGAATTGGTTCAGCAGCTACGACACCCAACTGAACATCATCCCCTTCACGCACTACACTGCCACGACAATCAATCCTACTAGCCCTTCCTCTCTACGAAATTTTCTTAGCAACTTACACACCATCAATTGGCTTATGAACCTTGTCACATTGTCATTAATGTCTTTTATGAAAATGCCTAGGTTCCCATTGGTCATTCTGAACTGCGTTTTAAATTGTTCCACAAGTTCTTTATCACACTCTTTGTTTTCTAAGAAGTCTTTGGGCTACGCATCGAATGTGCAAAATCCAGTTATCTTGAAAATTAATGCCACATCAATATGCATTGTTTTGTCCATCCAAAGGATGCTTCCATGGACCCAGGAAACCAGTTCTTTGACACACAGACTGACATTCTTACCGTGCCAAAAATGAGGTATGTCCAAGAGATTCATAATCCCTGAGTTATACAGCCTCGTAATCCACTGCATGGGCTCTAGCACTGGTCTTCCTAGGGTTCCAATCTCCCCTGTGTTGATCAAATATTTTTCCTCGACCAATTCTAGAAATGTAGCCATGTCGCACATGTCATGATCTGCATATCTCAACTTTGGTACCCTCCCCAGCATGTCAACGGTTATGGGGACTACATCTGGGAGAAATGGGAGGGTAATTTGCATACTGTCAGGGGTCTTTCTTTTCTGCCCCGCAGCATATGTGCATGCCTCTCCTGCTTTTGTGCTCTCTTCTTCCCCTACTGAATATGGTTGTTCGATTATGTCCTCGACCAGTACTTTGTCTTGTGTCTAGGACTGTCACAGTCCAACTGTGTCATTTGATCTTGCAAGCACCTCGGGGTTAAGGTTTGAAACCCCATTTCCAACCCCAGAGCTCTACCCTATCTCTCCTAGATGTGTTGTAGAGATATTTTCCTCAAACCTCGTCAGGTTAATCAAATATAGGTCCGACGTGGTCACATCCTCGAGCTAGACTATATTCTTTGACGGTTGCATCCTCTCTTTCCACTTTTGGCCCTGTCGAGTAATCCAGTAAAACTTTTCTAGCGACCCAAACTTCGGTGGAGTCATCCTTTGCAACTATCACAACATGTCTTGCTACTTCGTCAATTGATAACTAAGGAATGAGTTCTTTTTTTCTCACTCTGAGCTTGAAATTCGCTAAGTGTTGAATAACTACACATTTTACACCTTTTATAGATCAGTTCGGGTTCACTTTTTAGTTTTTTCATGCATTTTCACCGACTTCAATTGTTATTGCGCGTAGTATTCAGATATATGTCTCGGTAATTTTTGCGCATGACTTATTCCATTGTTTTTGTATTTTCTTTCTTTTCTACTTATGTATTTATTTTTCTCCTTTTTATTTCTTTTTGTCATTTTTTGTCCTAGATTCTACTATAGTACACTATGTACATGCTTTCTTACTACATTGTAACTGTTAATTGTTAGGGAGTCAACTATCCCTGTACAGTTTCAATCGACTCCCATTGATCATTCCTTTCAATTATGTTCCTGCTAGATGCTTTATTTGTAGAGATCCCCCATATGTGATAGTATTTACTTCATATGGCCCAAGACAATGCATTCTAAATTTCCCAGGATGTTGGAAAAATTTACTGTTATATAGCAAGACTAAGTCTCCTTCCTTGAAAAATTTCCTCTTTATATGTCTATCATGGTAGGCTTTATCTCTGGCCTTCTATACTTGTTGGTTAAATCATTCCAAAATCATATCCTCTTCCATTTTCATGAGTTGATTCAACCTTTCCTTTATTGTGCCTCTTTCTATCATATTGGTAATTGTTGCTATGCGCATACTGGGTACCAGAAATTCTAATGGCACTGTTGCTTCCTTCCCATACACCAATCTAAATGGTGTTTGTCCTGTCAGTTTCTTACATGTGTTCCTATATGCCCATAATACTACTAGTATTTTTAAGTCCCAATTATCCCTGTTGACATTACAGATCTTTGTCAGAGCATTCTCCAAGACCTTATTGAAAGATTCTACTGTTCCATTTTCTTGAGGATGGTATGGTGTACTCTTCTGGTGGTAGACATAAAAATCCTCAGTCATAGCTATGATAGTATTTTTGATAAAGTGAGTACCTTGGTCACTCATCGAAATTCTTGGACATCTAAATCTAGTGATCACTTGATCAAAAAAGAAGTGTGTTGTTGTCTCTGTGCTGCAATCTTTGACTGGTGTTAATTTTTCCCATCTTGTTAAGTATTATGTCGTAGTAATTATGTATCTTTATCCTGACCTATTTGTTGGTCGATGGATTGGCCCAACAAATTAGATTTCCCATTTGTCAAATACTTGCAAATTTACTTTTGGTTTCAAGGGAATCTCATCCCTTCTATTGGGTTTTTCAACCCTCTCACAGACATCACATGTCTAACAATATTCCTTGAATCTTGATGGATTGTTGGCCACCATAGTCCTACACGTAATACCTTCTTCATGGTATTTTTTCCTCCATAATGTCGTCCAGCTATTCCCTCATGAGCTTCTACCAAAATTCTAGTCCTTTCATGTTCTAGTACACACCTTCTCAAAATGTTGTCCGCGCCCATTTTATATAAGTGTCCTACAATCAGTTGGTAGTCTCCAGCTCTGACTACCATATTTTTCTTGTGCACAATGCTAAATTCTTGTGGTGTGATCCATGTACTCAAGTGTTCAATTATATCAGCAAAATATTCATCAACTATTTGTACTGAAAACAACTGCACATCAGGGAAGTTGTCTTCCAACTTGGTAGGTTCCTCTCCAATAGTGACCCTTGACAGGTGATCCAATCCTACATTATGATTCTCTGGTTTGAAAATTACTTCAAACTCAAATTCTTGAAATAACAACATCCATCTACATTTCCTCCCCCCCCAACACAGGGTTGTTGACTAGGTATTTGAGGGACGAATGATCTGTGAACATATTAAAGTGTTTCCCTAGTAAATGGTGTTTGAACTTTTGAAGTGCATATACCATGTTTAAGCATTCTCTTTCTATGGTGTTGTAATTTTTCTCTGATTCTGACAATTTTCATCTTCCAAAGGCTATAGGATGGTGTAAATCCCCTGCTCCTAGTTTTTCCAGAATTGCTCCAAGTGCTATGGCTAATGCATCTACATTCACATGAAAATTGTTTTCTCAATCTGGGAATACTAGAATAGGTGTTGTGACCATTTTTTCTTTTAAAGTTTCCAACACTTGTTGACAGTCCTCATTCCAATGAAATATGATATCCTTCTTTAGCAATTTTTCCATTGGCGCAGTAATCTGTGCATACCCCTTTATGAATTTTCTGTAAAAGCTTGTATGTTTGATTGTTTCTCTCAATTGGCGCACTAATTTTGGTGGTGGTAAATTGAAAATGACTGCAATCTTTGCAGGATCCACTAGTAAACCATCTTTACAGACTATATGCCCCAACAATATCCCAAAAGGTGTTCCAAAAATGCATTTTTTTATATTCAATGATATCTGACACTGTTTGCATATTTCCAACATTATCCTTAAAACATGTACATAGTCCTTTAACAGACTATATACAGTCTAGTCATCCAAATAGAATTCTAAAAATTGGTGTATGAATTTCTTAAAGGCAGTTATGACTACTCTTGAAAATATGGCTGGTGCATTCTTCAGCCCAAATGGCATGACTGTGTACTGGTATAATCCCCATTCTATAGAAAAAGTAGTCTTATACCTATCTTTTGAAGTTATATTGATCTAATGGTACCCTGAGAATCCATCTATAAATGAGTATGATTCTTTGCCTCCCCCATTCTATAAGAACTCATCTGTGAAAGGGGTAGGAAATGGATCATGTAAGAAATCATCATTAAATTTTCTCAAATATACACATACCCTTATCCCCCCTTGTTTATTTTCTTGCACCACGATAGGAATTATCCATTCAGACTCCTCTACTGGTTCTATGATACCAGCTTCTAACATTCTGTCAATTTCAACCTTCTCTTTCTGCTTGTATACTAGATTCATTTTGTAAGGTCTCTACCTCACAGGTCTTTCCTCAAGTTTGAGAGGTATTTTCATCTCTACTATCTCTCCTGCTATGCCTTTCATCTCTATGAAGGTTGTTGGGAACAGGTCACTATACTCACATAGTAACTTTATTATTCTTTCATTGTTTGTTTATCCCAATAGTCTCCAATACTTGCCATTTTAGGATTTTTAGATGTCCCAATATTGACTTTCTTCACTTTGATTGGTGTAGAAAATACTTATGATTCTAAACATGGACCTTCCACTTCTCTTTCTCCTTCTATTTCTATAATCTGAATATTACATGGTTCATCTTCATCTGGTGCTTCTTCTTCCACATGGTAGCATGACAGTAGTTCTTTCACTGTCTTCCTATTCTGCTATTGATATTCTATCACGAGTTCAACCTTTTTTTTGTCAATAAATATGACCCCTTTTATCTACTTTAGTGTTGAGTCAATGTTGGGGTTCTCATGTTCAAATGAGAAGGTTACTATAAAATTTTGTTGTAATTCTGGTCATTCTATAGTACCCCTGAACATCTCCTGGTCTACATACCAGTTTTCTAGAATTCCTTCCAATGTATGAATGAAGTGATGAATCCATTCTTCTAGTGGTGTCATCCTCCATTGTGTTCTACACTTCTCCAAGTGTTGTTTTGGTGTTCCTTTCCCATCATACCTCTTCATTTTATTATTGTCCTATTCTACATCGAATCTAATGCGCAGTAACCATTTACATTGGTACCAGTCCTGAATTTTTTCTTTATGTACCCCGTATGCAATTGGGTTAATGTAATATGCTTCATGCACGATGGTTCTGTAAAACTGATTTATTTCCTCGAGATATAGACAGGTGGGTTCTAAAAACCTTTCTCCTTATGATGGATCTAGTGGCGCAATGACTCTATACTCTCTGGATTCAAATGTCATTTTCCCTGCCTTCAAATTAATTATGGCCTAGTTATCAAATTCCCAATCCAATCCAAGCAATGTTGGATATGGTGTTGTTCCATATACTATCTATATTACTTCAAAATCTTCCATAGTGTGAACTCCATACAAATCTACTATGAAACCTTTTATCCTTCCAATCGGTAGAACTCTGTGTTGATTTGATAATTTCAACTAAATAGGTGAGTAGCCTAGTGTGGGATCTCCCATACACTGCCATGTCTTCTTAGGTAAAACATTTACTTCAGAACCTAATTCTAGTATAATATCCCCCATATTGAAATATCCAATGTTGGCATTCAGTCTGAATTCTTTGCTTGTCCTCCTTCTTGTATGGAGGTGATTGATTGTTTTCTACTCTAATGTCCCCTCTACCTCTATGTTACATATTTCAATTAGATTCTGTAAGATTTTGACAGATGATGGATCCTTGAATAATTGAACAAAAGCTTGTTGAAAAGTCCTTATGTTACTTACTTTCTCTATAGGATGTACTTCATTGGTGCGGTCCATTGATGAAGGCATATCGTACATTGGAGAGTTTTGATTATGTTGTGTAACTGATGTGGACACAGTGTTCTTCTTGAGAAACTCATGTCTGGCCTCCTTGAATGTTTTCTTTTCTTTATGTGCATTAAACTGCTTTGGTGGTTCTATATTCTTCTTCACCCATTGGTGTTGTGTTGGATTTTATCTTACTGTGTCAACTCCTATCTTATCTCCTTCACGCATGACTATGTTGATGTTTCTGCCATCCTCCCTGGATTCTACAGAAATCTAATAAACATTATGGTTGTTTTGATTCCTCTTATACTGTATCTTCCCCAATAATGTCGAACAATATTCTGTGTCATGGTCTACTGAGCGACAATACATGCATGTCGTTGGTGGAAGTGGGCATTCCCTTACATAATGTCTTGGATGTTGGAATTCGTGGCACACTATTGGACCTCTACCTCATCTAAATCCTCCTCTACCTCATTCTCCATCTCTATTTCTAGCTCGATCTCCTCATGGTGCATTATACTGGGGTACCTGATTATACTGTGTGGGGTTATATTGTGGTTGCACGTTATTGTATGGTGGTTGTGCAATGTTATATTGTTGCTCTGTAGTGTTGTATGCATGTGGTACCTGGTTAAACTTAGGTGTATCTTGCCCTATCATCATATCTTATTGCACCTTATAAGTATCTGAAGTTCTTTCCCTCATCAGGTCCATTTTCCTACAATCTTTATCATCATGACCCACTAACTTGAAAAAGTTACAATATAAACTCTTGGGTACTTTCTAATAATTATGAATCATTGAGAAATGATATGGATCATGCCTGTGTGCCTTACAGATCTCACACCATGTTCCTCCTATTGGCAAAGGATTTGGAAATCCTGTTCCCATGTACTGCATGAAAGTTGGACATTCACTCTTGTGGTATCCCTTTGTCCTGTATGTGGTACACCAAACAAATTCTCTTTTCTCTTTTCCCTTATTCTGATTAAGCTAGAATGTTAGATTCTTTAGATCCTCCTTCAATTTATATATTGATAGATCTTTCTTCTAATACTGGTTCTCTTTGAGCTGTAAGGTTTCCTGCAGAGCCTATGCCTGATTTTGGAACTTCTTTTGTCTCAATGGGTATTTCAAATTTGGAAATAGTGAATTCACAAAGATATGTATATGTTGCATGTTATTTATGACATACTTCAAATTACCCTTCAACCATTTAAACCTATGATCAATTTCCAAAATAGATTCACCTGGTTTCTGTCTGATTTCAATCATCCCATTCATGTATTGATCTTCTGAGCTAGGTTTTTGGAATTAATTGATCAGTAGCTTCTTGACATCAAAAACCATCCTTATTGTTCTCGGTGGGTTGTTTACAGCTAGGTTCATGTACCAGTATAGTGCGCAGTCTCTTAGCATGATAGGTAACTGCGCAAGTTTTGTATCCTCATCTGTGATCTGAATAGCTTCCTAGATCTTCTCACAGATGAATAAATTATTTTCAAGGTCCTCAGATGCCTCTCCCTGAAATTATGGTAACCTAATGGTGGGATCATATCCTTCCATCTTGAACTATGATGAACTACTACCTCTGCGCGGTGTAGATATTTGATTGCTACTTCCTAAACTGGCTCCTCCAGTTGTTTCTCCTTGTTTGGATGTACTTCTTGTTGTCTCCCTTCCACTAAAATTCGATTGTCTAAATGGTGGTGTTCTTTCTGGTGTATTGGTCGCACATGGGGTTATGGGTTCCGCACTGACACTGACATGGATGGGAGTTATGTCTTCTATTCCTACCCTTATACTGTGTGTCTTCCTTTCATATGTTGTGCACAGGATTTCCTCAATATGCTCCACATCACGAAGATCCTCTACCTCTTCCTCATCACTTTCCAAGCCTTCTCTATCAGCTATGGATCTCTTCTTATTATTGATCTTATATTGGTAGGGTACTGCACTGCACGTCTTTCAATTTGTTTCCATGATCTACTTTGTCTGATATTCCTCCGATATGATTAGGTCAATGGCCTCCTTGTTCTTTCCCTTATCCATCTCTTCCTCCATTTTTCCACATCTTGTCAGTTCTTCCCCCCTTCCCCCATGCATGCAAGGAGGTTTAGTTGTCTAACTCCATCCTCATCACACCATTGTTATACAGTAAAATATTGATTAAAGTGTACAACGCTCTGATATACCTACTTCTAGGTCCTTTTATAAACTCTTGCTTTGTTGCGTTGTAAGAATTTGCAGTATCTACTGCAAATTCTGTGATAAACCCTGCAACAATATTGTCTAACTAGAATTCTACCACGCACATGAAATTGTTGTTAATTTTTTGTAACTCTGCGATCTCCACAGGATTCCACTCAAGTTGTCTGATCCAATTTGTTGGGTTGTTTTATTTTAACCTTAATATCCACTCCTGCAACAAATGTGGGAAATCACAAAAAAATACCTCATGCAAGTTGCTAAACATGTACTTGTCCAGATATTTTTACAGTGTTATCTTAGGTTTTTTGTTATCCTTCTATGCAAATTCAAGATCCTTTTTTTTCAACCATCTTTCGATATCTTCCTTTGTTGGATTCCATGGTCTGAAAATTCCTTGTTATACCTTCATTCTCTACAAATCTTTCATGGATCCCGTCAACTCAATCCCATGCAGTTCCAGCCTGCAACGAAACCATTTGTTGGGTTGAATTCTCCTCTCTTCCTAATTCTTAGTCAAAATCAGGTTCAGATCTGATTAGGGTTCCAACAAAACCCCTCTAAAACTATCAACCCTCCTGGTAATACAAAAGGAAACACAGCCCACAAGGTGTACTACACAGTCTCACATGAGATATTATTATGGGTTACTTCAAATCTCAAGTGCTTGCAATCCAAGGAAGAGTGGGGATATGGGATTCTAATCTATTTTCCCCATAAATTCATCATATTTTTATGATTCATTCATATGTTAGTTTATGCATGCATTCTAATAGATCTAATGATTCAATCATTCATCCATTCATCATCTAACTACTGACAGAAGGTAAATAAGAAATAAAAAACATGCATAACATAGGTTTTACTGTGGTTCACCCCCCAACAAATATCTTGCTTCTTAGGCTCTTTTATTAAGTCTTCTACAAAAATATGGAATTGTGTGCACTACATCTTCGATCATACAATCATAAGACAGGTTCCACAACCTCTGTGATGCAAAATAGATCACATCAATCTCCTCAGCCTGTGATCTGACCCTCAAAACAATAACCTACTCGACTCTCTACAGCTCAACAACTTACAAAACAAAATAGATTTTGACACTTCAAACCACAACTAACAATCAACAACCCTATGAACCCCAACCTAGACCTCCTAGGTGTGTATTTATATTATTTTACAGTCTTATTAGTCGTTACATTCCAAAACCCTAAACCTAACATGGTTAGGTCTTACTACCTCAATGCCTTGCATGCTTTCCTCTTTTGCATGTGGCTTTTCCTTACATGTGCTGCTTTTCATTCTAGTTGTCTTTTTCCAAATTAAGATTACTTTCCAAAAATGGATGTTTCCTCAAAATCCTCCTGCACCCAACATCTAGCCTTTTTCGTACAGGTACTTATCCTTCCTGATGGTCTCAGTTAAGGTATTGGGCTCATCATATCGAATCCTTTCTTTATAAAAGGATGGAAGTCCACTCAAAAACCTTTGTATTTTAACTTTCATCATTTATAAACCCCACATACTTTAACCACTCCAAGAACTTCTTCTCATTCGCTACCATGGTTGTGCTTCCTAGCCTAAGTTCAGATAAATCCTACATTTTCTTGTCATAGAAGTCCTATGAGAGGTACTCCTTCTGAAAATACTTCTTGAACTACTTCTAAGTGATCCTATTCTCATTATTGTGTTCAACTTTCTTCAATTGGTCCCATCACATTGCATCTTTTCCATGCAAATGGTAGGTGGAAATCCTAGCTTCTAGTTTTGATGAGTATTTATGAAATTGAAAATACCTCCTGAGTCCAAGCAACCATGCCTCGGCATCATCTTCCCTTTCTTTTTCACTATCAAAGGATGGTGGATTAAGATTCCTCAAATCTCCTTGAAAATTGTCCAATTCATGTCTTGTTCTTTGGTTCCTAATAGGAGAGACCTTTGGACTACTTATGGAATCTTCAAATGCATAAATATTTGTTGTTGAGTAAGTAGGTGAGTGATGTCTATGAGTTTTGTTATCACTTCTTTAATAACCATCTCTTCCACAATCATCTCTTATTTCATTATACATGCCTTCTTCCTCTTGTTTTTAGTTTCATCCCCTCTTTGTTTTCCTCTACAATTGATTTAAGCTCTACATCACTCGAGCATTTATCTAAAAAAAATCTCTCATCAGCATCTCATTGTATTCTTTGTAACTTTGCACTTCTATTTTCAGGCTTCTCACAGTGTCTATTAATGTTTCTTACTCCCCTCTACCCTTGTGTTTGTTGGATTCTGTCTCTGCATTACCAACTCTGATATTCTAACCTTTGGACTCCTTATTATGGCTAGAAGCTCCCTTACCTTCTTCCATTTATTGAATACGCATTATGAACTAATATGTTCAAACCCCTTAATTTTGCAAAATGTGCAAGCCACCATTTCGTAAGAATTAATCATATTAATTTTTTTTCCAAACAATGATACAGGTCATTTTTCCTCTCAATTCATAAAGAATATATATATATAGATATAGATATAGATATAGATATAGATATATATATATTAGTCTGCATCATATAACACTTCCATGTTATCCCTTAGCCGATACATAATTCAATTCTACACAGGCGCTTCCTTCAAACCACTTCCCCAGGTGACCACGGCTCGAAACTGTGGGCTTAATATTTCCTTAGCACTTCGCTCCATGTTCTTCCACACAAGAGCTTGTGAAAACAACATAACCGAGGGTTGGGTTACCTCCTAGGCCCTTTTTACCTTAACACGAGACCAGTGTTGGGACCAATTCCTCCAGAATTCGGCCTTTGGCTATTCTCCATTGTCAACTTCCAATTTCTCCTAGAGCTACACTTCGTCAAAGTATTCACTAAATCCACTAGAAAAAATCAAACGATCAAGACTTGATCTCTCGTTGAATGGACAGTCCTACCCCCAGCTGGAGTCTTCAATGAAAATTGATGGTTGTGACTTAGTCAAACGTTGAGATGGATGGCTCTCCACCAATTTAGAAATTTGGTGCTCTAGCGCTCCAGGACATTCAGTTCCCATGTCTCTCAATTCCCCTGGAGTGAAAATCCTCCGAAGTACTTACCCTAATCCTCCTTCTGCTTGATCCAATGGTTGAGAAAGGTCTCGAAGAGATCCTTTATCAACAGCCTGCGTGCCTTTGTGAGTTTGGGCTTCGACACTTTTACTGATAGGAACTTGGAAATCCCTAGTGTCACATACTCCCGGAGCTGACACGTCATGTTGACATCACCTAGGGCGACGTGGACCCATGGATAATGTGCCACGTGTCACTAAAAAATGAATATATCAGGGTCTAAAAGGTGTTGTGCCTTGGTGACACATTTCACCACAGAGACCCCTACCACATGGCACAATCCACGTCATCAATCAAATCTAGGACTCCGAAGTTTCGAGCTTCAGAAGTTTTCTGAGTCCAACACATGCTACCTCTCGGATAGCTAAACATCGAAATGAAATCGATGGCTCACACTTCTCCCACAACCAATGGTTGTGATTAACTCCGGGCTTCAATTTTCGTGGCTTCTCGCTCCAGACAATCCCCACACTCCTGAATTACCGAACACTGAAGTGGTGAGGTTCTGAAGCTCCAAAACTTCGCTATCCTTCCACCCTTGCTAGATCTGATAGTCGGAATACTTCTGAATTCCTTTCCTCAATCTAACAGTCAACAAGACTTTGGGAATTCTGTGCTCCAAGACTCTGGGTTATAGAATTTCATCATAGTTTAAAACTCTCGAAGTGGTAAATGTTGGCTGACCATGATCAACAACGGAGATCCCTCTGTGCCTCCCATCAAATCAGAAGGTTGATGGGGCTTCATGATTTTGGCCTTTGCAATTCAAGCCTTTTCTGTCTACCAATATCTTTGAAGCAACAAAGTTCCAAATTTCTTCCTTTCTTTCTTGGCTTTGATCAACGGCTAATGATCGATCAGCTAGATTCGACAGTTGGGACTTAATTCTTACCCAATCTCTTGTTCGCCTCCATCATATGACTTATTATCACCTACCTTCTGATCTGATGGTCCAAATATCCCTCGATCCCACGGAGGTGATTGCTCCTGAATTCAAAAGGAACGGTCATGATTGCGCCATATTTTACAAAAGATGTCTGACCTTTCGGATGCCACATATTCTATGCAATGCCATTTCTCCTAAGATTTTTTATTCAAGGTGTACCAATATGCAACGTACCCAGCCTCCCACAAGTCGGGCTATGACACTTAATCTGACTGCAACACACCTAGTCACCCGCAGGCGAGGCATGTTGCAATCCAGGGACTCACTTACAGTGACTTATCTCAATTCGAATCACTTCTAAGTTAATTAAGAGACATGAAAACCACATGTGAAATAAATATTCATGTCATAACATAAACTAATCCATGCATAGCAATAACTAGCAAGCATGCATATTAGGAACATTAACTCAAAGACAAATAAATACACAGCGGAATAAATCCTACACAGGTAAATAACCATAACAGAGAGCACTTATCTTTTCTAAAATCAAGAAACCAATTGGTTGCAAACCAAGGAGGTTCCACCCAACCGTAGACATTATTGTTCCAAGTCTCATCAACAGTGTCACCCCTGAGCCACCTCTGTGAATCCACAAGGACGGTTCCAGAGTGTCACTTGGCTTCCCAAACCAGTCATCACTCTAGCTCTCGTAGGCTTCTCAGTACCCATAACAATTCAAGTACACCAACTCTCTTCTACCCAACCTACACAACCCAAGAGAATGGACCCCCTTCTCTATCACGTAGTCCCTCAGGCCATTCATCCCTTTCTAAGGCTCTAGTGCAGTTGGTACAGAATATCCATGCTGGGACTCTCAAGACTCGCAGCTATGAGCAAAACTTAGAATCGACCAAAACATCTCAAACATGTAGGTCTTGATTCATTGCTGGAATACACTAATAGTCTCTACATCCAACAATACCATCGCTTCTCTTCAATAGTTCGTTTTCCTTCCCCGAGCCAAGACTCAAATGAGGAAAGATGAATGGGTGGTAGGATGAATGGAGTGAAATCCCAATCAAAGGCGTGAACAACGCGCAATTGGGTGAATGAGTGCATGAGTGAATGAGTGAGGCAACCAGTAGAAGAACAATAAAGAGAATGGGAGTGAGAACCCCCCAAATAGACCAAGGACATGTTTATGTAATTCTTGGAATTAAGGATCCACTTGGCCTCCCCCCCAAGAAGGTTATGTAACTGCTATTCTCCATTAAAACAATAATGGGTAAATAAAATGTAAAAATAAGTACTTAGCCCCTCAAGCCCCCTATCTTGTGGAATCATAGCCCCCTATAACTCTTGTCCTTGTCTGCCTAGCAGCTAGCGATGTGTTTTATATTAATAATGATAAAAAATTAGATTTCCTAGGCACATTGGCCTCTTAATAATTGTTTAGGCACTCTGGCCTCTCATAACTTAAAAAAATACAATATTTAATACAGGTCTCAAAACTCGAGGTGTTACATGAACCAACCCGCATGTGTGCACCAATAGTTGTCTTGTTGAATATTGTTCCAAATCTTGTCCTTGGGAAACATGTGGAATTGGGATTTCAAGCCATAAGCTTCCTTGATAGTGAATACCCATTTTGTGGATGTCCCCATCTAAGGATATCGGGGCCTTGCTTAATTTGAATCTTATGAGTTACTTCTTCATCATGCTAAATCCCTAGGTCGATGCCCCTTGAAATTCTAAGATTCGTGTGGGAGATCTTCCATTTCCTCCATGAAGAGGAGGGAGTGATTTTCCAATAATCCGCTACACAAGTGTATCTATCTTGACTCATGATTTCCTGAAGATCAAACAATTGTCCCATTTGTTCCAGCAGGGTAATTTGTTGCCACGAATCCATCTAGAATAGAGCTTCCCTACCTTGCCTAATTTTCCAGAAAGTATTCCCTTGTACTAGGGAGCGGTTCTACCACGACGCATTCTAGATAAGTGATTAATTCTTGTGTTCATTCCACCTAATGAGTTGTGTCTCTTCCAAATTGGAAATGTATTTACAATGCCACATATCAGCCCATAGGTCCCTTGGTTTCTTGATCCACCTCCACCATATTTTGGCTCACATGACCTGGTTGAGCAAGTTGGGATCCCTAAGTCCCAATCCACCATCCTGCTTCAACTTGCAAGGATCCCCCCAGTTGACTAACACCCACTTTCCTCCTTCTTTAGTTCCATGCCAAAGGAAATTTCTTTGGATATTTACGATGGTATTTAGCACATATTTAGGGGCAACCAAATTCGAGAAGATGTAGATCGGGGTATCCCACAAAATAGATTTTAAAATCACCAAATGACCTGCAAGATTCAAAGAATAGAAGGTCCAAGAGTTTAGGATTTTGTCGTTGGAGGAGAGCAAACCCTCCCAAGAACAGTTCTAGAGGGAATTATCAATGAAAGGGATGCCTAGGTATTTGGACGTAAGGGATCTCATGTTGAACCCTAGGATGTGAGTCATAAAGGCTTGAACATCACGAGGGGTATTCAAAAATAATATATGGGATTTATTTGTATTTATGGAGGTACCAAAGGCTTCACTGAAGTCATTGAGAATGTTGAGGATGCGATGGGATTCTCTCATTGTGGGGTATCCCATCAACATAGTGTCATATACAAATTTTTTATGTGATATAGGAGGTCCAATCCATGCAATGGAAGGCCTTTGAGAGAGCCATCATTGATGGCAACCTTGATGGAGAAACTAAGGCCTTCCACCATAATGACAAAAAGAAAGGGGGAGTGAGGGTTCCCTTGACGGATTCCTCTAGAGGGAGAAAAGGGTCTAGATGGCACTCCATTTCTCATGATAGAGAAGAAAGATGAGGAAGTTAGGGTCATGATAAAATTCACCCGGGACTCATTGAAACCAAAGGAAAGGAGGAGCAAACACATGTATTGCCAGCTTATTATATCAAAGGATTTGGAGAGATCCAACTTAATAAACATACCAGGAGTGTCAGACAACTTACAGGAGTGAATGACCTCATGGGAAAGGATAACATTATCCATGATTTGGCACCCCTCTACATAACTCGATTGTTCATGAAAGATAATGAAATAAATAAGGGGTTTGAGCCAAAGGGGAATTACCTTTGTAATAAGCTTGTAGATGACATTGCACAATGCAATCAGGCAGAATTGCTTCAGATGAGAGAGATTCTTCTTTGGGGATTAAAGTGAGAAAGGTGGAATTGAGATCTAGAATCACACTGAGAGTGTTGCGGGAATCGTCTATTAATTTTCATACCTCCTCTCGGACTAGATACCATCAATGACGGAATAAATATGTGGTAAATCCATCCGGCCCTGGGGATTTACCTGTGGGCATGTCCTTGATAGATTGATCAACCTCCTTCAGAGCCATGGGTCTAAGGAGAGTTTCATTATGTTTAGTTGTAATCAAGGAGGGGATGTGTTGTGTTATTTTTGCAATAGCCTCAGATATGTCTAGACAAGGTTTCGTGAGTAGATCCTGGTAAAATATTACCAGTTCCTTCTCTATGCCTGGATGATCCATGATTGACTATCCTTGAGCATCTACAAGCCTGGTGATCTAGTTTATGTCCCTTCACTAAAGCATGGATCAATGGAAGAATTTGTATTTTTTCTCACCCTCTTTGACCCATTGTACTCTAGATCTCTTCCTTAAAACAGTTTCTTCTTGATCTTACCAGTCTTCTAATTGTTTCTTGATGAGTGTATATACCTATTTTAATTTATTCGATCTCCCTTGTGCAATGATTTCCAGTTGAATTTCCTTCATTCTTTTTTCCAGTTCCCTTTGGTCTTGGAATATGTTCCCAACGAAATTTTTATTCCAGTATTTGAGATGATGATTGAATTTTTTTAGTTTTTGTTGAAAGAGAATACATTAGAGTGCCATAGGGAATGGTAGTTGCCTCCCACCATTAATAGATGTTTTCTTGGAATTCATGGTGGGTTATCTAAAATTTCTCAAATATGAATGGTTTGCGGTGTGGGGAAATCACAATATTGAACCATAAATGAATTGGACAGTGATCATAGCTAGCCACCGAAAGAATACTAGATTCTATAACGAGGACATCTAGCATCAATCGTTCCAATATTAAGAAACGGTCCAAGTGGCTCGCAATATATTGGTACATCGATCACCTATTAGTCTAGGTAAATTCTCCATTCATCTTTTCAAGGTCTATTAGTCGTAGATTGGCAATAAGGTTTTTAAAACCTTCACTATATCCTTCCAATCGGTGGATACCACCTCACTTTTCTTCAAGGGAGAGAATGATGTTGAAGTCACCTTCCATGATCCATCTTCTATCTTGAATGATTGTATCAAGACCTTCCAGATCATTCAGAAAGAGGATTTTGTTGGAGGGTGATTGCATCCCATAAACATTAGTGAGAAATCCCTCCTTATTGAAGTCAATGGCTTTATATTTAGCAGAGATAGTCCATTTAGTCGTGAAAAAGTTCTCCAGGATGATTGTTTCCGAGTTCTAGAGGATGGATAAGCCTCCCTCTAAACCTCTTGAGTCAATATTGATGTATTGATGTTGCCTCCAGCACATGGATAAAATGAAATCAACTTCAATGCATGCACATTTAGTTTCTTGGAGGAATAAGATATATGGATTTTCTTCCATAATACAGTTTCAAAGGAGCAACTATTTGCTCCTTCCATTGAAGCCTTGTGTGAAGGACACAAGGGTTCGTAATGAACATTTCACTCTGGATCCATAATAAGATATATATATATATAATAATAATTGATTGTAAAATAATGATGATATTACAAGGATAGGGCCTGCCTATATATATTCCCTTTATGGTTTTATGAAGAGTCCTGACTTTTAATCATGACATTTTATTACATTAATGTTTAATTTACTTTTATTTATTATTTTAATGTCTTTATATTATATTATTTATTTATTGTGACTTTGCCCTTCCCTTAAATTTTTATTTGTCCTCAAATCAATGATAAGGAAGGATGTAATTGCAGGAAGTGCTCTAACTCCCATGCAACATCTTCTTTCGGTAGATTTTTCCATTTAATCATATATTCCTTGATTCCTCGAGAACGTAATCTCTTTTCCCAGGTGGCAATAATGGCTTCGAGCTCTAAAATGATTCTTCCTTCCTCATCCAACACAAGAAGTGTAGTTTGTGCCTCTTTTTTTTTCCCCTGAGACTCTCTTTAGACATGATACACAAAAGACATTGTGGATACGACTTTTATCTAGTAAATCCAACTGGTAAGCTACGTGACTAATTTTTCTATTTATTTGATATGGTCCATAAAACTTTGGAGCCAATTTATTCTTCCCATGTTGTTTAAGGGATAAATGTTTGTAAGGTTGATGTCTCACAAATACCCAGTCTCCTACTTTGAACTCTCTTTCTATTCGGCTTTGGTCTACTTGTTACTTCATTCGGTTCCTTGCAACTGTTAAGTTTTCTTTGAGTAACTGAAGGATTTTATGACTTTCGTCTAAATGGTCTTTTACTGACGCAACATTTATGTGGCTGGTGGCCAAATCCTTCCATGATGGAGGTTCGTAACCATAAAGAGCTTGGAAAGGTGTCATTTTATATGATGTGTGATAAGTGGAATTATACCACCACTCAGCAAGGTGCAACCATTGAAACCATTTATTTTGTTTGTCGGAGATAAAACAATGAAGATAGGTTTCTAAACATTTATTGACGACTTATAATTGACCATCTATTTGAGGGTGGTAAGATGAGCTCATATTGAGAGAGGTTCTGATCTATTTGCAAAATTCTCTCCAAAAATTCCCTTTAAATTTGGCATCTATGTCGTTGACGATAACTTTAGGGAACCCATGTAGTTTGTAAATATTTTTACAGAATATTTCAGCCGTTTGTTTTGCTGAATTTGTTTTCCTTACTCCAATAAAGTGTGCATACTTAGTTAGTTTGTCTACTACTACTAATATTTTATCTTCTCTGTCGGATATGGGTAGTCCTTCAATGAAATCCATTGAAATTTCTTCCCATTTTTGGTTGGAAATGTGTAATGGATGGAGTAACCCATGGGTCGACACATTTTCATTCTTGTTCCTTTGACATAGATCACATTCTGCTACATATTTTTTAATATATGCACTTGTCCCTTTCCAAAAAAATGATCTTCATGCATTATAGTATGTTTTGAAAAATCCTACATGACCTACAGCTGGGAAATCATGAGATTCTTGAAGAACCTTGTCTTTAAATCTTGAGTTGGTGTTTAAGTAGATTCTCCATTTATACCATAAGATGTCGTTTTTCCATTCGAACTTAGGATATTGATTTAAATTGTTGATTATAGAGAAAGTCTCCGGGTTTTTTTCATACTCAGTTTGGATTTCATCCAACCATTATGGGATGGCTATTGATATTGAAAAAACTTGTGTTACTTCATCTTTTCGTGATAGGGCATCAATCATGATGTTGTCTTTTCCTCTTTTATGTAGAATTTCCATATCAAATGTGGCAATTTTCTCTACCCACTTTTGTTGCTCGGTTGACAATGATTTTTGTTGTAACAAGAACTGGAGACTGTTGTGATCTGTGTGTATCAAGAACTTACTTCCCAATAGATATTAGCACCATTTTGTTAATGCATGCATGATGGCAAGCATTTCCTTGTTGTAAGTGGATTTTAAGAATTTTGTTTAATTTAATTTCCTACTGTCAAAAGCTATTGGGTGCCCATCTTGCATCAATATTGCTCCAATGCTAAGACCAGATGTGTCACACTCGATGATAAAAGGTTTGGAGAAGTTAGGTGTTTCTAATACCGAGGTTGTGGACATTATGTTTTTTAAGTTTTCAAAACATTTTTTTGCTTCCACATTCCATTGGAAGGAGTTTTTATTAAGGAGATTTGTTAGAGGGGCGGTTAAATGAGCATAATTCTTGATGAATATTCGATAGTATCCTGCCAGTCCTGGAAATCCTCTTAACTTGGATATGTTTTTGGGTTTAGGCCATTCTTTGATTTCCCTGATTTTCTTGGGGTCTACCTTGACTCCTTGTTTGGATATGATGTGACCAAGGTACTCTACTTCCTCCTTGCCAAATGTACATTTTGACATTTTGGAATAGAATTGATTTTCCTCCAGAAGAGATAACACTTGTCCCAATTGTTTCATATGCTCCTCCCATGTTTTATTGTACACTAACATATCATCAAAGAAGACTAAGACATGTTTCTGTAAGTATGGGTGAAATAATTCATTCATTTTTGCTTGGAAAGTGGTGGGGGCATTAGTTATCCCAAAAGGCATCACCTTGAATTCATAGTGTCCTTCATGTGTTTGGAAGGAATTCTTGGATACATCTTCCAGTATGAATCTAATCTGATAGTACCCAGATCTTAAATCAAATTTTGAAAAATATTCATCCAACATTTCATCAATAAACGGGATGGGAAATTTATTTTTATTTTTTATTTTATTTAGCCCTCGGTGATATATGGATAATCTGACAGATCCATATTTCTTTCGAACTAACACTACTGGAGTTGCATATGGACTTCTTCTTTTCGTGATGACACCACATTTTAATAGGTCTTGGACTAATATTTATATCTATGTTTTGTGGTGATGGGGGTATCTATATGGTCTAACCTTGACTGGTCTTGATCCTGGTTTAACTTCAATTATATGTTCAATTCTTCATTGAGGCGGTAACTCCATGGGAAGGTCTTGAAATACCTTCTTATGTTTTTGAATTATATCTTGGATGTCTGATGTTATGGAGTCATCATATTCTAATTCTTGCATTTCTATGTTGTGGCATTGGATGAAGTATGTGGTTTCTCCTTTTCAGATCAATTTTTCCATTTGTTGTGATGACACAATCTATGTTTGTGGAGGTTGAAAACCATCTAATTTATAACTTTTCCCTTGCCACTTGAATTGGATGAAATTTTCCTAGTGATTGACTGAGTATGTTCCCAAGGTTTGTAACCATTGGACTCCTAAAACCACATCTACTCCTCCCAGAGGGATGGTGTAGAGTTCTGATTCCAAATTGAAATCTTGGATTTGGAGTTTCACCTTATGGCATTTTCCGACATTTCCAATTTTTCTTCCATCTGCAACCATTACTTTCATATCTGGAACTGGATATACAAACAATTTGAGTTTCCTTGCAATCTTGATATCAAGGAAATTGTGGGTACTTCCAGTGTCGATTAGTACGGTGACATTATCATTTTTTATATGTCCTTTTAATTTGAGAGTTTGTGGTTGGTTAATGCATGTGATGGCTGCGAGCGATATGCTTGGTGTGTTGTCTTATATGAGTTCTAAAGTGTCATTTTGGAAATTTTCCATTTCTTCATTTATTGATTCTGCTGAGTCCGATTCGTCGTCTTTTTCTACTTCACAAGTGTACAATTTTTTTGAGTTATCTTTGATTTGGCACCTATGTCTTGGGTCCCATTTCTCTCCACATCATTTACATTTTCGTTCTTTTATTCTTTGGGACTGTAAACTTCTTCTTCTATCTTCATGTAGATTGGGTGGTATGTATTTGTCATTTCATGTGGTTTGAGGTACACTCCTTCTTGAGTAAACCTTGTTGAATCTTGATTGGCCTTCTAGTTTTTCTTTTGTGACTTTTTCCTTGTGTATTGATAATTCTACCGTAGTAACCTCATGTAATCTTAACTCGTCTTGGATATGTGGTTTGAGACCACCTATGTAAGACTAGAGTAATTGATCATCAGATAGTCCAAATACTCGGGTGGCAAGAGATTCCCATTGATGCGTAAATTCATCTATGCTGCCTTTTTGTTGTAATCTGGTGAGTTTTGAAAAAAAAAAAATCCGAGATGCCCTGGAATCTTTTAAAAAAATAATTTTTGAAAGAATTTCAATTATATGATTGAATTCTTCCTTTCCACCATAGATACCAATTGTATGCAGTGCCTTCGAGGTACATGGATGTGTATTTGACATTTTCTTCATCGGTTGTAATATTATATATATGGAAATATTCTTTAGTTTTGTTAAACTAGACCACGCATTGGTTATTGCCTCCATTGTATTTTGATAGTTCAATTTTGGCTTTGGGATGATAAATTATTAAGAGTTGATGTTGTGATATAGGTTAGGAATTTGAATTGTAGGGAGGTGGTGGCGACGATGGTGGTGGGGGTGATGTGTTATATGTGCTTGAGTCACTTGGTTGTGGTTGGGTGGCTTGTTGGTTCCCTTGGCCTTTTATTAAATTTAAAAGCTCATTAAGCTTTGTTTCCTGATGTTGTGTCATCATAACCAGACTTTGTTGCAAATCGTCATTTATTTCTCATTTAAAGTTTCCCAAACCCTGTTGTAGGTTAACCCCAAGTTCTTGAAAAATATCGTCTTTAAGATCTTATTTTATATTATCCATGCCTTTTTGTAATTCGATTCCAATTTCTGTTGAAATTTTTTCTTTAAGATTTTGGGTCAAATTTTGTTTGAGTTCCTTAATGTTGATCTTTATTTCTTCTAGTAACTCATCGTGAATTTTTTGTATTGACTTATTGAGTGATTTTCTAATGCTTTTACACTCTTGGTCTATTTTTTCCACTTGAGTTTTTAATTTCGACATCCTTCTGGTGTTTGGGGGTGAGTATTTTTCTATAATTTTGATCTTGCTTGGAATATCCCCTTTTTAACTAATTGAGTTTAAAGAATTGTATGTAGTTTAAGGTGGAAGGATGTGTGTCGATTTTTGGACAGTGGAGGGTGCGGAAAAGTGGAGAGTGTATGGTGGGTGAATGATGAAAGGAAAGGAAAATGGGAGAGGGACAGCATGGGAGTGAGGTGGAAAAATGGGGAGGGGGACGCAGACTGTGGGGGAATGGGGAGGGGGTGAAGGGTGCATGGAGAGAGGTCGCCAAGGAGTGGAGAGTTTATGGGAGGGATTACGGGAGAGTTTAGTGGAGAGTTTATGGGAGAGTTTAGTGGAGAGTTTATGAGAGGGA
>ML778552.1:1410230-1421420 GCA_009831015.1 Picea engelmannii
AGGGCCTGCCTACATATATTCCCTTTATGGTTTTATGAAGAGTCATGACTTTTAGTCATGACCTTTTATTACATTAATGTTTAATTTACTTTTATTTATTATTTTAATGTCTTTATAGTATATTATTTATTTATTGTGACACCTTGTATGTTCCATGAAATGATATTCATGAGGAAAGTTGAGAGGATATGGGATGAAAACTCTTAATGATCAGTTGGTTCTGACCTAAATTTACCATATAGTTGCCTACATCCTGAATTAATAGTTTGGTTGATTTTCTTCCATGCCTTTTTTCCTCTCTAGATTGCTTGCGAGAAAACTTTAGAGGATCCCTTTAGATTCCTAGCCCCATTCTAGATCTGGAAGTAGCACCTGTTGTGGAATCTAGATAGACCTTGTGAAATTTTCAGAGTTGTTCATGAGGAAGGGAGAGCAATTATTTTTTACGGTAGGCCTCCTCAAGACATACCAAATCAATCCCTACAATTCTTTCTCTTCTAGTTCAATCTCCATATCTCCTCCATCTTCAATGTTTTGCTCCTCCACCACAGGGCCTAAATCATAAGTTGGAGCGATTTTCCCAATGATGGGTGCCTCGTTCGGTTTCTCTAGCTCTTTCTCTTTCATACTGTGGGGTTTTTGACATATTCCTTCCATCTCTTGATTTTCCTGAGATTGGTTCAGGATCTCAAAGGAGTTGTTGGTGGAGGGAGCTTTGGCCTAATTGTTAACTTGTTTCTTAGGGCCTTACATTCTTTTCCCTTGCACTTGGGTGAATTTGTCCTTGTTCTTCCCTGCTGTCACAATCTTTGTCTTGGGTGAAGCATTGAGCAGGAAATCCCTGAGGAGATGGCCTTGCTCATGAAATTTTTCGGCAACGGAATGGGATGTGCTCATAGTCGATCGTTTGGATCCAATCATTATCTTGGTGTTTTAGGAATATTAAACCCAGAAGGGGTTTGGAGATATTCATGTAGACACATATTAATGCATAATACGTATAGTGTCCTTTCCTGATAGCCTCAACGACTTTAACATAGATGCCCAACCTATTTCCAATCCCCTCTAGGATTTCTTCCAACCAAAATTCTTGAGGATGTGAATAGAGCCAAATCCAGACAGGGTCATGGGTGAAGTCCTCCTTCTCTAGGCTAAATCATTCGATCTAGAATTTCAGGTAAAGCCCGAATGAATTGAAAAAATAAGGCCCATTTTTAAAGACCTTGTCCTAATCCTCCAGGTTATGTAAGATCATGGTGAAGAAACCCTTGGAACCTAGCTGAAGGTCAAAATGACCCTTGGGATTCCACCAAGCCTTGATCCATATGACTAGATCTCTCTTGGAGGGCCATAGTCCCAGAAATTTAACAATAAGTGTGTGATATTTCATGTATTAGATGTGCTCCCCCACATGCTCTGATTTGATCGCATACCTTGGCGTTTTCAGGGCTTGCGGAAAACATTTCCCCGGCTCCGAAGCCTAAACCACATTTAGATGGGATGGTTATGGGTTAGTCTCTACTAATTTCCCTTTGTTGGATTCATCTCATAGGATGTTTTCTTTTGATGGTAGAGGTTGTTCGAAAGTAGGTCCCAATGTCATGTGACCATATCCATTTATTACAACATTATGGTAGGAGGGGGTTCACACCCCCCACCAGCAGGCTTCATGGCAGTGGCCAGGGAAGCACTCGCATAGTGTCTTCTGCATTAGTAGTACCAAAGATTGAGACTATTCAACAAACCCTAGTTCTTCTTTCGCTACACATCCAAAAAAATGTATACTTAAAACGAAATATTCAAAATTAAAAATTATGTGTAAATAAAACTATTAAAAATATTTTTAAAAAATAATTAATAAATTATTATATAACCATATCATTTAAATGTTAAACAATATAATCCAAGTGAGAAGTGACTAAATGGTTTATCTTTAAAATTGGGTATAAAAAAATAGGAAAAATAGGAAAAAACTACCAATACAACATCCTTTTTCCCAAAATTAAATACGAGTGAGTAAACTAGTAGAAAAACATCTTTAAAAACAATATACTTGAATAAAAATAATTTCAATATATTTTAAAAGTAATTTCAATCTATATATATATATATATATATATATATATATATATATATATATATATATATATATATATATATATATATATAAAGTTGGATAGGCTAATTTTAGAGTTTAATGGTAACTTCTATTAAAAAGTAAATATATATTTTTAACTATTAAACCCATTTAATCTAAACACATATTTTTAACTATTAAACCCATTTAAACCTTTTTTTTTTAAATAATTTGCAAAACAGATTTTAAAAAATTAAACTTCAACATGCCAGGACGACCAAGTTGCCAAATCTCAAACGCGAATCGTAGTCAAAACACCTGGAAATAGTACATGTTGATCAAAGTTGTGCTGAAAAGACACATTCAATATTCATTAAACAATTTAAGGTAGAATATTGTTCTTGAAATAACGTACAGAATATGATCACAAAATTAATGTGTAACTTGGAGAATTATGCAATTAGACATGGTAATGCAAAAGGTTTGACTTTAGTTTTTTAAATTATTATATGTGTGAAATTTGATACCAGTCACTTATTTTAGCAATATTGATCTTTAAGATTAGGGTTAACCACCTCCTTATAAGATCTTAATTTTGAACAATATTTTTAATATCATCGATATTCTGCAAAATAACTTCTTATTTTATTCCCCAATGATTTAGCCAAGACTTGGCATCATTATGTCATCCTCACTTGAGTCGTTGGTGATTTTGGCTAGAGTCTAAAGCAATTTTGGGGAGTCTCTTGTTATTCATGTTGTTTATCTTGTTCTTGTACATTAAGTACCTAATCATAGTCATGCTCTCAATAGGGGAAGGTTTTTCTTCTATGAGGAGGATAGGATAGGGTGTATTACCTTTAATTTTGAGATTATAAGTTATAAAAATCTTTTGGATCTGTTCTATCTTTCTCCAGGATTTTCGACGGATATTGCATCCCCAAACTTCACATCCATATAAGATAACATGAATGAAAAGAGTCTCAAAGAGGAGTTTTTTCTTATCGCATAGCCAAAGGTATGCTAATTTACAATTATTTTCAAGCCCATAATAAGATTTCCACCCTCCATTTATCCCTTTCTCAATGTTATAGTTCCAATTGAACTTGTAATGAATATCAATTCCAAGATACTTGTACGAAGGAACTTCCTCCAAGGTATTGTTGTCATATATGAAAGTATCATATGTGATCTTATTGGATTTAATTATCGTAACATTTGTTTTGTCAGTGTTCATAGTCATTCATGTATTAGAGAAAAAGTCGTTGAGGATGTTAGGTTTCTCACTGAGGTCATAGGGATTCCTTTCCATAAGAACAATATCATCGCCATATAGAAGAAGGATGATGACTATACTAGCGAGAGTTGGTCCAACACAACCAAGAGATTCTATAAAAGCTTCCAACTTGTCAATGTAAATGCAAAAAAACGTAGGGGATAGGGGACAACCTTGTTTGACTCCTATATTGCAGTTAATTTCTTCTAACCAATCCTCAATGCTCCTAAACTTGGAAATAATATTATCAGACAACCTTACCACAACAACTCTTAGCACATAGGGAAATTTTAGCTCTTCTAACCTATTCCAAAGGTTGGTCCTAGGCGCAATGTCAAAATATTTCCCAAAGTCAACGAAATAGCAAAGGAGATTGGTTTTACTGTTGCGACACTCTTCTACAATGATCCCAACTGTGACAAGATGGTCCACAATTGAATGATAACTTCTAAAAATGGCCTAGCCTTTAGCTCTTTTTTTGTGGATTTATATCCATATGCTTATCTTCTTTTCCAAAATACTTCCATATAGCTTGGTTGAAATGGGGCTAATCATAATGGTCATATAATTATAGGGGTTGCTTTTATCCCCACTTTTAAAAATAGGTACAATGAGGCTTTGAGTCCAAGGTTTAGGGAAACCCTTCTTGACAACTAAATTGAAGAGCTTGTGTAAGTGAGGGATAAGAAATGGTCCTCCATTTTTTAATATTTCAGCTTGGTAGCCTTCTATGTTCTTAGTTTTCTCGTTTTCAAGTTGCTTAACCCAAAACTTTATGTCTTCTATAGAAAAAACTTCATCTTTTGTAGAAACTTTTGGAATGTTGTCCAGGACATTATAGGATTTGTGAATATTTTTAAGGTAAGAATTCCATTCTGTCATGGGAATCATATCATTTTCTTTAGTTTTATGAGTTAATATTTTCCTCCAAAAATTATTTAGACCTATCTTAGATAGGTGCAAAAAAATCTCTTGCTTTTTATTTATATAGTACCTTTTTTCCGTTTAATTAGGGCTTTGTATCTATTAATATTATCAGATCTCCAAGACTCATTAGAGGCATCCCTAATGGATTTTATAGCAAGCTTACACTCATTATCTTACCAAGGGTTGGCAATTCTATTCTTCTTTTTACACAACACTTCGATAGAGAATTTTTTTATGGAGGTAGACATGATTGTTGTAAAAATATGATAAATTTCTTCAATATTGTTCTTATATGACATAAGATATAATTTGGTGTTTAAGTCCTTTAAGAAGAGATCAACTTTATTTTTTTCAAAAATAAAGTGTATTTGGTTATCGAAGTTACTTTCAAGGGGATTTTTGTGCAAGATGAAGTTTAGAGATAAGGTTAAAGGTCTATGATTAGAATCGAGCTTATTGTCATTTAAAAGGTCAACATTTACTATTTGGTTGTAAACAGGGATATCTAAAATCACATTTAATCCAAAACACTACTACCCAACCCATGGATACAAGTCATTTGGCTAGATTTTGGCCACTTCCTTAGACCATTGAAAATGATTAGATCTTGAGAACTGCAAAGCTTGATTAGCTCGGTACCATACAAATTCTTGATCAAGTCTTCTGAATTTATCTTGTATCTAATAGCTAAAACAAGGTACTCATCTAGCCATAGAGGATTAGGGTTGGAATCATTGCTTATGATAATACTTGATTAGTTGCAGTTCTAGCATTAAAGTCTCCTAGCAGGAAGATACTAGCTTCATTTCTCAAACTGTAAATATTTTGTTCTAAGATTTTATAGGGACAATTTTTATATAGATTGTATAAAAGGTAGAATTAATAGGTGCGAAATAACAAATTGTTGTATACATATTCTTAGCATTAATATATGAAATCTCCACCCAAATGAATTGATTGAGAGGGTATTGTTTATAAAAAAATGAATGTGAGGAGAGATGTTTGTTGTTACATAAAAATATATGCCTCTAACCCCTCTATGGGAGGATTTATTGTTCCATGTCGACCAAAATATAAATCCTTCTATGTTAGGGACCTTAGATTCCTCATGCTCCCAATTTTCAACAAGAAATATAATATCAATTTCACTCGAGATCCAACTTAATATAGACCCTCTATTCTAGGGAAAGCCCTAACACTTCCAACATGTTGGTTGTGGAGCCTGATTATCTTATTGATTCAGAGGTTTGTTTCAGCCGTGCTTGGACCCCATTCCCTAACAAGGGGTTTGGGGGGGATTTATCCCCCACATTTGTCACCAAGGGGGGCGGCGACAATTTTTTTAGCCCACCCCTGGCAAGGGATTCGGGGGAAACACCCCTGAAGCAAAATATTGGGAAAAAATTCCTTGTAAAATATTGTAATTTTGTAGTCAATCTAGACCATTCATTATAAGGTCACAGGTCTGATGGTAAAAGTTATGTTAGGGTTTTTTTCCCTAGAAGGAAACCCTCTTTTATAAGGAAATTGAATTGTGGTTGTGTATCGTTGCAAATATTGATTCTGAGAGAGGAGACTGTGAGAGAAAGAAGAGGAAGTTACAACGGGTGTGTTGTAGGTTGTATCCCTTCATTTTGCTAGAGAATGAAAAGGAAGGACCTGGCAATTTCTCAGGTGGACATAGCCCACACTGAGTGAACTATGTATATTTGTGTCTCTATTATATTGTGTATCTTCTATGTTTTATTTTATTTCTCTGCAATCCTATTTTTATAACAACTAGTATCAAAGCGAAAGGTAACTCATAGGAAAACAGGGTTCCTAGTTCGAGTGGGAGCAATGGTAGAAGATGGAAAGTTTAGGGTTGAGAAATTTAATGGCCAAAACTACCAGTTATGGAAGATGCAGTTGGAAGATTATTTATATCAAAATGATCTATTCCTACCATTGGACGAAATAGCAAAGAAGTCGATGGCCATGAAGAAAAAAGAATAGGAGGTTCATGATAGAAAGGCACTAGTAACGATACGACTGATCCTGGCAGCATTGGTGGATTTCAATATTTTGAAAGAAAAGACAATGAAGAAGCTAATGGACGCATTGGATAAACTGTATGAAAAACCCTCGATGTCCAATAAGGTATTTCTAATGAAGAGAGTATTTAATATGAAGATGTCACAAGGTGGTTCTGTTGCAGATCATTTAAATGAATTTAATACGGTTACTAATCAGCTAAGTTCTATAAAATTGGACTTTGATGATGAGGTCAGGGATTTTCTAATCTTGTGTTCATTGTAAGAAAGTTGGAACGGATTGGTCATGGCTGTAAGTAACTCTGTCTTTAGTTCAAACACTCTAAAATTTGATGATGTCGTTGGTGTTATCCTTAGTGAGGAAATGTGATAGAAAAGCACAAGTGAGACATCAAGTAATGCCTTAAACATGGAGAATAGGGGAAGACAAGATGATAGAGGAAAGGGCTCAGGGAACCATGGGAATTATAGGAACGGAAGATCCAAATCCATACTAGGAAAGATAGAGTGATGGAATTGTGGGAATAAAGGGCATCTGAATAAAGACTGCATAGCTCCAAAGAAACAAAGAGATGGACAACAAGAGAAAAATCAAGAAGCAAATGTAATAGGTGATGTGTTACACGATCCTTTGATTCTTTTTGTATATAATATTTTTGATTCTTGGGTAGTAGATTCAGGGGATTCATTTCATGCCACACCCCATAGGAAACATTTTCTAGATTATGTTCAAGGTGGTTTTGGACAAGTTCATTTGGGTGATAATGCACCATGCAAAATTGTTGGAATGGGAAAGGTACAAATAAAACAAAAGAATGGAAACAAATGGTTTTTGAAAGAGGTAAGACATGTTCCATATCTAAGGAAAAATGTAATTTCAACTGGGCAGTTGAAAAGTGAAGGTTGTATATCTATATTTATAGATAAGGCATGGAAGGTCACCAAATGATCACTGGTGATAGCAAAAGCAGAGAAGGTAGGTACATTGTATTTATGTACTGGTAATATTGACTCTTCTATGTCTTTATCTTCTACAAGAGTGGATACAACACTATGGAATCATAGGCTTGGACACATGAGTCAGAAGGGGATGTAGATACTTCACAAAAGGAATTTGTTTCCAGATATTAAACAAATTGATTTGGATTTCTATGAGCATTTTGTTTATGGAAAACAAAAGAGAGCTAGATTTCTCAGAGTCAGAAAAGAAAATACGAGTGAAAGGTTAGAGCTTATGCATACAGATGTATGGGGACCAACTCAGGTATCATCTCTTGGTGGCTCTCGTTATTATGTTACATTGATTGATGATGCAATTAGAAAAACTTGATTTTATTGCATTCGACAAAAATCTGATGTTTTTTTATACTTTTAAGAAGTGGAAAGATTTGTTTGAGAATGAGACAGGAAAAATGTTGAAGTGTCTCAGATTAGACAATGGAGGTGAATATTGCAATAAGGAGTTTGATGATTATTGTTCATACCATGGGATTCAAAGAGAGAAAGCAGTTCCAGGAATACCACAAGAAAATGGTGTGTCATAAAGGATGAACAGGACAATCATTGAGCATGCAAGGAGTATGAGATTACATGTTGGGTTGCCCTTACAGTTTTGGGAAGATGTTGTAAATATTGTTTTTTACCTAATAAACAGAGGAACTTCGATATATTTGGATGGTGGCATTCCATAGGAGGCATGGACAAGTAAAAAGGTAAACTATTCATTTTTGAAGACTTTCAGTTGTGAAGCATTTTTCCATATTGATAAAGAAAATAGAGCAAAGCTTGAAGTAAAATCCAAGAAGTGTACCTTTATTGGATACGGTCTTAATGATTTTGGTTATCACTTATGGGATTATGAAAATCACAAAATCATTAGAAGTAAAGATTTCATATTCAATGAGAAGGTCATGTACAAAGATCAGTTGCAGGGAAAGAAACAGGAAAAAGAAAAACCAGAATACACAGTGCTTGATGAGATCACTGAAAAAGAAATTCCAAAGGTACCAGAAAATAAAAATGTACAACAACAGAAAAAAAAAAAAGGTACCTCAAACTCCTGCAAGTGTTGTTAGAAGATATACTAGGTTAAGTAGACCCCTTGAACGATACTCTCCTTCATTGTACTATTTATTGTTGACTGATTCTGGTGAATTAGAAAGTTATGAGGAGGCAATGCAGGTATACACTTAAAGGAAGTGGGAGGAAGGCATGAAGGAGGAAATGGATTCCTTTGTAAATAACCAGACTTGGGACTTGGTTCAGTTTTCTGCAGGAAAAAGAGCATTGTAGAATAAATGGGTTTATAGGTTGAAGGAAGAAGATGGAGGGAAAAAACGATACAAGGATAGACTTGTTGTAAAGGGGTTTGCACAAAAGAAAAGTATAGATTTTGATGAAATATTTTCTCTTGTTGTTAAAATGACTTCAATTAGGATTTTTTTAAGTCTTGTGGCAGTAGAATATTTGCATCTTGAACAGTTAGCTCTAAAAACATATTTTCTCCATGGGGATTTGGAGGAAGAGATTTATATGCAGCAACCACAGGGGTATGAGGTCAAAGGGAAGGAAAATTTGGTATGTAGGTTGAAGAAGAACTTGTATGGACTAAAGCAAGCTCCAAGGAAGTGGTATTTGAATTTTGACAGGTTTATGACAGAACAAGGTTATAGTAGATGGCATTCTTGTCACTGTGTTTATTTTAAAAGGCTAAAAAATGAAAGCTATATTATATTGCTATTGTATGTAGATGACATGCTTGTTGTAGGGTCTAATATGCATTATATAAATGTGCTCAATAAGAAATTATCTAATTCATTTGCAATGAAGGATTTGGGTGTTGCAAATAAAATCCTTGGTATGAGAATAACAAGAGAAGGTGAGTACATAGAGAAGGTGAGTACATAGAGAAGGTGTTGGAGAGGTTTAGAATGCAGAATGAAAAACCAGTTAGTACACCTTTGGCCAACCATTTCAAATTAACTAAGGAAATGTGTCCCAAGACACAAGAGGAGATATAATACATGCCCATGGTCCCTTATTCATCAACAGTTGGAATCTTGATGTATGCGATGGTTTGCACAAGACCAGATATTGCACATGTAGTGGGAGTTGTGAGAATGTATATGAACAATCCAGGTAAAGAACATTGGGAGGTAATAAAGTGGATTCTCAGGTGTTTGAGAGGTACTTCTACTCATGCATTATGTTTTAGAGATTCAGACATTGTTCTACAGGGATATGTTGATTCAAATATGGAAGGTGATAAAGATAGTAGGAGGAGCACCACATGGTATTTTTTTATTGTAAGTGGAACACCAATAAGTTGGATTTCAAAAATACAAAAGGTTGTTTCACTTTCAACAACAGAAGCAGAGTATATTGTTGCTACAAAGGCTAGTAAAGAAATGATTTGGTTATAGAGGTTTATGGAGGAATTGAGAAAGAAGAAAGAGAATAGCAGGTTGTATTGTGAAAATGAGAGTGACATTCATCTTGCAAAGAACTCAACCTTCCATTCAAAGACTAAGCATATATATCTCAAGTACCATTTCATACGATCCGTCTTGGAAGATAGACAATTGAAGTTGGAAAATATACATACTAGTTAGAATCTTGCAGACATGTTAACAAAGGGAGTAACTAGGGAAAAACTGAGTTCTTTCTTAGTTTCAGTTGGTCTTCAAGCATGAAGGTGAAGATGATAAATTTTCCAGGTCCAAGGTGGAGTATAGTCCAGCAAGTAAAACAATAGTGGAGTTGTTGTGATCAGTCTCCAAGTGGGATATTGTTGGTTGTGGAGCCTGATTATCTTCCTGATTCGGAGGTTTGCTTCATTCATGCTTGGACCCCATTCCCTAATGGGAGGGTGTGGGGGGGTGTGGGGGGTATTCCCCCCCACAACTATTGCCAAAGGGGTCCATGGGGGGGAGATGACAATTTTTGTATCCCCCCTGGCACGGGATTCTGGGACAGCGCCCCTGAAGAGAAATATTGGGGAAAATTGCCTTGTAAAATATTGTAATTTCATAGTCAATCTGGACTGTTCATTATAAGGTCGCATATCGGACGATAGAAATTATGTTAGGGTTTTTTCCCTAGAAGGAAACCCTCAGAATATTGTATTCTAAGAGAGGAGACTGTGAGAGAAAGAAGATGAAGTTACAACAAAAATGAAGGACCTGACAATTTCTCTGGTGGACATAGCCCAAACTGGGTGAACCAGGTATATATGTGTCTCTATTGTATTGTGTATCTTTTGTGTTTTATTTCTGCATTTGTTTTATTTTATTACTCCACGATCTTGTTTTTCTAACACAAGAGAGGATCTGAAATTTCTCAAATTGGTATTGATTATTATCCTTTTGGTCTCTATCCCTAATAATAGTTTTTTGGTTCCTTCGTTTCTTGCTTCCTTTACCTTAGCCTTCTTCCTTAGTTTATCTTGATCTTCTGAAAATAGGTCTTCATTTATAAGACCCTTTAAGCTCAGAGTTTTAAATCACGAGAAACCCTTGGAGTACTTCCAGATGGTAAATGGGGTAAAGGACTTCCCTGAGACCTCATTCGTAATAACAACAACACTCATCCACTCAACATAACCCATCGGGCTTATATATAATAATATTAATAATAATCTATTTTGCCATCACACCAAATTGGTGTATGAGACCCCCTTGTTTGTGGGACAAGGGACCCCCCTCCGCCCAGGGATTTTACTGGTAAAGTCTACGAAGGTATACATACCCTACCTCCCTCTGGATTTGAACCTATGACCTCTTAAGAGGAAACACATGTTCTTAACTATTAGGCCCACTCAGGCTGTATATATATATATATATATATATATATATATATATATATATATATATATATAT
>ML778552.1:1422609-1434255 GCA_009831015.1 Picea engelmannii
TATATATATATATATATATATATATATATATATATATGATAAATTTATTTTTAATTTAAACATTATATCAATAAACACATTAATAGCGAGAAACTTTTTTTCCATTTATAGCATCAGCATGTATCAATAATGCAAAAAGAAACAACACTATCATTGTGGCATTGTGCCGAACAAAAACTCGTTGATATAAATAAAAGTAAACTAGCACAGCCACATAATTGTGGCTGTGGCTGATGAACATTAAAAGGCATATTTATTTTGCTAACAAACTCTAATTTTTTTTTTGCCTATTTTATTTACAAAACAAACTTTAATTGTTTTTTGCATATTTTATTTACAAAACAAAAGCTTTTTTAATCTATTTCATTTACACTAAAAACCCTAATTTTTTTTTGGCTTATTTCATTTACAAAATAAACGCGAGGGAGACTCCTTTAACAATTGATTCTAATACATAGAACGAAGGTTCATTTTCAAACCGAATGATGACTCCTTCACAGCGATCAAATCAACAATTACACAAACAATAAAAAAAAACCACAGCTCCTTGGCACTCTTAGACAACAATTTGATGAATCTCCCATATGAGGGTTTGGGAGCAAAACAACATCCCACTTAATTTCTTTCTTCATATCTACCTCATGCTCAACAACTGTGGCTTCTCCTCCAAGATACCATCCGCGTCTTCTTTGAAGTCGTGCACAGTCCTCCACGAATTGTCCTTCACGCGAGAATCCATGGGCTCCTTCGCTTTGTTATAGCTCTGCTACAAGCTCCACGTTCTCATAGAATTAGAGAGACCTCTTTTCCCTCCTCATCCTGACTGGGCGACTCTAAAATCTCCTCCTGTGCTCTGCGCAACGCGACCGAATCGATTTCGATGGACCCTTTTTCGGTGCTTAGCAAAGATGCATCTTTTGAAATTTTATGGCGTGCCCTCACATTTGAATTGATGGAGGGTAGATCTTTGGCATGCTCTCCGCGTCCGCTTGCTCGATTTTTCAGTGAGCACCCATGAGAGGGGCTCTCAAATTGTTCACAAAAATCATGAGGAATCGTGAGCGATCCTCCTACTTAACTCAACAACTATGATTTGAGGCTAGCTAGAAGTTCTTCCGCTAACTCCCTACCTTTCTTCACCCTGGTAGTATAAGCGGTGATCTGATATGTAACGCAGGACAACAAGAAAATGAAATGCTTGCGGCGATCCAATATGAAACGCCAGATAGCCAGAAAATGAAACCGGACAGCCAGAAAATGAAACATCAATTATAGGTGGGTCAACCATTCAATATGAAACGCTTGGAAATCTAAGGAAACCTTCCGACAACTGAGTAAATTTAAATTTGATAATCTCAAAGGTTAATCTTAAACCTGGCAATCATATAGTGCTACAGTAATTTTTTAATATGATTAGGTAAATGTTAAAAAGTAAACAGGTTAACGGATGCATTCAAAAATACAAGGAATTTATGAAGAGTAAATCATATTCATTGATTTAGGAAGACGACTAAGAATATGCCAGCATCTTCAATTGTTAGCCATCAGATTAGAATTTTAGATTAAAAGGTGATTAATTGTGCCCATTGCCAATAGGTATACGCAATTCGGCGTAAATATAGTTTTTCAATTTGACGGTTCAAAACAATTCCAAAGTGTTTAGTAAACTCTAAGTGATAAATTATCTTGTGATTTTTTATTTTCCCTTTAACTTTTATCGTTTTGTGTCTTTATTATAATTTCTTTTAAAATTTATTAATAAATTTTAATAATTAAATTATGATAGTAAAAATTATGTGCTTTTTTTTTAGAGGTTACAAGTTCATTATGTGCTTTTTTATTGTAGAGGGAGGGGATAGGGTATGTATAGCTTTGTAGATTTTAGTAGTCAAATCTTTGTGTAGAGGGGGTTCCTTGTACAAATAGCAAGGAGGTCTCATACTCACTTTAAAAATAAATTATTATTATTATTATTATACTTCTTTAAATTTTAATAATCAAATAGGACCTCTTATCCCACAAACAAGAGAGTTTTATACACTTGCGGAGTTTTTCTTATTGAAGGAGGAGGAATAGTTTTTCTAATTGTATAATTATTTATTTATATTTTAAAGGTATATATCTAATTTGATGATGATGATGATGACGGGTTCTTCTATTTGTATACTTATTTATTTATATTTTAAGGGTATATATATAATTTGATGATGATGATGATGGGTTCTTCTATTTGTATACTTATTTATTTATATTTTAATGGTATATATCTAATTTGATGATGATGATGATGATGATGATTTATTTATATTTTAAAGTTAAAAATTTAATTTTTTGATGATGATGATGATGTACTTGAAATTATTTAGAATTTTATTTATGTGCCAAAAAATAATTAAGAGAAGTGTTCCAAGATCACAATACTTTTTTTGAGTTAGAAGGTTAGGAAGGTTTGTAGTGGGTGGTGGTGGTGGTGTTGGATTAATTAGAATTGTTTATAATTTTATTTATGTTTTCGAAAAGAATTAAGAGACGTATTCCAAGATCACAATAGTTCCGTTGAGTTACAAGGTTAGGAAGGTTTGTACTCTGACAAATATTTAGAAATTGAGATCTACTCTGGGTATATGTTGGACATTCTAAGAGAAAATGTTTTTCATCGTCAACCCTCTTAGTGTCACAAAGATGACATACTCAAGATTCATCCCACAATGTTTCGGGAATTTTTCAAAGCCTAATTTCACTATGGAGCTTGTGAGAATTTGTTCTTATTTTAGCAATGTTGATTTTCTTCTTTACACTAGTAAAAAAAAAAGAGATAATTTTGATATTCTAGATTGTGGTCGATCATCTCCTTATAATATCTTAATTTTCTTTTCCCCCCTAACTCTTTATTGCACCACAATTTTTCCTTAAATTTTTATGTAAGAATATTTTTAATATTATCCTTATTCTGCAATATGATCTTTTCCTTTATACACCAATGGTTTAGCCAAGACTGAGCATCATTATGTCATCCCCACTTGATCTAAAAGTGGTTTTGGCTAGAGTTTGAAGCAATTTTAGGAGGAGGAGGAGGAGTTGTCGTTTTTCTAATTGTATAATTATTTATTTATATTTTAAAGGTATATATCTAATTTGATGATGATGATGGGTTCTTCTATTTGTATAATTATTCATTTATATTTTAAAGGCATATATCTAATTTGATGATGATGCATTCTTGTATTTGTATGATTATTTATTTATATTTTAAAGTTATATATTTAATTTGATGATGATGATGATGATGATGATGATGATGTAGTACTTGGAATTATTTAGAATTTTATTTATGTGCCCGGAAATAATTAAGAGAAGTGTTCCAAGATCACAAAAGTTTTTTTGAGTTAGAAGGTTAGGAAGGTTTGCAGTGGATGGTGGTGGTGGTGGTGGTGGATTAATTAGATTTTTTTTATAATTTTATTTATGTTCTCGAAAAGAATTAAGAGAAGTGTTCTAAGATCACAATAGTTCTCTTGAGTTAGAAGGTTAATAGGTTTGTAGTGTGACAAATCTTTATAAATTGGGATCTACTCTAGGTATATGTTGGACATTCTAAGAGAAAGTGTTTTTCATCTTCAACCCTCTTAGTGTCACAAAGATGATAGACTCAAGATTCATCCCACAATGTTTTAGGAAATTTGCAATGCCCAATTTCACTATGGAGGTCCTGGGAATTTGTTCTTATTTTAACAATGTTGATTTTCTTCTTTACACTAGTCAAAACAAAGAGATACTTTTGATATTATAGATTATGGTTGATCACCTCCTTATAATATCTTAAATTTGTTTTTCCCTCTAACTCTTTGTCGCACCACAATTTCTCCTTAAATTTTTATGTAATAATATTTTTAATAGTCTCCTTATTCTGTAATATGATCTCTTCCTTTATACCCCAATGGTTTAGCCAAGATTGGGCATCCTTATGCCATCCCCACTTGATCCAAAGGCAGTTTTGGCTAGAGTTTGAAGCAATTTTAGGAATCCTCTCGTCTTCCATGTTTTTTAACATGTTATTATACATTAGACACCCGGTCATAGCCATGCTCTCAATGGGTGAAAGGCGTGCTTCTATGATGATGATAAGATAGGGTATGTTTCCTTTAATTTTGAGATTAGAAGTTATAAAATGTGTTTAGATCTTCTTTATCTTTCTCCATCTCTCTAGAGATACTGCATCCCCAAACTTCACATCCATATAAAATAACATGAGTAACAAGGGTCTCAAAGAGGAGTTTTTTATTATATCATATCCAAATATCCACTAATTTACAATTGTTTTCAAGCCATTAATAAACTTTCCACCCTCCATTTATCCTTTCTCAATGCTATAATTCCATTTGAGCTTGTGATTAATATCGATTTTCAGATTCTCGGATGGGGTGCCTGCGAGTTCTCATGATAAGACGATGGGCTTGATCAAGAAGGCCCCTTGTCCAAGACACCAAATGGTTGTGGGATTCCAATAGCTTCCTCCACCCGTCCCTTTGGAAATCATTCCAAATGATCTGCTCAAACATGATGACGTCCTTTCAAGATCGAGAAGGCTAGAAGAAAATAATGCACAGGTGTGGGAAGGGAACCGACCCGTTCATCCTCAATATTCTCATGATTATTATGAAGCAATCTATGCACCCTAAACATTCTCATGATGATTATGAATCAAGTTATGCACCTTCAACATTCTCATGACAATTATGAAGCAAGATCTGCACCTTGTAATAGAAATGATATATGAACAAGAGGTGGGAAGTTTCATTCGGTTGATGAGAAGAATACTCAGCACGATAAAGAGGAAGAGGAAGTGACTTCTAATCATCCCACCCTTCATGATTAGCACAACCAAGGACACCTGTGTTGATAACTTGAGCGGACTCACTTCGAAAAAGGGCTCGTTAAATTGGGGTTGTGATGGTTTGGAACCAGGTATATTGTTATATGGTTCTTCTCTAGTTTATTGTTCATTCCCTCTCTGTTATTTTGTTCAACTCTGGTATATTGTTCAGTCCCTCTCAATTCTTGATTCTTAGACCAACCCAACTCTCTCCTTTGACTATTTCCCCATGGCTCCCAGAGGTCGGAAACCTCACTCTCACTTCGTGAAGCCCTCTCGAGTAACGAAATTTGCCATTGATGCTATTAAATTTTATGAAGACTTTGTCCCAGAGGAAGACAAATCCAGAATGCAAGAACTTGAAGTTGAGGTTTGTCAAATTAGGGAGCTCCAGTATGATGAATATGTGGAGTCTCGGGTTGGGGGTTTCATTCCGGATCTGGGGTGTACTCGGACCCTAGAATTTTACTAGAACCCTAGAATTTTACTAGCACACTAAAACCATGGTGGCCATTGGTATGCTTCCCAAGGAGCAGGATTTTCGCCAGCTGAAAAGTTTTCAAGAAGCTTTGGAAATACAAAACACCTACTTGATTGAGGTGGTCATGTGGCCCGCTAAATGAAAATGAGGCACCTTTGTTCCTCCTGTGCATATTTATGCAGGTCATGAAACCTCGAATGTGGTCGCTCGATGAGGAACTGAGGATCCCGCCAACACCCAGGTTTTGCATCACAAGTGATGTTTGTCACTTTGTTATTTAGTTTTTATTATGCTATCTAGGATTTTTAGCTACGGTAAAATGTATGGATAAGCATGAAATGGATATGAATTATGGTCTCATACCTCTGACTTAGATGCTACAAGATAAGACCTAGTTTCCCCTCAGGGACAAGCAATATTTTTTTATTTTTTTATTCTTGTTCCCAAGGAACTGTCATGGTCCCTTTGGGCCAGGAACAACATAGCTTCCTCTATCTAATTATATGTAAATTGTGTCCATATGTAATATAAAAACTTATTTACAAACAAATATTGATTCTGAGATAATTGTATGAAGGAATTTCCTTCAAGTTGTTGTTGTCGTATATGAAAGTATTGTAGAAAATATTTTTGGATTTAATTGTCATAGTTTTCATTTTGTCAATATTAACAGTCATACCCATATTGGACTAGAAATCCTTGAGTATTTTTAGTCTCTTTCCAAGATCATAGGGACTCCTTACCATAAGAACAATATCATTGGTGTAAATAAGAAGAATGATGATTGTACCAAAGAGAATTGGGTCGAAACAACATGCTTCTTCCAAATAATATTCTAACTTGTCAATGTATATGCCAAAAATGGTAGGGGACAAAGGACATCCTTGCTTGACTCCTATATTGCAGTTAATTCTTATGTCCAACCCTTAATGTTCCTAAACTTGGCAATAACATTCTCATACAACCTCGCCACAACAACCCTCAACTCGAAATAAACTTTTAACTCTTCCAACCTATTCCAAAGGTTTGTCTTAGGCGTTGTGTTAGAATTTTTCTAAAGTCAACAAAAAAACAAAGGAGATCGGTTTTATTATTGTGGCACTCCTCTGCAATGATCATAAGTGTAACAAGGTGGCCCACAATTGAATGATAGCTCCTAAATCTGGCTTGGCCTTCAACTCTTTTTCTATTGCTTTTTATACATATGTTAATATTCTTTTCCAAAATAATTCCATACATCTTGGATAAAATGGGGTTAATCATAATGATCCTATAATAAGAGGGATTAGTTTTATCCCCACTTTTGAAAATAGATAAAATGAAGCTTTATATTAAGGGTTTAGGGAAGCCCTACTTGACTACTAAATTGATTATCTTGTGTATGTGAGGGATGAGGATAGACCCTCCAATTTTTAATATTTTAGCTTGGTAGCCTTGTCCCTTCAATGTGCTTAACTTTCCCATTTGTGAGCTACTTAACCCTGAACTCTATGTCTTCCATAGAAAAAACTTCATTCTTTGTAAGAATGTTTGGAATGGTGTCCATGGTGTTAGTGGATTGATAAATATTTTTAAGGTAGGAGCTCCAATCCTTCAAGGAGATCATACAATTTTCTTTAGTTTTACTAATTATAATTTGCCTTCAAGACCTCTTAGGATCAATTTTAGATAAATGGAAAAGTTGTTCTTACTTTTGATTTATATAGTACATTTTTTCCTTTTAATTAAGGCTTTGTACGTATTTATCTTATCGGGTTTTAAGGACTCATTAGAAGCATCCCTAATGGCTTTCCTAGCAATTTTACACTTGTTATCATACCAAGGGTTGGTTGGTTGGTTGTTCTATTATTCTTTTAACATGATACCTCGATAGAGAACTTCTTAATGGAAGTAGAAAGGGTTGTCATAAAATTATGATAAAGAACTTTGATATTGTCCTTATAAGATAAGAGATTAAATTCACTATGTAAATCCTTTAACAAAAGATCAACTTTACTTTTGTCAAAAAGAAGGTGCCATTAATGATTGATTTTTTTTTCAATGGAGATTTTGTGCATGACAAAGTTTAGATTTAGGGTTAAAGGTCTATGGTTAGAGTTGGGTTCATGGTCATTTAAAAGGTGGAAATTTACTATGTGCGTGGAAAAGTTTGGAGTTAGGATTAAAGGTCTGTGATTAGATTTGGGTTCATGGTCATTTAAATGGTGGAAACTTACTATTTGATTGGGTATGGGGATATCGAATATCACATGATCCATGACACTAATGCTTGACCCATGAGTACAAGTCATCCAGTTGGATTTTGGTTACTTCATTACACCATTGCAAATTATAAGGTCTTGAGAACTATAGAGCTTGACTAGCTCAGTACCAAACAAATTCTAGGTCAGGTCTCCAAAGTTTCTTTTGTATTTGTTTGCTACAGCAATGTCCTCGTCTCGCCATAAAAGATTAGGCTTATAATCATTACTTAAAACAATAGCCTAGTTAAATGCAATTCTAGCATTATAGGACACTTTTTCTTATTTAAATTGTTTTTCTTATAAAAAATAAAATTAATAGGCACCAAATAACCACGGTGTCTTCACTCAAAGTTCGCATGCCATTTCCTTGTCAAGTACTTGTTTATTCCAACGTTTGTCATCTCGTTGCTGATTGGGTACTATATAGCAGCAGAAAACACGTGAATATATGACAAGTTCAACATAAGTTCAAACTAGATACTTTGCCCTTTCCTTGTCAAGTACATGTTTTTTCAGTCATGTCGCTTTTTGTTGTTGATTCGGTACAAAATCTATACGATTCATTCTTCTTGTTTTTTAAACTCTCTATAAAATATCGAAACCTTTAATGTTAAAGGTTTTTAATACTTAATGTTTAATGCAATGCAAATTTATCCAATTTCCTATTTTTCATATTTAGTTGATTTGTGACATATATTTAGTTGATATGTTACATAAGAATTCATGTTAATCCTAAAAATTTAATAAATAAAATTTAATTTGCAATAGCCAATAAAAAAATCCCAAACTATTATCCAAAAATTCGAATAACATGAAATATGTGAAAAGTCAAACCAATCCAACCAAGATTAATTTGAGTATAACGTTAGAGTTTTTGCAACATTACTTGAACTTTTATTATTATTATGATTTTAATTAAAGTAATATGAAAATGTTCAAATAAATCATACAAAATATTATCTAAAACTCAGAATAACATGAAATGTGTTAAAAACCAAACCAAAATTAATATGAACATGAAATGCATTTAAAAAAAATAAAAATACCAAAATCACTATTTTCAAAATAAACCATACCAATGACCATTTACAATTAAAGTTAATATCGGAAAATAATATAAAAAACAAAGGTTTTATAATTAACTTTTTTTTTTTTCAATAAGAAATTCGTTCAAAATTATATTAATAATTTTAATTACATCTTCCAAGAGTCTTGATCGGAGACTAATCACACCAAAGTAATCTCCAGAAAAGAACTAAAAATCTACAATGATCTGAAACAAATCTGTCTTCTTAAAGCCCTAAGCCCATACCAAGAACAATTGAGACTGCAAACTAACAGAAATCCTGAGATTCTTTCTCGTCACAAGATAATAGGATCCAGAGAGAAAGCTGAAATCCGGAAGGACTGAGGAAGCTAGAAACAGAAGGAAGGGAATTAGAATAAGACAATATGGTGGAGCTGCCCAACAAAGGATCCATCCCAAGTAAAGTAAGTTAGTCTCCCTTTTGTCTACGAAAGGGCTAGCTTTGACAAATGATCTACTTGCTCATTTGATTCCCTGAAAATGTGCTGAAAACTAGTGCCCTTGAAAGTGTCGAGGAGGTCTCTAATCCTTTGTTTCCAGCCTTTAGTATTTATAGCATTCAATTTTTCTTTAAGGTTGATCCAATCAATGATTACTTTGGAGTCTCCCAAAACTTGAATATATTGAATATTCAAAAGTCTTTCCATAATAAGGAAAGCCCAAGCACCTATTAATTCATATTTTGTATTAGTTCCATATCCTCCGTTGAAATACCATTTGAAAACCTGCGAGTTGCCAAGTTTAATGGTTCCCCCAACACCACGCATTGATCCACCCTCTATCGACGCACCATCAAAATAGGCTAAAGAAAATTCGGTAAGCTTCCAAATCAGATTTTGTCTTAATTTCGACGGTTTAATGGTTGAAGAATTTTTGTTTAAGTCTGCTAACACTTTGTAAGCAGTTGCCCAAGCCAAGGGCTTTGTCTTCAAAAAGTGAAATGTTTCATTGATTCCAGATGTACCAACACAACAAAATTGGAAGTCTTTTGGCTAATAGTTTATTCAATGTCCAAGAATCCATACAGTCAATAAGGGAATGACCTCATCAAATCAAATTCAACTTTTTTAAAAATTGGAAGTTCGCCCAGACCGATTTTGAGAAGGTGAAATCATTGAAAATATCGGAAACTGCTTCTGAATTTTGTTTGCAAAGGGGGCACAGACCCGGACTGATCCAACCTTTTGCTTGAAGGTTATCCCACGTTAGTATCTTGTTCTGCACAACTAGAAGAAAAAAAAAATACCTTTAAAGTGAGCTTCCATTTCCAGATTTGTACTCGCCATCCTTGAGAAACTTGATATGCATGAGTTGAGACAATGACTGCGTAGACGTTTTTGGCCATAATGACTCCATAAGAGTCGCCTCTCGACTAGATTAAAGTGTCTTCTGACTGTTCATTGAGTGTAACCCCGACTAAGTTTAAAGAGTAAATAAAAGTAGTCCATTCAACCTCATGGAATCCATTGAAACCAAGATCTACCCTGGTCTTCCAAGTGTCCACTAAAGTGATCATGTCTCTACCCGCTTTTTCTTAAGCCAGCACCACAACAGGGTTTTGATTTAAAAGTGAAATTGTTTCTGGATGAAGGAAGACGTGCTCCCCGATGTTTAAAATCTGGTCTCTGCCAACGAAGATGTGGTGACCTGCACCTGAACGCCAACCAATCCAGTGAATGATGTTGGGGACTGTACGAATTAGACTGGACTAGAATCTAGAGACTGCTTTGTTGTTGAAATACTGCCTTCTAAGAGAAATGAATAAATATGAGTTTTGAAGGTATTTATCCATTAAAATCCGATGCCAGAGACTATCTTGAGTGAGAACTCTCCACAGATAATTTGTAATTAAGACTTTATTAAAGTGAAACAGGTTTCGAAAACCCCACCCTCCTCTTTTTTTTGGTCTAGAGAGTGCTTCCCGGCTGCAAAGATGGTAGTGGTGAGTCTTTGACTAGCCGTTCCAAAGGAAATTGAACATCGTTCTTTTAATATTTGATAAAACATTCTTCAGAAGAATTTCCAATGTCATCCAATAAACTGTCTGGCTTTCCAGCATTGCTTTGATTAGAATATATCTTCCCCCCAATGATAACCACCTGTGAGACCACTTTCCAATTTTATTTGAAATCTTTGACACAAGCCAATCCCAGTTTGAGGCTCTATGAGGTCCTTTCTTGAGATAGTAGCCCAAATACTTAAAACCACAAGAAAGTGCACATAAATTAAATGGAAGAAGTGATTTAAAAGGAAGCAGTTCTGCCTCTTAGAGCCCTTCAAAGTAAATAGTAGTTTTTGTTGGGTTGAATGATAGCCCGACCGCATTACAGAAGATGTTAATAAGACTTAGGATCTCCTTCCATTCGGATAAACTTTCTTTTGACATGATGACAACATCGTCTACAAATAAGATGTGAAGAACTTTAATCAAACTTGAGACTTTTATACCCGAAATGGAACCTGCCTCCAGGTGATTTTTCAGAGCCAAGATGAGGCCTTCCATGACTAAAATGAAAAGTATGTTCGACAACACATGTATTCCAGCAGAGGATGAACACCTTCATTAACCACTCACATAACCAGATCAAATATCAACACACAGATGTTTTCACGTGGTAAAACCCCTACGAGGAAACATCCACGGCCCCAACCAACGCGGCCACTTGGAGCAGTTTATTAATGCAAAGAAAAAGATTACAGAGAGATTTTACAAGACAGTTTCTCACAATCGATCATCGGCAAATGACCCTCCATGCTCTTTAAATAGAGATAATGGACCAATCGAGTGTTAAGCCACGGATCAATGGTCGTTAAGATCAAGGAGAGTATGAACCGTCGGATCACTCTATGTCGGGAACATATCGTGACCGTCGGATTTCCTAACTACAAATGCATAATAATGCATACTAAAGAAACACACTTTTACCTAACGACATATTAGACCAAGTAGATCTTAACTAAC
>ML778552.1:1437594-1460904 GCA_009831015.1 Picea engelmannii
CTTAGAAAGAATAAGATATATGCAACGCTCTTCCTTCATTACTATCTTACATTCTTCACATAAAATTCTAAGTGTTTTAAACTTAGATAGATAGTCTCCAAGGCAAGAAAAATCACTTGGACTCAAGGTCAGTATTTGATTTTATAACTGTTGTGCTCAAATAATATTGAGTTTACCAAACACATATTCAATCTTGTCCCAAGCTACTTCGGGGTCATCAATTCCTTGAAGGTGGTACCTTAGATCAGGAGAGATGGACATTCCAATTAGTCCATGTGATTTGTCATTCCTATTATCCCATTTGTATTTCTTATCATCATCAGTGGGGGTTGTTTCCTTTCCCATGGTAATCCGGTACAGACCTTTACTTCTTAATAAATCTTCCATATGGGATCTCCATTGGAAGTAGTTGTTGCTGGTAAGCATGACAGTACTTGTAAAAGCCATATTAAATATGTAGATAATGCGGATTTAAAAACTGAAACTAATGATCTGGATGGAAAGATCTCGAAAAGTTGTGCGGTTTAAAAAAAAACGGCATTGAAAACGGACTTCCAATGTGAGAGTTATGCCCCTTTTAAAAAAGGCATAAACGGTAACCAAATAAACACGTGATATTGTAAAGTACTTTATGAAGTGACCCACTTTTATAAAGAGAAGTGGGGATCACTTTTACAATGAGATTACCTTGTAACAGAAAAGTTGCATGCAAAATAACTCTAAAATAAAATATAAAGCTACTTATAGTGATTCACTTTTATACTTGAAGTGAAATGCACTTTACAATTTTTAGCATGAACTTTTTCAAAAAAAGTAACAAAAGAGAGACTTGAACTCAAGATCTCTTGCTTAATAAGGCAAGTTTTAACCAAATGGTGTAGCAAAACATATTGTAATGTTCAAAAGGAGGATTGTTGTTGTTGTTGTTGTTGATGGCCTTGGAGAGCATTCTCCAAAAAAACTCTTTTCACACAAGAAAAAAAAATTCCACTTCTCGATGACAACAAGGGTTAGATCTCGGTTAGTTTACCCGAAAGAGGCACCTTTTCCTATCTGTTTCTAATTTTCCTATATGCTTTTAATTTTTTTATGTTTCTGTCCCCCAAGGGTTAGGTATTCAAGGGTTCTACAAACAAGGGTTTGCCCTTTGCTATAGCTCTCTGATATATGTGAGGGGTCCAACAGTAGTACTCGACCCAATATCTCAGGGCACTAACTAAGGAGGATAGACTGTACCCTTAGCCGTAGTACCCGACTACCCAGGTACTAGAGAGTATCTTCCTGAGTGTTGTTCTTAGTGGCACTATAGCAGTCAGGAGGCCGATCGGTTTATCTAAAGAGGGCTTCAAGAAATCTAGGCCGATCGATACATAGGTGTTGTCTGATGCGCTACCACTCGAAGGGGTACCAACAGGGGTTACAAGGGTGGCCAACAGATGTGCGCTTAAGAACCACTTGTATTTTCTGTGTGTATGACTCCCTCAACCGCAGGTTTATGCACGTAATGACAGATCTTTGTGGCTTAAAGACACTGGAATACATCTCTACCCTGAAAAAAAAATTCCCACAATTTCTGCCAAGGAAAGTGCTCTGATACCACTTGTAATATACCAGATATAAAAAGTATGCAGAACAAGAATAAAATGCTAGAAATGGCAGAATAACAGTAATATAACCATCATAATCTCCACAATAACACATAAATGATATAAGAACAACAACAAAAATAACACTTTGATTCAAAAAGCAATGTTCATGAGCCTCTTCGAGGGGGAAACCTCCAGTCGAGCGACGCTCTGTTACAATAATCTCCAAACTAGAGTTTTCATACCCTCGACCCTTATTTATACTAAATATGTCTATCAAGAGAAGCATCTAGAGGAAGATCCTTCTAAAACTGGAAGCTTCTATTAGGTCTTCTTACATCCGCCTTATTATATTTTATTGAAAGGCCTTATTAATATTGACCTTTATTACATCCAAATATATTGCTCTACCTATGTGCGGGTTAGGACCCTAACAGATTTGAAGGAAGAGATTTATATGCAGCAACCACAGGGGTATGAGGTCAAAGGGAAAGAAAAATTGGTATGCAGGTTGAAGAAGAGCTTGTATGGCCTAAAGCAAGCTCCAAGGAAGTGGTATTTTAATTTTGACAGGTTTATGACAGAACAAGGTTATAGTAGATGACATTCTTGTCACTGTGTTTAATTTAAAAGGCTAAAAAATGGAAGCTATATTATATTGCTATTGTATGTAGATGACATGCTTGTTGTAGGGTCTAATGTGCACTATATAAATGTGCTCAAGAAGAAATTATCTAATTCATTTGCAATGAAAGATTTGGGTGTTGCAAATAAAATCCTTGGTATGAGAATAACAAGAGACAAGAAACATCGCAAATTGGCATTGTCTTAGGGTGAGTATATAGAGAAGGTGTTGGAGAGGTTTAAAATGTAGAATGCAAAACCAATTAGTACACCTTTGGCCAACCATTTCAAATTAACTAAGGAAATGTGTCCCAAGACACAAGAGGAAATATAATACATGCCTAGGGTCCCTTATTCATCAACAGTTGGAATCTTGATGTATGTGATGGTTTGCACAAGACCAGATATTGCACATGTAGTGGGAGTTGTGAGAAGGTATATGAACAATCTAGGTAAAGAACATTGGGATGCAGTAAAGTGGATTCTCAGGTATTTGAGAGGTACTTCTACTCATGCATTATGTTTTAGAGGTTCAAACATTGTTCTACAGGGATATGTTGATTCAAATATGGAAGGTGATAAAGATAGCAGGAGGAGCACCACATGGTATTTTTTTATTGTAAGTGGAACACCAGTAAGTTGGATTTCAAAACTACAAAAGGTTGTTTCACTGTCAACAATAGAAGTAGAGTATGTTGTTGCTACAAAGGCTAGTAAAGAAATGATTTGGTTATAGAGGTTTATGGAGGAATTGGGAAAGAAGTAAGAGAATAGCAGGTTGTATTGTGACAATGAGAGTGACATTCATCTTGCAAAGAACTCAACCTTTCATTCAAAGACTAAGCATATATAGCTCAGGTACCATTTCATACGACCTGTCTTGGAAGATGGACAATTGAAGTTGGAAAAGATACATACTAGCTAGAATCTTGCAGACATGTTAACAAAGGGAGTAACTAGGGAGAAACTGAGTTCTTTCTCAGTTTCAGTTGGTCTTCAAGCATGAAGGTGAAGATGATAAATTTTCCAGGTCCAAGGTGGAGTATAGTCCAACAAGTAAAACAACAATGGAGTTGTTGTGATCAGTCTTCAAGTGGGAGATTGTTGGTTGTGGAGCCTGATTATCTTCCTGATTCGAAGGTTTGCTTCATTCATGCTTGGACCCCATTCCCTAATGGGAGGGTGTGGGGGAGTGTGGGGGGTATTCCCCTCCACAACTATCACCAGAGGGGTCCATGGGGGGGAGATGACAATTTTTGTATCCCCCCTGGCAGGGGATTCTAGGACAGTGCCCCTGAAGAGAAATATTGGGGAAAATTGCCTTGTAAAATATTGTAATTTCATAGTCAATCTAGACCGTTCATTATAAGGTCGCATATCTGACGATAGAAGTTATGTTAGGGTTTTTTTCCCTAGAAGGAAACCCCCAGAATATTGTATTCTAAGAGAGGAGACCGCGAGAGAAAGAAGATGAAGTTACAACAAAAATGAAGGACCTGACAATTTCTCTGGTGGACGTAGCCCACACTGGGTGAACCAGGTATATATGTGTCTCTATTGTATTGTGTATCTTTTGTGTTTTATTTCTGCATTTGTTTTATTTTATTACTCTGCGATCTTGTTTTTATAACACAAGAGAGGATCTGAAATGTCTCAAATTGGTATTGATTGTTATCCTTTTGGTCTCTATCCCTAATAATAGTTTTTTGGTTCCTAATTATTTCCCATTTTCCTTCTTTTCTTGCTTCCTTTACCTTAGCCTCCTTCCTTAATTTATCTTGATCTTCTGAAAATAGGTCTTCATTTATAAATTTTTCAGACCCTTTAAGCTCAGAGTTTTACTGTCTATCTTTATGTTCAATTATTTTTCCCAACCTTTTTGCTTCTTTAAGGCCAATTGTTTCAATTTGTGATTTATTGTTTAGTTCATCATTGAGTATAGCTAACTCTTATATATATATTCTAATGGAAGAAATCACGAGAAACCCTTGGAGTACTTCCAGATGGTAAATGGGGTAAAGGACTTGACCTTGAGACCTCATTCGTAATAACAACAACACTCATCCACTCAACATAACCCATCGGGCTTAATATATATATATATATATATATATATATATATATATATGGATTTTATTGTAATTTTATTTTTTTAAATTAAAAACTTATTTTGTATTTTTGATATATTTCAAACTCTTTTAAAAATAATGGTCAATTTTTACTGAAAGAATTTGTTGGAAGTGCATATATTTGAGAGTCTCTATAATAGGAGTGCCCCAAGGGTTTTTCACGACACTTAATCCAATTATATATTCAAAAATGCAAATTAAACACAGAAAATAATGATTTCACAAAGATTTGTATAACAAGTGAAAAAGTTCTTAGACAAAACCAAAATAATATCATTCTTGTTAAAAATATAAAATATATTATACAAAGTATAAAATAAATTTATCATAATGCTATTTTATGATGATTAAATATCAATAAATCTTAGTTTAAAAAAAAATATTTATAATAATTTCACTATTACACATTAAATTTTTCTCCATCTTTATTCTTCAAAAATTAAATTACAAATTAATATTTAAAATCAATTTTGTTGAAGTCTTTATTCTATAAAAGTTAAATCATCAACTATTTTTATTTTTTTTTAAATAAGAAGGTATATCTTTCAAAATTAAGCTTTGATTATGGTCTTTATTGTTCAAATGTTAAATCACAAATACAAATTATTTTTTCCAAATTAAGTTACATTTAATTATGGTCTTTATTCTTCAAATGTTAAATCACAGATTTATTTTTCTTTCGATATTAAATTTTCATAAACTAAGTCTTTTTGAGAATTAAATAATAAATTCACTTGTTTTCCATATTAAAACAAAAGTAATTAATTTCATATTAAAACAAAAGTAATTAATTTTATTGTTGTTTTTATTTCTTAAAATTTAAATCATTTTAAAAATTAAAAAATTATATATTTAATTTAATTTCTTTATTTAAAAAAATAAACTCACACTATCAGATGGGGTGACTGTGAATTCATTAGGGCCAATGCATGTGTCAACACCCGGTGCTTTAAATCCCATCAGAGACAGGTAGATGGCATTGCTAATTTGTCAATTTGTATCTAAAACTGTCATCTGTCTTTTTTTTATCCATGGTTAATTACGTACATGAAAAAAAGTATTTTTAATATCCACGAAGCTAAAAAATAACCTATAATACACAGTAATGACCACCTCCCAAACTACAGGCGATTTAACTGTCAAACACACACAACTATTGAGAGATAGGCCTTATTCGTTATCTTTCATCCATGCAACAAAAAATTGTCGTTTCATTCTCTGAACCCTATTTCTTTGTTCAAGAAATTGTGGCAAGAAGTTCACTAAATGTCATTTTGAATGTTGATCACATATTCATGTAGATTAATTTGGGCAATCTCTCTCAATTTTGTATTCCACTAAGTAAAAAAACAAAATATGAAATTTTCAATAGTATCATTTTAATTTCTTAAATATATTATGATTATGAAATTAATCTGAATTCAAAATTTAAAATAAAAAAATAGACAAAGCAAAAAAATCTAGTATTAATGTGTTTATATATATATATATATATATATATATATATATATATATATATATATATATATATATATATAATAAAAATCTAGTATGAATCAAAAACCTATGCGATGAATCTGAAAGAACTTTCTGATCAAAACAATAATCGCAAAAATCTGATCAAAACAATAATCGCAAAAATCTTAGAACAAAGATAAATTCATTTTTAATTTAAACATTATATCAATAAACACATTAATAGCTAGAAACTTTTTTCCATTTATAACATCAGCATGTATCAATAATGCAAAAAGAAACAACACTATCATTGTGGCATTGTGCCGAACAAAAACTCGTTGATATAAATAAAAATAAAATATAGTTTTTCAATTTGACGGTTCAAAACAATTCCAAAGTGTTTAGTAAACTCTAAGTGATAAATTATCTTGTGAGTTTTGATTTTCCCTTTAACTTCTATCGTTTTGTGTCTTTATTATAATTTCTTTTAAAATTTATTAATAAATTTTAATAATTAAATTATGATAGTAAAAACTATGTGTTTTTTTTAGAGGTTATAAGTTCAAATGTAGAGGGGATAGGGTATGTATAGCTTTGTAGATTTTAGCAGTCAAATCTTTGTGTAGAAGAGGTCCCTTGTACGGATAACAAAGAGGTCTCTTACACACTTTAAAAATAAATTATTATTATTATTATTATTATACTTCTTTAAATTTTAATAATCAAATAGAGCTTCTTATCCCACAAACAAGGGAGTTTTATACACTTAAGAAGTTTTTCTTATTGGAGGAGGAATAGTTTTTCTAATTGTATAATTATTTATTTATATTTTAAAGGTATATATCTAATTTGATGATGATGATGATGGGTTCTTCTATTTGTATACTTATTTATTTATATTTTAAAGATATATATATATATATATATATATATATATATATATATATATATATATATATATAATTTGATGATGATGATGATGATGGGTTCTTCTATTTGTATACTTATTTATTTATATTTTAAAGGTATATATCTAATTTGATGATGATGATGATGATTTTAAAGTTATAAATTTAATTTTTTGATGATGATGATGATGATGATGATGATGTACTTGAAATTATTTAGAATTTTATTTATGTGCCGAAAAATAATTAAGAGAAGTGTTCCAAGATCACAATACTTTTTTTGGAAGGTTTGTAGTGGATGGTGGTGGATTAATTAGAATTGTTTATAATTTTATTTATGTTCTCGAAAAGAATTAAAAGAAGTATTCCAAGATCACAATAGTTTCGTTGAGTTACAAGGTTAGGAAGGTTTGTACTCTGACAAATATTTAGAAATTGAGATCTATTCTGGGTATATGTTGGACATGCTAAGAGAAAATGTTTTTCATTGTCAACCCTCTTAGTGTCACAAAGATGACATACTCAAGATTCATCCCACAACTTTTTGGGAATTTTTCAAAGCCCAATTTCACTATGGAGCTTGTGAGAATTTGTTCTTATTTTAGCAATGTTGATTTTCTTCTTTATACTAGTAAAAAAAAAGAGATAATTTTGATATTCTAGATTGTGGTCGATCACCTCTTTATAATATCTTAATTTTCTTTCCCCCCCTAACTCTTTATTGCACCACAATTTTTCCTTAAATTTTTATGTAAGAACATTTTTAATATTATCCTTATTATGCAATATGATCTCTTCCTTTATACACCAATGGTTTAGCCAAGACTGAGCATCGTTATGTCATCCCCACTTGATCTGAAAGTGGTTTTGGCTAGAGTTTGAAGCAATTTTAAGAGGAGGAGGAGGAATTGTCGTTTTTCTAATTGTATAATTATTTATTTATATTTTAAAGGTATATATCTAATTTGATGATGATGATGGGTTCTTCTATTTGTATAATTATTCATTTATATTTTAAAGGCATATATCTAATTTGATGATGATGGGTTCTTCTATTTGTATGATTATTTATTTATATTTTAAAGTTATATATTTAATTTGATGATGATGATGATGATGTAGTACTTGGAATTATTTAGAATTTTATTTATTAAGAGAATTGTTCCAAGATCACAAAAGTTTTTTTGAGTTAGAAGGTTAGGAAGGTTTGTAGTGGGTGGTGGTGGTAGTGGTGGCGGTGGATTAATTAGAATTTTTTTATAATTTTATTTATGTTCTCGAAAAGAATTAAGAGAAGTGTTCTAAGATCAAAATAGTTCTCTTGAGTTAGAAGGTTAGGAAGGTTTGTAGTGTGACAAATCTTTAGAAATTGGGATCTACTCTAGGTATATGTTGGACTTTCTAAGAGAAAGTGTTTTTCATCTTCAACCATCTTAGTGTCACAAAGATGATAGACTCAAGATTCATCCCACAATGTTTTGGGAATTTTTCAATGCCCAATTTCACTATGGAGGTCGTGAGAATTTGTTCTTATTTTAAAAATATTGATTTTCTTCTTTACACTAGTCAAAACAAAGAGATACTTTTGATATTATAGATTATGGTTGATCACCTCCTTATAATATCTTAAATTTGTTTTTCCCTCTAACTCTTTGTTGCACCACAATTTCTCCTTAAATTTTTATGTAATAATATTTTTAATAGTATCCTTATTCTGTAATATGATTTATTCCTTTATACCCCAATGGTTTAGCAAAAGACTGGGCATCCTTATGCCATCCCCGCTTGATCTTAAGGCGGTTTTGGCTAGAGTTTGAAGCAATTTTAGGAATCCTCTCGTCTTCCATGTTTTTTAACATGTTATTATACATTAGACACCTGGTCATAGCCATGCTCTCAATGGGTGAAAGGCGTGCTTCTATGATGATGATAGGATAGGGTATGCTTCCTTTAATTTTGAGATTAGAAGTTATAAAATTTTCTTAGATCTTCTCTATCTTTCTCCATCTCTCTAGAGATACTGCATCCCCAAACTTCACATCCATATTAACATGAGTAACAAGTGTCTCAAAGAGGATTTTTTTCTTATATCATATCCAAATATCCACTAATTTACAATTGTTTTCAAGCCATTAATAAACTTTCCACCCTCTGTTTATCCTTTCTCAATGCTATAATTCCTTTTGAGCTTGTGATTAATATTGATTTTGAGATTCTCGGATGGGGTACTTACGAGTTCTCATGATAAGACGATGGGCTTGATCAAGAAGGCCCCTTGCCCAAGACACCAAATGGTTGTGGGATTCCAATAGCTTCCTCCACCAGTCCCTTTGGAAATCATTCCAAATGATCTGCTCAAACATGATGACGTCCTTTCAAGATTGAGAAGGCTAGAAGAAAATAATGCACAGGTGTGGGAAGAGGACCGACCCGTTCATCCTCAACATTCTCATGATGATTATGAAGAAATATATGCACCCTAAACATTCTCATGATGATTATGAATCAAGCTATGCACCTTCAACATTCTCATGACAATTATGAAGCAAGATCTGCACCTTGTAATAGAAATGATATCCGAATAAGAGGTGGGAAGTGTCATTTGGTTGATGAGAAGAATACTCAGCACGATAAAGACGAAGAGAAAATGACTTCTAATCATCCCACCCTTCATGATTAGCACAACCAAGGACACCTGTGTTGATAACTTGAGGGGACTCACTCCGAAAATGGGCTCGTTAAATTGGGGTTGTGATGGTTGTGAACCAGGTATATTGTGATATGGTTCTGCTCTAGTTTATTGTTCATTCCCTCTCTGTTATTTTGTTCAACTCTGGTATATTGTTCAGTCCCTCTCAATTCTTGATTCTTAGACCAACCCAACTCTCTCCTTCGACTATTTTCCCATGGCTCCCAAAGGTCGAAAACCTCACTCTCACTCCGTGAAGCCCTCCCGAGCAACGAAATTTGCCATTGATGCTATTAAATTTTATGAAGACTTTGTCCCAGAGGAAGACAAATCCAGAATGTAAGAACTTGAAGTTGAGGTTCGTCAAATTAGGGAGCTCCAGTAGGATGAAGATGTGGAGTCTCGGGTTGGGGGTTTCATTCCGGATCTGGGGTGTACCCGGACCCTAGAATTTTACTAGAACCCTAGAATTTTACTAGCACACCAAAACCATGGTGGCCATTGGTATGCTTCCCAAGGAGTAGGATTTTCGCTAGCTGAAAAGTTGTCAGGAAGCTTTGGAGATACAAAACACCTACTTGATTGAGGTGGTCATATGGCCTGCTAAATGACAAGGAGGCACCTTTGTTCCTCCTGTGCAGAATTATGCAGGTCATGAAACCTCGGATGTGGTCGCTCGATGGGGAACTGAGGATCCCACCAACACCCAGGTTTTGCATCACAAGTGATGTCTGTCACTTTGTTATTCAGTTTTTATTATGCTATCTAGGATTTTTAGCTATGGTAAAATGTATTCATAAACATGAAATGGATATGAATTATGGTCCCATACCTTTGACTTAGATGCTACAAGATAAGACCTAGTTTCCCCTCAGGGGCAGGCAATATTTTTTTTTTTTTTTATCTTGTTCCCAAGGAACTGTCATGGTCCCTTTGGGCAAGGAACAACATAGCTTCCTCTGTCTGATTATATGTAAATTGTGTCTGTATATAATATAAAAACTTATTTACAAAAAAAATTGATTATGAGATAATTGTATGAAGGAATTTCCTTCAAGTCGTTGTTGTCGTATATGAAAATATTGTAGAAGATATTTTTGGATTTAATTGTCATAGTTTTTATTTTGTCAATATTAACAGTCATGCCCATATTGGAGTAAAAATCCTTGAGTATTTTAAGTCTCTTTCCAAGATCATAGGAACTCCTTACCATAAAAACAATATCATTGGCGTAAATAAGATAAGTGATGATTGTACCAGAGAGAATTGGGTCGAAACAGCCTGCTTCTTCCAAATAATATTCTAACTTGTCAATGTATATGCCAAAAATGGTAGGGGACAAAGGACATCCTTGCTTGACTCCTATATTGCAGTTAATTCTTATGGCCAACCCTCAATGTTCCTAAACTTGGCAATAACATTCTCATACAACCTCGCCACAACAACCCTCAACTCGAAATAAACTTTTAACTCTTCCAACCTATTCCAAAGGTTTGTCTTAGGCGTTGTGTTAGAAGTTTTCTAAATTCAACAAAAAAACAAAGGATATCGGTTTTATTATTGTGGCACTCCTCTGCAATGATCATAAGTGTAACAAGGTGGCCCACAATTGAATGATAGCTCCCAAATCTGGCTTGGCCTTCAACTCTTTTTCTATTGCTTTTTATCCATATGCTAATATTCTTTTCCAAAATAATTCCATACATCTTGGATAAAATGGGGTTAATCATAATGGTCCTATAATAAGAGGGATTGGTTTTATCCCCACTTTTTAAAATAGATAAAATGAAGCTTTCTATTAAGGGTTTAGGGAAGCCCTACTTGACTACTAAATTGATTATCTTGTGTATGGGAGGGATGAGGATAGACCCTCCAATTTTTAATATTTTAGCTTGGTAGCCTTGGCCCTTCAATGTGCTTAACTTTCCCATTTGTGAGCTACTTAACCCTGAACTCTATGTCTTCCATAGAAAAAACTTCATTCTTTGTAAGAATGTTTGGAATGGTGTCCATGGTGTTAGTGGATTGATAAAGATTTTTAAGGTAGGAGCTCCAATCCTTTAAGGAGATCATATAATTTTCTTTAGTTTTACTAATTAGAATTTGCCTTCAAGACCTCTTAGGATCAATTTTAGATAGATGGAAAAGTTGTTCTTACTTTTGATTTATATAGTACATTTTTTCCCTTTTAATTAAGGCTTTGTACGTATTTATCTTATCGGGTTTTAAGGACTCATTAGAAGCATCCCTAATGGCTTTCCTAGAAATTTTACACTTGTTATCATACCAAGGGTTGGTTGGTTGGTTGTTCTATTATTCTTTTAACATGATACCTCGATAGAGAACTTCTTAATGGGAGTAGAAAGGGTTGTCATAAAATTATGATAAAGGACTTTGATATTGTCCTTATAAGATAAGATATTAAATTCACTATGTAAATCCTTTAACAAAAGATCAACTTTACTTTTGTCAAAAAGAAGGTGTCATTAATGATTGAAATATTTTTCAATGGAGATTTTGTGCATGACAAAGTTTAGATTTAGGGTTAAAGGTCTATGATTAGAGTTGGGTTCATAGTCATTTAAAAGGTGGAAATTTACTATGTGCATGGAAAAGTTTGGAGTTAGGATTAAAGCTCTGTGATTAGAGTTGGGTTCATGGTCATTTAAATGGTGGAAACTTACTATTTGATTGGGTATGGGGTTATCGAATATCACATGATCCATGACACTAATGCTTGACCCATGAGTACAAGTCATCCAGTTGGATTTTGGTTACTTCATTACACCATTGCAAATTATAAGGTCTTGAGAACTATAAAACTTGATTAGCTCAGTACCAAACAAATTCTAGGTCAGGTCTCCAAAGTTTCTTTTGTATTTGTTAGCTAAAACAATGTCCTCATCTCGCCATAAAGGATTAGGCTTATAATCATTACTTAAAACAATAGCCTAGTTAGATGCAATTCTAGCATTATAGGGACACTTTTTCTTATTTAAATTGTTTTTCTTATAAAAAGTAAAATTAATAGAAACCAAATAACCACGATGTCTTCACTCAAAGTTCGCATGCCCTTTCCTTGTCAAGTACTTGTTTATTCCAACGTGTGTCATCTCGTTGCTGATTGGGTACTATATAGCAGCAGAAAACACGTGAATATATGACAAGTTCAACATAAGTTCAAACTAGATACTTTGCCCTTTCCTTGTCAAGTACATGTTTTTTCAATCATGTCGCTTTTTGTTGGTGATTCGGTACAAAATCTATACGATTCATTCTTGTTGTTTTTTAGACTCTCTATAAAATATCGAAACCTTTAATGTTAAAGGTTTTTAATACTTAATGTTTAATGCAATGCAAATTTATCCAATTTCCTATTTTTCATATTTAGTTGATTTGTGACATATATTTAGTTGATATGTTACATAAGAATTCAAGTTATCCATAAAAATTTAATAAATAAAATTTAATTTGCAAGAGCCCATAAAAAAATCCCAAACTATTATCCAAAAATTCGAATAACATGAAATATGTGAAAAGTCAAACCAATCCAACCAAGATTAATATGAGTATAATGTTAAAGTTTTTGCAAAACTTTTATTATTATTATGATTTTAATTAAAGTAATATGAAAATGTTCAAATAAATCATACAAAATATTATCTAAAACTCAGAATAACATGAAATGTGTTAAAAACCAAACCAAAATTAATATGAACATGAAATGCCTTTTAAAAAAACAAAATACCAAAATCACTATTGTCAAAATAAACTATACCAATGACCATTTACAATTAAAGTTAATATTGGAAAATAATATAAAAAACAAAGGTTTTATAATTAACTTTTTTTTTTCAATAAGAAATTCGTTCAAAATTATATTAATAATTTTAATTACATCTTCCAAGAGTCTTGATCGGAGACTAATCACACCAAAGTAATCTCCAGAAAAGAACTAAAAACCTACAATGATCTGAAACAAATATGTCTTCTTAAAGCCCTAAGCCCATACCAAGAACAGTTGAGACTGCATACTAACAGAAATCCTGAGATTCTTTCTCGTCACAAGATAATAGGATCCAGAGAGAACGCTGAAATCCGGAAGGACTGAGGAAGCTAGAAACAGAAGGAAGGGAATTAGAATAAGACAATATGGTGGAGATGCTTAGCAAAGGATCCATCCCAAGTAAAGTAAGTTAGTCTCCTTTTTGTCTCCGAAAGAGCTAGTTTTGACAAATGATCTGCTTGCTCATTTGATTCCCTGAAAATGTGTTGAAAACTAGTGTCCTTGAAAGTATAGGTCTTTAATCTTTTGTTTCCAGCTTTTAATATTTATACCATTCAATTTTCCTTTAAAATTGATCCAATCAATAATTACTTTGGAATCTCTGAAAACTTGAATATATTGAATATTCAAAAGTCTTGCCATAAGGGAAGCCCAAGCACCTATTAATTCATATTTTGTATTAGTTTCAGATCCTCCGTTGAAATACCATTTGAAAACCTGCGAGTTGCCAAGTTTAATGGTTCCCCAACACCACGCATTGATCCACCCTCTATCGACGCACTATCAAAATATATATATCTTCCCACCAACGATAACCATCTGTGAGACCACTTTCCAATTTTATTTGAAATCTTTGACACAAGCCAATCCCAGTCTGAGGCTCTATGAGGTCCTGTCTTGAGACAGTAGCTCAAATACTTAAAACCACAAGAAAGTGCACATAAATTAAATGGAAGAAGTGATTTAAAAGGAAGCAGTTCTGCCTCTAAGAGCCCTTCAAAGTAAATAATAGTTTTTGTTGGGTTGACTGATAGCCTGGCCGCATTACAGAGGATGTTAATAAGACTTAGGATCTCCTTCCATTCGCATAAACTTGCTTTTGACATGATGACAACATCGTCTACAAATAAGATATGAATAACTTTAATCAAACTTGAGACTTTTATACCCGAAATGGAACCTGCCTCCAGGCGATTTTCAGAGCCAAGATGAGGCCTTCCATGACTAAAATGAAAAGTAAGGGGAAAAGAGGGCAACCTTGCATGATTCCCCTACCACTCTTAAAAAAATTTGTAGCTTCCTCATTGATTAATACAGGAAAAGAGGCGGATGTGACACAGGACATAATCCAGTTTTCCATTGGCAGGGCCACTCCAATTTTCAGCAAAATCAATCTCAAATGGTCCTAGTCAATAATGTCAAAGGATTTCCTTAAATCCAATTTAAGAATAAAGGCTTTTATTCTTTTCTTTTTTATACTGTGAAGGGTTTCATGGGTCGTACCTAAAGCATCTTGAATGCGCCTGTTTTGTATAAAACTCATTTGCTCAAAGGAGATAGAACTTGAAAGAAAAGGTTTTAATATATTAGCGATTAACTTAGTGATTACCTTGTAGCACAGGTTGCAGAGCGAAATCGGGCGGAACTCATCAAAGGAAGATGGATTATTCACCTTTGGAATTAATGTCAGGAATGTTGAGTTTAGTCCACTTGCTACAGCTCCCAGCCTTCTAGTCTCCTCCACCATTGCAAGGAGGTCTTCCCCAACTAGATCAAAGAAATAAATAAAGAACTCTGAGGTCCAGCCGTCTGGGCTCGAGCTTTTTTCTTTTTTAAAATGTAACAAAACATCTTTTAATTCTGACAAGGTGATAGAGGCATATAATGAGGCCGCTTCCTCTAGACTCACCATTTGTGGATAAGAGTCGATAAGATTCAGATGAGCTTCTGAGATAAGTTTAAAAGGATCTTTGTAGTAACCTTTGAATAAATTTACCGCTTATGCCTTCACATTTTCCTGCCCAGAAATTTGTTCACCACATTCTTTTTTAATTCCCCAGATGTATTTCTTTACTTTGTTTTGACTAGCGAGCTTGTGGAAAAAAGTAGTATTTTTGTCTCCGTTGGCCAACAAAGCGCTCTGCTTCTTAAATGCTAAAGCTCCTCATATTCTTTTAAAATACGATTTCTATCCTGTTCTAGAAGTCATAGAGAAGCTGTCAGTGCCAAATTCGTTGGAGTTGTGTCTAGTTGAGTTAGTGTTTCAATAATAGTAGATTCCGGTAAGACTAGATTAGCTTTTTTTCTGGTCTGATGCTCCTTGTACCACAACTTAGTTTGTTTCATCTCTAAAGGTTTTTTTTTAAGGATGTCAATTTCATGAGGCACATGGGATTTCTCAATAAAGTTTACATTTGGTAAAAACAAAAAAATTGAAGGATATGATTGCCAAAGTCAACTTTAAGGTGTTGGATTTTCCTTTGTCTCATCCTTATTCACTTGGCTTCAACTTACACTTCGTGGCTTGGGTTATGGTTTTCACCAATTTAATTTAATGGAATTTGTAGTCCTAATCAAGGGGTTGGCTTCACCCTTATTCAAATATAAGTAAGTGAGGCATTCAACAGGGATGCCCACTCTCTCTCTTGCTTTTCCTCCTTGTAGCGGAAAGACTAAGCAAGGCTTTGAGGGCTATATGAGCAAACAACTCTATCAAAGGTGTTTTAATTGGTAGTTCTTGCTCGATTACACTTTTAAGTTTTGAAATGACATCCTTTTATTATGTGATCACTCAAAGTGCATGGTGGACAAACTAAAGTAATTCTTAGATCTATTTTTCATAGCCATAGGTATGATAATAAATTTTGTTGAGTCTTTGGTTTTTTTTTGGGGCCTCTCTGAGCTTGAGAAGCTCTATATTAATCATATTTTCCCCTTCATGTCCTTTTCCTTCGACGCTAGTTTTAAGTACTTGGGGTTCCATCTCAAAGAAAACTTATACCACAAAGAGGATTGGCAATGGCTCCTATCCAAGATTGAAAAAAAATTGAATTCCTAGTGAAATAGATGGATCTTTTGTGGTGGTTGATTGGTTCTAGTCAAATCACTCATGGGGGTCATCCCGGTCTACTAGATGTATCTTTATTGGATTCCAACATAGATCCTTCATAGAATCTGATAGCTATTGTTACACACCTATTTGCCACACTCTACCTATTTGTTGCACTTTGCTAAGTGTCACAAGTGTCGCACTACCTATTTGTTGCAGCTTGCTAAATGTCGTAAGTGTTGCAACTCCACCACCACGTGAGAACATTTTTCATGGTCTATAGACATCTTAGGAGAGAAATCCATCATTTGGAGGTCGAAATGTCATCTTTGACCTTAGGATTTTGGCCATTTTTTAGCATCATCACTCCCTTTCCCATGTTGAGGGGGAAATGAATCCTTTCCATAGCTCCTTGCTCAGTTATAGGGGAGAGACACTATCTCCCTGTGCTCAATTATGGGGGAGCGAAGAAGTGGTTACAACTAAGTCACCTTATTTTTGGGATAAGATCCAAGAATATCTAAGTTGGTTTTGGTCAAGGATTCTTGTCATATCTCCTTGTTCCATCAGGCTAGGCACCAAATCCCAACCTCATGAGATAAATCCCCGTTTGATCTAACCATCTTCCCCAAAATACCTTATGGTTGATATGCCTCAAACTCCTATATGATGGAGGCCATTCTTGGGTAAAAGGGAGAGAAAATTTTAGAGTATCATACTTCTGATCTTGATACATTCAAGAGAAGGGAGATAATCAAGAACATCATAATTATGGTTTTGTGGGATCTAAGGGGATGGAAAGGAGAGCTTGGAGGAGCTACTGCAATGTCAAATTTGAGATTGTAAGTGCTTCCATTTTGTTGGCTTTCAATTAATACATAACTTGGCCTATTCCTCTCATGTCTATGTTTTCAAGTATATGCATGTCTATTGTTGTTAAATTCATCATAGATAGATCTATTTTCACTTAGAAATATAGTGTGGAAGAAGGAGGTTCAACTTTGTTCATTGTAGGTATTTTTTTGTGCCTAGAAGCTTGGACATCAAGGTCAAAGATTGGAGCAGCAAGGACAACCGATGTAAAAAGGTAAGTCATTCATCTCTTCCTTCTCAATCTAATTGTTGAAATAGGTCTATGGGGAAAGTAGTTCGCCATTTGTTTTCTTCCATCTTGAATCAAGAGGGGTCTTGATCCAAGGGGGGTTTCACCTGTCCGCGGGGGGAACTTTACCATAACAAAAAATTGGAAACTCCATATGGGAAGAGCTTTCATTAGTCTTGGTATTTTCTAGCCATTTGAATCTTGCTTGTTACTTAATGTTTTTTATTTTGATGCTTCCTTGTTGATTTCTCTCCTTCCCTCATTGCCATTGGGAAGTTCACTGAGTCAAACACCTAATCTTTTCATAGATCTAGGAAAAAAATTGTATTTTCCATTCTGCAGAGTTGCAGAAGCAATAGTCCTTGTTTTGAGTGAATTTTGAGCTTGTTTTGCCTCTGTTTTGTCATACTTTTGTCTCAATCCCCTCATCAGAGCCTCTTATTTCTATATGAGGCTTTGATTACTTAGGATCTATTGGCATAGGGGCAGACCCAGGGTTCAGATCCAAGAGTGCACCAACAAGCCCTAACTACTGACCCTTTCGGCAACACCTGCGAGGCAGATGCAGTCTCACCCGAAGTAGCTATGAGGGGGTTGTAGGACAGAGATGTATACAACTAGAAGGAATGAAAAGTGGATTCAAAACAACCAACACACAACAATATTATATTATTTATCTTCTTACAACCTACTGCGCTTAGTTATATCTCAGATCTAACACATTATCATCATAGCATCATATCAAATGACAAAGAACAAGCCATCAATCACACACAACACAAGATATATGTGGTTCAGTCTCTCTCTAGGGCTACATCCACAGAACTGTGCTTTATAATATATTAATATGGAAGCATACAGTTCTGATATGCACTCTTAGCTAGTAGATCTTCTCTTCTTCTCTCTATTTCTCTCTCTTTCTCCCTTCCCTATGCACCCAGCTGCAGGGTTGATCTTCGCACCCAGTTGAAGATATTACAACACAGATTGCTCTCACGATACAATTCTTCTCTCTCAATAGCAATATCTCCTCGCAACACAATCTCTTCTAACAACAACAATACTAACCCACAACAACAACAACCCAACCTAGTTTCTCTTGAACTTTATTTATACATTACAATATCTCACTGATAGCCTTAGGCCGAAACCTAGGTTTCAAAACCCTAGATACCAAAACCCTATGTGTATAAAATCCTAGGTTAACTTGACCCGCATTTTCAGGGCTTCACAACCCGTCCTTCCTTCCTTCTCGTGTGATGCTCCAAAGCATCCAACGATGGTTTTTTTCTGCTTGTTGAGTTGTCCACGATCCATCTTCCTTACTGATCTGTCATCCTCGATCTCCTCTTCCAACAGATTTCTTTCTTGAACTTCTCTCCATCTTTTCTACTCTTTTGCTCACTTTGACCGAGTAACAGTCACTGTGTCTTTCGCGCAGTTCACATTTCTTCCTTTCTGCCTTGATCTTCGCTTACTTCCATACCCAAGGGCCAACATGATCCAATGGTCATCATTGGTTTAATCCTCTTTCAGTCTCTTTTTATTTTTCGATTTTATTTGAATGTACATCACCATCTTGGATTAATTGGCATCCTTATATTGTGTCTTTGGCATCTTTGGATTGAATGTCACTTGTTTTTTATCTATAATGTTCTGAAATTTGTTTCAAAGTTCTGAAACTGATATTTTTACTTTGCATTCAAATCTCTTTTTCTAATTGAAAATTGCACTCATTTTTTGGGATTTTGTTTGTTTGTGACCTATTATAAAATTGGTTTCTTGTTTTGAGTGGCAAGTATTGAGATATTTATTTCATTTGATTTCTTTTGATTCTTTTCGCCCTAGTTTATTTTCCTAGGTTACCTTCCTAGGTGATTGCAGTGGTCGTACTTCCAACACCTGATACAGATGTACAAAACATGATTTTGGATCCTTAGGAGTATACTTGGTTGCGTTCGGCACTTGCACCTCTAGAAGTCCATTTTGGAGTAGTTGTGGGTAATTGTCTCTCATTTCTTCATTGACGACCTCATCTCCCATATCCAGAAGATCCTTACTCCCTTTATCTATGTTACAAGAGATTTGTTTGCTTGCTCTTATCTTATAGGGACTTTATGTTGATTAATTGGATTGGTTGTCATTGATGTCAACCCTTGAAGAAAGTCTGGTAGTGAATTCCTGTAGCACAAAGGTTTGGGTAATGGACCCAAGTTTGTTTGATGTATAATGGTATGAGTTTTGATATATTTGTAGGTAATACTATTCTATATGGATAGTACATGTCATGTCATTTCTTGTGGTATGTGGAATGTTACATAACTCCTCATGGTTTGAGAGTTACGACCTTACGAAGTTGGAGGACCCTCATATGTTAGCTTGAAGCCCCAAAAGGTCAACGAAGTCAAAGTGCTTGCAAAGAAGAAATTATTTAAATAATAAAGTGAAGTGACAAAGTCAAAGAGGATTATTTAAATAATAAATTGAAGTGACAGAGTAAAAGAAGATTATTTAAATAATAAAGTGAAGTGTCAAAGTCAAGGAAGATTATTTAAATAACAAAGTAAATGGCGAACTTTCTAATTATGGAAAGTGGTTATGAGAAGGTTAACCCTAAAATGAGGAAAATGGGTTAAGTATTCAAGTGGCTATTGAATATATGGAAAAGTGTAAAATTGAGAAAAGTTGGACATAGGTGACTATGTGGACAAAGTGGTCTAGAATATGCTTCTAAGGAAGATACATGAAAGTATAAATAAGAGGCAAGCCTCTCTCATTTCAATCACAATTGAGCATATTAAATATCTACAGGTAACTGAGGTAACCAAAGGATATCTAAGCCTAATTTTAGAGGGAAGGTGAAGTAAAGAAAGCCGAAATTCAAAGGAGGATAAATTCTTTTGATGATGCTTTCTAAGGTATGTTATTTACAGGACATCTCACCATTTTCAAAATATTTTTTTTTCTAGAATGATTCAGACAGTGAAATTGGGAGGCCATTGAGAAAACATATCCAAGTAGTTGTGGTATGAATTTTAGCTTGTGGGTCATTTTATTCTTGGAGTTACACTTCGTGGAAAATAGGGTTTGTGTCTAGTCCTGAAACTAGTCTAGAACATGTGTTTTGAGTAAAAACAACATAAATGGTCCATAACACTTCCAAATTTAGTAAGACCAAATGAGTTGGTTAGAGTACATTCTAGAGTATTATGTGTAAAATTTTCAGATCCATACAACAAATATTTCGTGTAGGGCACACTCTATAAGTTCGCTCTCTAGAATAAGCCAGAATTCAACAAGGTATGCCATTTTTTCTATAACTCCTTTTCTGAGAGGTTCCAAGTAGTGAAACTTGAAGGAATTGCATAAAACACACTGAAGAACATTGTGTACTATTTTCATATCTGTATTCATTATAGGTACATAGTTATGATTATTTCAAGTTAGGGTTGTTGACTAATCCAAAACTAGTCATGTGATACTAAAGTAAAGTTTGATGAAAATGCTAGTCTCTTGTTGTTAAATTTAAGGAAGGTTTGCAGGTTGAGGTGCATTTTGTTGCATGGTTGATGCAATTTTTTATGGTACAAGTTGATTACAGGTTGTTTGGTATAGGCTAGTGCATGGTTAATGCACTTGTTTATGGTATAGGTTGATTACAGGTTGAGGTACAAGTTGATGCATGGTTCAGGCTATTGGTACAAGTTTTTTGGTGTAGGTTGATTGGTACATGTTTACAACAGTATATCTCACAGTGATAGTGTGACAATGTTTCCATCATTCTACTTATACGTCAGGGCAGTTGGACGAGGCAAGGACAGGTGGTTGTAGACACCTTCCGGTTGTAGCCAGAGAACATAGGGGGGTTGTAGCCTCCTTCTAGTTGTAGCCAGAGAATTGGGGATTTGGATATTTCCCCAGGTTGGATCATAAGGATGAATACATATATACAGGAACAGGGATTTGAAATTTGGCAATCAATTGTAGATGGATACACAACACCACCAGTTTCGTCGATAAATGACAAAGCAGTGAAACTCGATCAGAATAATTCCAAAGCCACAAATGAACTTATGAATGGTGTTGGAGAATCAGTATTCACCAAAGTTGCACATTGTAAATCTGCTAAAGAGATTTGAGACAAACTTCAAAATATTTATGAAGGAGATTCAAAAGTCAAAGCAGCAAAGATTCAAACTTACAGAGGTCAGTTCGAACAACTAAAGATGAAGGAAGATGAGAATATTACAACTTACTTTTTACAAGTCGATGAAATAGTAAATGAAATCTTGGGATTATGAGAAGAAATCAAAGAATTTGTAATTGTTCAAAAGGTACTAATATCTCTTCCTATTCTATTTGACCATAAGATATCAGCACTAGAATAAAGAGAAGATCTAAACTCAATAAGCATGGATGAACTACATGGAATCTTCACAACATATGAAATGAGAACTGAACAGGAAAATCCAGATATAAAAGAAGAAACCTTCAAAACATCCAAAAGTTCAAAGCAAAAGGGAAAGAAAAAAGAAAAAGAACATAGCAGCAGTGATGTCTCGGAAGATGATGAAGAAGCGGCCAACTTTGGCAGAAGATTGAACAAGGGAACTAACGACAGGTATAGAGGTAATATTCCTTTGATTTGTTTTAATTGTGATGGTATTGGTCATTTTTCTAACAAATGTCCTCATAAGAAAAAGAGAAATGATGAAGGTTACTCAAATAGAAAACAAACATATAAAGGCAAAAGAACCACAAATAAAGTTTTCAAGAAAAGCTTATGCACCAAAGAAGACATATCATCATCAGATTATGATGAAGTTAGTGACAGTGAGACAGAAAGAGTTATATTCATGGCAGTAGAAGACTCTGATAAAGAAGAATACGAAGAATAATATGAAGAGGACGAAGAAGAATCTGAAGAGGCAAAAGTTGACTACCGAGAAGAGTTGTTGTGTGCCAAAGAAGTCATCAGAAGAGAAAAGAAGAAAAACAAGAAACTACAAGCAGAACTAGACAAGAAAGAAAACACTCAGGAACTAGAACAAATGATCACAAATTTGAAGAAGATAAAATAATTGAAGAAGCACTCAAAGAACAACTAGAAGGAAGAGACATGATCATTGGAAATTTGGAAGAAGAAATTGTCACATTAAGAAAGGATCTTCAAAAGAAAAATATGGAGAACAACTCAAAAGTTTTGAATGACATTATCAATAGTTAAAAACCTCATCATGACAAGTCCATACTTGGATGCAATCATATAGAAAAGGGATCAAGCTCCAAAACAACAGAAGAAGAATCATATCCAGAAAGATATGCAGAAACAATCAAAGGGGATAGGAAGGCCTACAAATAAAATTATAGGAACACTCCTTCACCGAGAAGATTCATATTTCAGAATCAAGGACCAACAAAAATAGATAGGCCCTAGGAAGAAGAAGGATTCATAAGAGTTCCTCATTTCAGAAGGTCTTCAACTCCCGGGTATCAAACTATCTTTTTTGGTTTATGTTATGCACATAATAATTTTGAACATAAAGCTATGAATTGCAGAGCTAACAACAGGAACATAAAAAACTTTGAAATTCATACACAAAAGGGTTATCCAAGAAGGCCTAGTGAAACAAAGAGAAGAAGTTACAACAGGTTTGAATCTTTGAGCACTGAAGTGGAATGCTACAAATGTAACAAGTTTGGACACATGGCCAAATATGACAGAATGACAGTCCCTCCTAGAGAATCACAACAGAACAACAACAATCACAGACAAGAACCTCATAAAAGGACATGGATAAGAAATCAAAATCAGTATAGCAATGAAGAATGCACACTTTCTCTACAAGCTAAGCAGAAGAAACGTGGTTGGTATGTTGACAGTGGTTGTTCAAAACACATGACAGGTGATAGAGATAGGTTTCTTACATTAAGAAATGAAAGAGATGGATCAGTCTCCTTCGGAAATGATGATCCAA
>ML778552.1:1517675-1534888 GCA_009831015.1 Picea engelmannii
GGGGGTTTCATTGTTTCTTGCTAATCACATTTTCATCTATGCGTCTTTGGCCTAATGTCGCCTCCATGTTGCTCTCAACTGAACCTTTGAAGCATGCCTTATACACAAGCCTTGTAGAACTTTGCCTCTGTGGCCTGACACCTCGACCCATGGAGGAATATTCCCCGAGTGTCATTTTCCTACACGTCTCCTTTCTCTAAGCATTAGTGTGTTCCTTGCACTTGGAACTAGTATGTTTACTTGTGACACTCATTCCTCCTTTGTAACATATCATTCTTTTATTCCTTTTCAATCTCTTTAAAAAATTGAAAAAGACAACCTAAAAAAAAAAAAAACCAAAAAGAGGGGACTGTAAATATATATTCTTTTTTGGCAGCTCACTAAGTCACCCTTGGACAAAGCACATCCTTTCATTTTTTCGTCAAGCATTGGTATTTAATATGACCTTAGGAAGATTTTATCACTACATAGAGTTGTTTCCTCCTCCGTTTGGTTACTCTTCCAAACACATGGAGAGTTTGTGTTGCCTCCTGCATCGTGAACTTATGTCAATGTCATGTTGTCTGAGTCTGATCATATTTTGTGATTTTGTCCAAGGGAAGTTTCACCCAACTTGAGTCGTCCTTTCTGCAGTTTTTCTCTTGACCTCATGACCCAACCATCCCGAAAGTCCAATCAAGTCCTTTCTCGAAATCAACAAAGTTATCTTCCTGATCATCGAGATCCTCTTGTCTTTTCTCGACGAGTTGTCGAAGACCTCTGGGTAGTGAATTCATACACTCACATTTCACTCCTACTCGAGTTATGAAGATCTTGAAGTTGTTTCTCGAACTATGAATACCTCATCTCCAACCATCAGGCGACATTGCCTTCTTGAAGATGGATATTATACTTGTATATCTTTGATTTTGAGATGTAGATTCGTTGTGTATTGCTCACGTCTACACTTTATATAGTTATATGACATGGATCTGCAGTGTATTTGATTGTAAGCCATGATTTATTTTATCCTGAGCATGGGTATGCCCGCCTCCCAGAGACAATTATTATTTTTGCAGATGGCACCTCCCGAACGTTGGTCCCGAGCTCACTCATTTCGTACATTGGTGAATATTTTGTAATGTATTTTGGCCATAATATGCTCTTTTGGCCTCATACATTAGGGGGCATCTATCATAACCCTAAATTTCTCTAAACATGCATACCTGGCCTTTGGCCCTCTTACTTGCATTTTTTTCCCAATCCATCACTGAGTTTCTCTTCTAAAATACCCATTTTTTGAAGATGTGCATGACATACGCTTGATGCACCACTACAAACCATGTACGTACGCATGTTGCACCACTACAATCCACATATACTTGCAAAAGTTGCAAGGAATTCGTTGACATTACGGGCTATTGGGTAGTTTCCCAACTAATCCACCGCCTATAGCCCGTCACCCAACCGAATAACCATCCTTTTGTCATACAAAAGGATGTGTTGGGGTCTCATTCCACATCTAGACATAAGAATAGTGAAAATTTTCCCATTTCACATCCCCTCCTTGCCCCAAGTAATTGCAACCCTTTTGTAAGAATTGCCTCAGCATTCCCCAATTAGGCCTTCTTCCTCCATCAGAACCCATTCACTTCCCAAGAAGAGATCAGAAGGTCGAGAGGAGAAGACATATAGAGGTGCACTTGGAGCTTGGTGAAGAGGAGCCCAGACCAGGTTCGTGGAGCAGTAGTCGACTTTGGTTGTAAAATGTATAGTCATTGAATTATTAATAAAAGAAGTAATTTTCCTGTCCCAAATCATGGTGTATTGAATGCTTTTAATGATTTATGTTTTGACATTCTGACATCTAACCCTAATTTTTATATGAATTGCATGTGTGTATCTGTCTATTTGTCTATATTTGAATGCAAGCCAGCCTTGGGAGGAGGTGTGTAGTCAACGAAGCTTTCAAGCGTGAGGGGATCATCACCGAACGTGGCGTAGAGGTATAGTTACCCGATCCCTCTCATATTTTCTTTTCTTGTATGAGTCTTGGATATATTTTGGATAGTTAGATAAGTAGTTGAATTTTAAACAGTTAATTGATCTACCTACATTGTAAACCCTGGTGTAGTCATAGGGGGGTTTTCCCTGCTAGCAATAATGTATGAATATCGAGGAGTTTTTAAACAAGATAAAATCTTGTTGGAAATCCTATGATTAATCATCATGGGATCCATCTCTGATAAAATTCCAAAAAAAATTAAAAGAGGTAAAGAATGTAGCATCCCAATGGACTAAGGATACAAAACAGAAAGATGACAAACTCCTTAGAGAACTAGAAGAACTGACGGGGACAATATATAATAGTGAAGGTTTTGGGTATTTGAATGAGGCCCGTAAGATGGAGGTGAAGCTATTCAAAGAAGAAAAGAGGAAATCATTGCTGGAAAAAGAGAAAGAATGGAGGATTAGGCAAAAATTCATTCAGCTTGAAACAGGCAATGAAAATACCACGTTATTTCATAGATATGCAAATAGAAGGAAAAATACTAACTTTTCTTGGAAAATTGACAAAGGAAATGAAAATTGGGAAACAAATTTTAAGGAAATTGCAGAAGAAGTAGTCAAATACTTCTCAAATATCTTCAAGGAGGACTCTTGGGATACTATCACTAAAGTTATCAAGTTATCCAACTAATTCCATAATTTTTTTCAATCAGAAGGACAACTATGAATTGATGAAAGAAGTGGGGAAAGAATAAATACTACAAAATTTAAAAATCTTCCAAAGGGATAAATGTCCAAGGCCAGATGGCCTCCCCATGGAATTATTTTGGGGATTCTATGAATTCATAGAAGATGATCTAAGAAGAGTGGCGGTGACCACTAGAATCACTAGCAAAATTCTAGGATCCTTCAACACCACCTTTATAGCTATGATTACCAAAGAGGATCAACCTTGACCTCTTTTGAAAAATTTAGGCCAATATCTTTGTGTCATTGTATCTACAAAATTATCTCAAAAGTTATTTCTAGAAGACTTAAAAGGGTAATATCAAAAGAAATCTTTGGAGAGCATTTTGGGTTCATAGAGAGAATACAAACTCATGAGGCAATGGGGATAGCACAAGAAATCCTACACTCCATAAAATTCATAATTTAAAGAGCTTTAATCATCAAAGTGGATCTCTTTGAAGCTTATAATAGATTAAGTTGACTTTATCCGATACTGATGCTCATTCACATGGGATTCTATCATCAATTTGTGGTATGGGTGATGAACTACATTACCTTAGTGTATTTTTCCATGTTAATCAATGGGGTTGCATATCTCTTCTTCAAACTAGGTAATGGTATAAGGTAGGGTTACCCCCTATCATGCCTCATTTTCCTTCTCATATATGAAGGTTTGAGTAGGTTAATAAAAGAGGTTGTGGCTCATGGTAGATTCAAAGGGATTTACATAGGTCTAGCATGTAACATTACACACCTTTTATTTGTGGGTGATATTATGGTTTTTTTAAGGTACTATAAGGGTAGTTTAGAAATTTAAAAACATCCTAGAGTTATTTTGTAAATCCACTAGTATGATTATGAATCTTGAAAAATATACTATTTCCATCTGGGGTGTTACTAAACAAGAATGGGTTTATTTTCTCCTAATTGCTCCCCCACCAGATGATTGATTTAGACTAAGGATTAAAGTATCTAGGATTCCACTTAAAACCCAATCTATACAAAAAATGAAAATCGCAATGGCTTATTGCCAAGGTGGAAAATAAACTAAATACCTAGTGAAACCAATGGCTCTCTCATAGGGGTAGGTTATTTATTGTTAAGGATGTATTGGAAGCAATAATAATATATTAGATTTCACTGACATGGGTTCTGAAAGGTGAGCTAGAGATAATCAAGAAATTGTGCTATAAATTTATCAGTTTAGGACATAAAAAGAGGAAAGGATTTGTATTAGCGTCATGGAATAAATTGGTTGTTCTTCCAAAGGCTAGTGGGGGATGGGAACTTAAAAATCCCTTTCTCTTCTCCAAAGCACTACCTACAAAAAATGTTTGGAGGAATTTATAGGGAAAAGGGTTGTGGGTCCAAGTAATCAGTGAAATATACATAGTCCCAACTACACTAGAAGACCAGGAAATAAACCTAGATAAACACCTACATAATGCCTCTATCATCTAGAAAGTTGTTGACTTAACCTTTCATTTGGTAGGAAATTGGTTGATCTAGAAGGTGGGAAAATGTGTGAAAGTTCAAATTTTCCTTGATCCTTGGATAGGAAGTAAAGGCTTGCATAGATTATCTCCTCGACTAATCTAGGATCTTAAAGGTAAAGGATACTATACTCTCAAACAAATCATGAACTGGTAAAGATCTAAAAATTGGAAATAATAATGGCTCTCCTACAAGGAATTAGGACTGAGTGAATAATTTGTTGAAGATTGGAAAGGTTATTTGGAAGTTGTAAAAGAAAGAAATGTTAAAATTCGAGAAGATGATCAGTTGATTTGGTCAAGTCTCAATCCCACAAGATCATACGATCCTAAGATAGGCTAAGCAATGGAAAAGGAAGGTATGGATGGAAAACAAGCTTAGTGGTGGAGAACTATTTGGAAACTAAATTATCCTTCCAAAAATAAAATCTTTATGTCGTTGATTTTAAACAATAAGGATCCTGCATGGGAGATTCTCTAAAAAAAGAATTTCAATGCTCTAAATTGATGCAGTTTATGTAAACAAGATGATGAAACTATAGGCCATCTAATTTTGACATGTTCCTTCACTAAAGAGGTTTCTAAAGAGGTGGAATTCATGATAGTATAGAAAAATTTATGGGAAGGAGGAGATGTAGAAGAAGCGTTTATATTTTGGTATTCCAATAAAGACACAAAGAATATCAAATCACTTCCCCTAAACATGGCTTGGGGAGTATGTATTTCTAAGAATTTGAGGTTATTTGAAGGGAATTAGACTCTCCATCTCAAATGTGTGATTCAGTCTCTCAATATCGCTAATTCTTACCCACTAGTGGAGGAAAAACAAGCTAGACATGAACTCAGGGAAGAGGTAATAAACAAGGCTCTCCCATAAGCATGTTTTAATGGAGCTTCATAAGGAAATCCCCTTAAAGGAGGTGCAAGAGTAATTTTATATCTCTCCTCCACACACCATATCTCCTTCAAAGAGAAAATTGACCAGGAACTAAATCAATGGCACTCAAATTTACTTCTTCAACATGGGGTCCAAAAAATTCAATTTTTTGGTGACTCTCTCTTGGTCATCAAATGGTTTATAAAGGAAGCACAAATCATAAATTTAATATTACAACCCCTTTACGATGATATACAAATGCACATGAAAACTTTCTCACATATACAGGGACATGAATAACACAGTGGATGGAATTTCAAAAGTTAGATTGGGATTGGAACATGGTATATGCATTAATTCCACTCTGTAGGATGGTCATTCCATAGATTTTACACATGCTTTTTGGATGTAGGAAAATTCTTTTTTTTATCCTAATTGAGGATTGATCATAACTTTACTTTTTATGATGTAATTGTATATGTAAATGTTTTGAGAAAAGGAAGAGAATGGTGATATATGTACCTATTTTGTGTAATTTTTTGGGAAAGAAACACCTTGTTGTTATATGTATAAAGATAAGTGCATATGAAGAGGGTATCTTCTCTAAATGGTTGTTGACATTTTTCTTGAATGATAGGAGGCATATGAATTTGTAATTGTGTTTATCATAGATAAACTTACAGATTTTTTTTCTTTGGATATATATATATATATATAAAGAGAGAGAGAGAGAGAGAGAGAGAGAGAGAGAGAGAGAGAGAGAGATACTCTTGGATTCTAGGTCAAGCCACAAATAATCAAGTCAATGAGTATGCCTTACTAAAACGAGTTCAACTAGATAAGGAGAATCATATCCAAAAACTTATTTTACTTGGAGACTCCAAGAACACAATTATATGTTTTTCTCAAGGCGTTGCGTTGATGGATTCCCAATTGGGAGATATAGTCAGGAGAATCAAGCATAATATCAGGGTCATTTCCTAGGTCTCATTTCATCACATCTTGTGGGAAAACAATGGTCTTGTGAATAGTCAAGAAAACCTATCTACTCGGGTGGAAAAAGGAACTCTTCGTGTCAACGAGAGATTATCCCACTCCATCATACCATGATAAATGAAAATCACTTCAGAACACATGAGAGACAAACATGTGGATCTCTCGAGCATGGGGAGGGAGATCATCCCGCCAACTAGAAGGAGATCTCCACATGCAAATTTATACAAGACCCGGTGCTATGTACTGTAGAAATTTTAATACAAATTATGTATTGCCTAGATTCTCCTGATCTAACAATTATATGCCATTTTTAAATACAGAATCACTTCTACAAATATTCTTGCAGAATTTAAAACATGATCACCAATTGCAATATCAAGAAGAAAGATCAATCACACATAACAAAGATGTTTTACCGGGAAAGCATAAAGCTAAAAACCCCACTATCATATATTATGTATATATCATGGATAATGAAACAATATCATACACAAATTTAATCCAAGAGTTATCTGTACAATATACAATCGTCTCACACTGTCATACAAAAATTGAAAAATTTATGTGCCAATTTATTGCTTCCAGACAACCTGCCTCCTCTGCGCAATCCCTGCTGATAGAAATCCATGCAATGAATGAATTCCTCTTGCCTAGGTTGTGCATTCCTCATTAGCACATCCAATGTGTGTGTGGTTGCATGAGTGCACCCACTAAAGTCATAGTTGATAGTCAAACTGTCCCTTTCACCTGTTATCTCAACTGGGTCTCCACTGGATCTGACATGCATGTAGTTAACAGTGGTAAATCTTCAATTGCATGTGAGATCACTAATTGTGAATTTAATTAATAATTAATTCACTGATATCTCACTAGTGTAAGTTCAGTTACAACTAGTACAACTGAGCTTAACTCACTTAACTGAGTTAAACTACTTTACAACTCACATAACTACACATATAACTCTATTACAACTTCAAATCACTCATTTACAACTAATTCGACTTGCATGTCCCACCAGTCAACCTTTGAACTTGAATTTCCTATAACTAACTGATTTTCCACTTCAGTTAACTATTTCCAAGTGCTCATTGAGAATAGATTAATATTTATTATCCAACTATTATTAAGGGATAATAATAATCGATATACATCTATAAATAGAATTTTCTCACCATCTATAAATAGACATCATCTATAAATAGAATTTGCTCATCATCTAAAAATAGACTTCCACCTAAAAATATCCTGAGGCTCCATCCTAGTGTAGGTGCATAATTTTCACTAGGATATTCTTGTTGAATCTCAACACTCCCTCTCAACAAGAAAGGGATTATCCTTCACCCCCATCCTGTCTCTATGGTATTCGAATTTTCTCCTAGTGAGCGCTTTCGTCAGAATGCCTGCATCCCGATCTGCTGTAGGAATGTACTAAAGCAACATGATCTTCCGTTGCACACAATATTTGATATGATGAGACTGGATATCTATATGCTTAGATATATCATGAAACATAGAATTAATCGAGAGTTTAATGCAACTCTGATTATCACAATGAATCACTGTCGGATCTAAATGAGAACCAAACAAACCAACCAAGATCTTTCTCATCTAGATAGCCTCAGATGCAGCTTGACTCACTGCCATGTATTCCACTTCCTCTGAACTGAGTTCCATGGATCTATGTTTTCTGTTGTACCAAGAAACAATTTTAGATCCGATACTAAATATCTCCCCTGATGTGCTCTTTCTTTCCGTTGGGCTGCTCACCCAATCTGCATCCGTGAAGCCATGCAACTTCACCTCATATGTCTGTCTGTACCATAAGCCATACTCAGATGTGCCCCTCGGGTATCTCATAACATGCTTACATGCCTTCCAAAAGAGCTTGGTAGTATTAACCATCGCTTGACTCAGTTGGTTAACCGCATAGCAAATGTCCGGTCTTGTGTTCACTAGATACATTAGAGAAACCACTAACTGTCGATAGACAATAGCATCCACTACCTCTCCAAAAGTAGCATCCTCTTTTTTCTAGTTTCCTAGAAGAGGAGTATCCATGGGTTTGCAGCCCTCCATGTGAAATTTACCCAGTATCTCCCTTGCATACTTTCCTTGAGACACAAAATGTTCACCATCTTGCTTCCATATTTCCAATCCAAGGAAATAATGAAGGAGGCCCAAATCCTTCATCTCGAAATCCTTTGCAAGATCCTCCTTGCATGAGTGTATCATCTTCTCATCACTAGTCATTATTAAATCATCAACATAAAGAACAATGATTAAAATATTACCCTTGTAGATCCATCTTGGGACAATTTCCCAAATGTTGTTTTTGACAATGGAGTCATACTCCTCCACCATTGCATCTACCCATGTGGGATCCCGCACTGCTTCCTAAAAGGAAGATGACTCAGTCACAATACATATGCTCATGAGATCCATGTATCTAGTAAATTGGTCAGGAGATTGTCTATGTTTGTGCTGTGAAGTAGGAACTCCTACATTTTGTGCAACATCTAGTCTCAATCTATCATTTTTCGTGGTGAGATTTCTGCCATTTATGATGGATTTCTCTGCATGAGTGGCTTCCTCCACTCCATGAACCTCCTCATATGGCTGATCCACATCTTGAGACTCATCTTTGGGAACCAACAGTTCCTCTTCTGCATGCAAGTCCAACTCTCTCTCAAGGGACAACCACATGGATTTCCCCTCATCAAATTTTATATCCCATTGCACAACAGTCATTTTTCTATTTGGAAAATACACATGATAATTATGGGGTGTTTCTGTGTACCCCACAAAAATCCCAACTTCAGCAGTCGGCTCCAGCTTCTTCCTAGCGTTCTTTCTCACATGCACGTAAATAGATGAGCCAAAAATCTTAAAGTGCGAAACCTCAGGTTTCTTACCAATGAAATATTATTCAGGTGTACTCATGCCAAGTACTCTACGAGGACAATGGTTTTTCGCATAAACCGCAGTATTTCATGCTTCCACCCACAAATGCACTGGTAGGCCCTGATCATGCAACATCGCTCGTTCTGCACCCACGATCGTTCTGTTCTTCCTCTTCGTGACCCCATTTTGTTGTGGGTTATGAGGCACTATGAGTTCTCTTCGAATTCCTTCTTTGTTGCAGAAGTATTTGAATTCGTTAGAGATGTATTCTCCACCATTATCACTCCTCAGAACCTTCACTTGCTTCCCTGACTCTTTCTCCACCAATGCTTTAAAATCACAGAACTTTGAGAATGTTTGATCCTTCTTCTGCATGAAGAAGATCCAACATTTACGAGAAAAGTCATCAACAAAAATAACATAATACTTATGTTTTACTATTGAAGCAACTGAGAATGGTCCACACACGTCTTTGTGAACTCTCTCCATAATCACCGAAGCACAGTTCTCCTTTTCATGAAAGGTGGACTTTACATACTTCCCCATGGTGCAACCCTTGCACTGATCTAACTGAGCAAGTGTTCCCATTGGAAGTCCAGTAGATATTTGATGCATGATTTTCAAGGCTCCATGATGAAGATGGCCCAATCGCCTATGCCATAAATTTCTCTCGTACCGGCTCACCACTTTTTCTGCCTTTCCCATCATGGTAGCGCAGACATATAACTCCAGCTTGTAGAGATTATTAACTTGAATCCCTATCCTCTTGACTTGACCCATTGTTTTATGTCGCAGAAAAGATTGTCCATCGCTGAAAAAAATGTCATAGCCTATGTCCTCCAACATTGCGACTGAGACCAAGTTTTTCTTCAGACCTGGAACATGCATAACATATTTCAATTGAAATGGTTTACCTGACTCACTCTGAAAGGTAATAGTACCAATGCAAGTCACACTGTATTGTCCATTGTCGCCCATCTCTATATTCATTTTGAGATCTTTCTCCTCCAAGTCACTGAAAATATCCTTATCTCCTGTCATGTGGAAGGAAGCGCCACTATCCGAATACCACACTGATCCCAATGCACTTGACGTCGTGCATGCGATCAAGGAGAAGTCAAGTTCAAATTGCGAGGAAAGGGCCTCAACAACTACAGCTCCAACAACCTTCTTGTTCTTCTTCTTCTGCAAACAATTAGTAGCGAGGTGCCCATGTTTGTGACAGTGAAAACACTTCACTTTGGACAAATCCAACTTATTGAATTTAGACTCGTATTTTGAATGGAATTTCTTCCGCTTCCTTTTCCTTGCCTTGGAAGCCAAAGCACAATCCTCTTCATCATCATGATTTGATGAAGAGCCATCTATTGTATTCCATTGAACTCCTCCTGCACTAGATCTGACCATAGTCATTCCCAAACTGACAATTTTTCCCTTCCATTGACAGAGTCTTGATAACTGTGCCAACTCTTGGGAAGTCCTAGGAGAGACAAGATCACCAAATCATTATCAACAACTATTATTCCCACACTCCCCATCTCATCCCGACATTGGACAAACTTCGTGAGATATTTTGGAATGGAGTCGCCCTTCTCCATCTTGATCTTCCTGAGTTTATCTTTGAGCGCCAATTTCCTATGGTCATTGTTGTTTTGGAATGGATCCGTCAAAGCATTCCACATTGCATATGGTGTGGATTTCCCATGGAGGTTTGAGAAAATGTGGTCTTGTACTCCCTCCAACAAGATCCTCCTCACCTTTGCCACTTTCTTTTTCCATGCATCAAGATTTGCAGTGTCTGAAGCATTTGTCTTAGGAATATCTTTGTTAATGAATTCCTTCAAGCCATTGTCTTCGAGTACTGCCTCCATCCTATCCTTCCAAGAAATATAGTTCGAGCTACCCTCAAGTGAATACTCTAACCTCAAGCCATTGAAATCCATTTAGATCTTGAATTAGTTGTAGCACCAAGAAAGTATTTTTGCAAATTCGAATTCTATCCAGTCACAAACTCAACTTCTGCAATTTCTTGCACTCTGATACCATGTAGAAATTTTAATACAAATTATGTATTTCCTAGATTCTCCTAATCTGACAATTAAATGCCACTGTTAAATACATAATCGCTTCTACAAATATTCTTGCAGAATTTAAAACACGATCGCCAATTGCAATATCAAGAAGAAATATCAATCACACATAACACAGACGTTTTACCGGGAAAGCATAAAGCTAAAAACCCCACTATCATATATTATGTATATATCATGGATCATGAAACAATCTCATAAAAAACTCTAATCCAAGAGATCTCAGTAAAATATACAATCGTCTCACACTGTCATACAAAAATTCACAAATTCATGTGCCAATTTATTGCTTCCAGACAACCTGCCTCATCTACGCAATCCCTGCTGATGGAAATCCCTACAATGAATGAATTCCTCTTGCCTAGACTACACATTCCTCATTGGGAAATCCAATGTGTGTGTGGTTGCATAAGTGCACCCACTAAAGTCACAACTGATAGTAAAACTATACCTTTCACCTATTATCTCAACTGGGTCTCCACTGGATCTGGCATGCATGTAGTTAACAATGGTAAATCTTCAGTTGCATGTGAGATCACTGATTGTGAATTTAATTTATAATTAATTCATTAATCTCTCACTAGTGTAAGTTCAGTTACAACTAGTACAACTGAGCTTATCTCACTTAACTTAGTCAAACTACTTTACAACTCACATAACTACACATATAACTCCGTTACAACTTCGAATCACTCAGTTACAACTAATTCTACTTGCACGTCCCACCAGTCAACCTTTGAACTCGAATTTCCTATAGCTAACTAATTTTCCACTTCAGTTAACTATTTCCAAGTACTCATTGAGAATATATTAATTTTTATTGTCCAACTATTATTAAGGGATAATAATTGTCGACATACATCTATAAATATAATTTGCTCACCATCTATAAATAGAATTTTCTCATCATCTAAAAATAGACTTCCACCTAAAAATAGCCTGAGGCTCCATCCTAATGTAGGTGCATAATTTTCACTAGGATCTTCTTGTTGAATATCAACACTCCCTCTCAACAAGAAAGGGATTATCCTTCACCCTGATCCTGTCTCTATGGTATTCGAATTTTCTCCTGGTGAGCGCCTTCGTCAGAATGTCTGCATCCTGATTTTCTGTAGGAATGTAGTGAAGCAACATGATCTTCTGCTGCACAAAATATCTGATATGATGATACCGGATATCTATATCCTTAGATCTATCATGAAACACGGGATTAATCAAGAGTTTAATGCAACTCTAATTATCAAAATGAATCATTTTCAGATCTAAATGAGAACCAAACAAACCAACCAAGATCTTTCTCATCCAGATAGCCTCACATGCAGCTTGACTCGCTGCCATATATTCCTCTTCCACTGAACTGAGTGCCACGGATCTATGTTTCTTGCTGTACCAAGAAACAACTGTAGATTTGATACTAAAGATCTCCCCTGATGTGCTCTTTCTGTCCATTGGGCTGCCCGCCCAATTTGCATCCGTGAAGCCACGCAACTTCACCTCATATGTCTGTTTGTACCATAATCCATGCTCATATCTGACCCTCAGGTATCTCAGGATATGCTTACCCTCCTTCCAAAAGAGCTCGGTAGGCTTAACCATTTCTTGACTCGACTGATTAACCGCATAGCAAATGTCCAGTCTCATGTTCACTAGATACATTAGCGGACAAACTAACTATCGATAGACAGTAGCATCCACTACCTCTCCAAAAGTAGCATCCTCTTTATTCCAATTTCCTAGAAGAGGCATATCCATGGGTTTGCAACCCTCCATGTGAAACTTACCCAGTATCTCCCTTGCAAACTTGCCTTGAGATACAAAAAGTTCACCATCTCGCTGCCATATTTCCAATCCAAGGAAATAATGAAGGAGGTCCAAATCCTTCATCTCAAACTCCTTTGCAAGATCCTCCTTGCATGAGTGTACCAGTTGCTCATCACCAGTCAGTATTAAATCATCAACATAAATAACAATGATTAAAATCTTACCATTGTAGATCCATCTTGAACCTACCACTGATTTGTCAACCGGTCTTGGGACAATTTCCCAAACACTGTTTTTGACAATGGAGTCATACTCTTCCACCATTGCATCTACCCACGTGGGCTCCTGCACTGCTTCCTAAAATGAAGATGGCTCAGTCACAATACATTTTCTCATGAGAGCCATGTATCCAGTAAATCGGTCAGGAGTCTGTCTCTATCTGCGCTGTGAAGTAAGGGCTACTACATTCTGTGCAACATCTAGTCTCAATCTATCAGCTTCCGTGGTGCGTTTTCTACCATTTCTGATGGACGGATCTACATGAGTGGCTTCCTCCACTCCATGAACCTCCTCATGTGGCTGATCCAAATATTGAGACTCATCTTTGGGAACCATCAGTTCCTCCTCTGCATGCAAGTCCAACTCCCTCTCAAGGGACAACCGCATGGATTTCCCCTCATCAAATTTTATATCCCATTGCACAACAATCATTATGATGTTTGGAAAATACACATGATAATTATGGGGTGTTTCTGTGTACCCCACAAAAATCCCAGCTTCAACAGTCGGCTCCATCTTCTTCCTAGCATTCTTGGTGACATGCACATAAACAGATGAGCCAAAAATCTTAAAGTGTGAAACATCAGGTTTTTTACCAGTGAAAGCTTCTTCAGGTTTACTCATGCCAAGTACTCTATGAGGACAACCGTTTTGCACATAAACCGCAGTATTTCATGCTTCTGCCCACAAATGCATTGGTAGGCCTTGATCATGCAACATCGCTCGTGCTACACCCACAATCGTGTTGTTCTTCCTCTTCACGCCCCCATTTTGTTGTGGGTTATGAGGCACTATGAGTTCTCTTTGAATTCATTCTTTGCTGTAAAAGTCTTTGAATTCCTTAGAGATGTATTCTCCACCATTATTTCTCCTTAGAGCCTTCACTTGCTTCCCCGACTATTTCTCCAACAATGCTTTAAACTCACAAAACTTTGAGAATGTTTGATCCTTCTTCTGCATGAACAAGATGCAACATTTACGAGAAAATTCATCAACAAAAATAACATAATACTTATGTTTTGGTGTTCAAGCAACCGAGAATCATCCACACATGTATGTGTGAACTCTCTCCAGAATCACCAAAGCATGGTTCTTCTTTTCATGAAAGGTGGACTTTACATACTTCCCCATGCTGCAACCCTTGCACTGATCTAACTGAGAAAGTGTTCCCATTGGAAGTCCACTAGATATTTGTTGCATGATTTTCAAGGCTCCATGATGAAGATGGACCAATCTCCTGTTCCATAATTTTCCCTCATCCTGGCTCACCACTTTTTATTCCTTGCCCATCATGGCAATGCAACCATCTACCTCCAACTTGTAGATATTCTTAACTCGAATCCCTATCCTCTTGACTTGACTCATTTTTTATGTCGTAGAAAATCTTTTCCATTGTTGAAAACAATGTCATAGCCTCTATCCTCCAACATTGTGACCGAGACCAGGTTTTTCTTCAGACCTGGAACATGCATAAAATCTTTCAATTGAAATGGTTTACCTGAATCCTTCTGAAAGGTAATGGTACCAATTCCAGTCACACTGTATCATCCATCGTCGCCCATATCTATATGCATTTTGAGATCTTACTCCTCCAAGTCACTGAAAAATATCCTTATCTCCCGTCATGTGGAAGGAAGCGCCACTATCCAAATACAACACCGATCCCAATGCACTTGACGTAATGCATGCGATCAAGGAGAATTCAAGTTCAAATTGCAAGGCAAGGGCCTCACCAACTTTCATGTCCCTTTATTGTTCTTTCTTTATTTCCCTAATATGCCTGCTCTACAACGAGTTTACTATTGAAAAATGTGAGTTCAGGAACCTAGATAGATAATATGCCTACGAACCCGTCCCAACACAACACAATTGTTCTTTCTCGGGAATTTTATAGGTTCAGGTGCTAGTAGAGCCAGGGAATTCCATGCTAGTGTAGGCTCCACCTATTCAATCCTGCTTTTCCATCCTCGGTGGACGTTGTTACATGGACCCAGTGAAATTGAATTTGCATCTCCAACAACCTTATTGTTCTTCTTCTTCCGAGGACAGTTAGTAGCGAGGTGCCCATGTTCGTGACAGTGAAAACACTTCACTTTGGAAAAATCCAGCTTCTTGACTTTAGACTCAGATTTTGAATGGAATTTTTTCCCCTTTCCTTTACTTTCATTGGCAGCCAAAGCACAATCCTCTGCATGATCATGCTTTGAGTAAGATCCATCTCTGGTGTTCCGCCTTAACTCCTCCTGCACTAGATCTGACCATAGTCATTCCCAAACTGACAATTTTTCCCTTCCATTAACAGAGTCTTGATAATTGTGCCAACTCTTGGGAAGTCCTAGGAGAGCCAAGCTCACCAAATCATCATGAACAATTTTTATTACCACAGTCCCCAGCTCATCCCGACATTGGACAAACTTTGTGAGATATTTTGGAATGGAGTCACCCTTCTCCATATTGATCTTCCTAAATTTATCTTTGAGCGCCAATTTCCTATGGTCGTTGTTGTTTTGGAATAGATCTGTCAAAGCCTTCAACATTGCATATGGTGTGGATTTCCCATGGAGGTTTGAGACAATGTGGTCTTGTACTCCCTCCAATTGGATCCTCCTCACCTTTGCCACTTTCTTTTTCCATGCATCAAGATTTGCAGTGTCTGCAACATCTAGCTTAGGAACATCTTTGTCAATGAATTCCTTCAAGCCATTGTCTTTGAGTAATGCCTCCATCCTGTCCTTCCAAGAAATATAGTTCGAGATTCACTCAAGTGCATACTCTAACCTCAAACCATTGAAAGCCATTTCGATCTTGAATCAACTATAGCACCAAGAAAGTATTTTTGCAAATTCAAATTCTATCCAGTCACAAAGTCAACTTCTGCAATTTCCTGCTCCCTGATAGCATGTAGAAATTTTAATACATATTATGTATTGCCTGGATTCTATTGATCTAACAATTATATGTCACCGTTAAATATAGAATCACTTCTACAAATATTCTTGTGGAATTTAAAACACTATCGCCAATTTCATTATCAAGAAGAAAGATCAATCACACATAACACAGATGTTTTACCGGGAAAGCATAAAGCTAAAAGCCTCACTATCATATATCATGGATCATGAAACAATCTCCTACAAAACTCTAATCCAAGAGCTCTCGGTACAATATACAATTGTCTCACACTGTCATACAAAAATTGACAAATTTATGTGCCAATTTACTGCTTCCAGACAACTTGCCTCCTCTACGCAATCCCTGTTGATGGAAATCCCTGCAATGAATGAATTCCTCTTGCCTAGGATGCCCATTCCTCATTGGCACATCCAATGTGTGTGTTGTTGCATGTGTGCAACCACTAAAGTCACAACTAATAGTCAAATTGTCCCTTTCACCTGTTATCTCAACTGGGTCTCCACTGGATCTGACATGCATGTAGTTAATAGTGGTAAATCTTCAGTTGCATGTGAGATCACTGATTTTGAATTTAATTAATAATTAATTCAATGATCTCTCACTAGTGTAAGTTCAGTTACAGCTAGTACAACTGAGCTTAACTCACTCAAATAAGTTAAACTACTTTAGAACTCACATAACTACACATATAACTCTGTTACAACTTTGAATCACTCAGTTACAACTAATTCGACTTGCATGTCCCACCAATCAACCTTTAAACTCAAATTTCCTATAGCTAATTGATTTTCCACTTCAGTTAACTATTTCCAAGTGCTCATTGAGAATAGATTTTTATTTATTGTCCAAATATTATTAAGGGATAATAATAGTCGACATACATCTATAAATAGAATTTTCTTATCATCTGTAAATAGACCATCTATAAATAGAATTTTCTCATCATATAAATATAGACTTCCACCTAAAAATTGCCCGAGGCTCCATCCTAGTGTAGGTGCATAATTTTCACTAGGATATTCTTGTTGAATCTATATGCTATTATCTATCATGAAACACAAGATTAATTGAGAGTTTGATGCAACTTTGATTATCACAATGAATCATTGTCCGATCTAAATGAGAACCAAACAAACCAACCAAGATCTTTCTCATCCAGATAGCCTCACATGTAGCTTGACTCGC
>ML778552.1:1578742-1688192 GCA_009831015.1 Picea engelmannii
TGTCCTTCATTATGTGAGTTAGAGTTTCCTTTTCCATGCTTCTCCCACTTACTCTACTTCTTGAATTTATGCTCAATTTTGACTGCATATCGATAAGCATCTCCCAATGAGGATATGTCCAGAAAATCCATCTTTGTTTGGATGTACTTGTGTAGACCACTGCAATACTTCAAAACTAGGTGTCGATCAGAGTCTTTGATACCCAGCTTTGAGTGCAAGGTATGAAATATATTGATGTACTCCAACACCGTCTGGTCTCTTTTCTGACATAGAGTTGTCCATCTCATGTATTGGTCATCATAGTTTCGGATAGGGTAGAAATCCTCCTTTAGGGAATCTACAAAGGATGCCCAAGTGGGTTCTCTCCCAAATAGTGTAGATTCATTTGTGGTGTACCTCTCCCAGTAGCCTTCACACCAAGCTATAACATGGGTAAGGGATTTACGGAGCACAAAGGTGATCTTTTCACTGTCGGTAAAATTTTAGACAGAGTAATAACCTTCTAGAAGATTCAACCATTTTTCTAAAGCATCTACATCTATCTGGCCTTCAAATAAGGGGTGTCAAACTTGACTTGTACCTTTAAGGGTGTCACACTTGCGAAATGAATTCTTGTTGAAGATGCCTTAGCTGCCACCATCGATAGTATTAGAAGGATATGAGAAAAGTTGTCCATCATCTCGTTCCTCTGTCGCACAAGTGATTCCTTGAGAAACGTATTGAAAGGATCTCCTACTTTGTCATATCTCTTTTCTTCCGCCATGGGAGGTCGCTTGGGCTGGCGAGAGAAATTTTCGTCAAGCGAAACTAGCTCAAGATCCAACTCTATATACCTTGACCTCGTTGGGGACCTACTCTAAGAAACGACAAGGAGCAACCTGCTCTAATAACACTAATCTGGATTATTTTGAGAATGACATGAAGGAAAAAATGTAACCGAGATATAACAATGAAATACACAAAAATGCAGTGAAACCCAACTTCTATTATTGAATAAGATAGAAAATCATTGTAGAACACAAACTAGAAAAATGGGGTAGTTTATCTCTAAAAAGAAAGAGATGTTGGCTACGCTTCATTCAAAAGAAGCTTTACATCACACTCCATTGCATTCTTAAAGGGCCTCCTTCACCTCAATTATATATGAGAGAGTGGGAGGAGAAAAATTCCCATGATGCATGTGGGATAAATTGGACTAAGTTTATAAAATTCCATAGGCATGTAAAATACTAGGACTTCCCAGGTGACACCCATCCTAGTACTACTCTAGCCCGAGCGTGCTTAACTACATAGTTCTAATGGGATCCAATGCATTGATGCTATGTTGTAGGCATGTACATAAGACCATTACATGATGTCTGTAATTAACAAATGAATATGAAATTACATTACATTCTCCACCAAAAGGGTGAATGCCATGGTTTATCAAAACCACAAGCTCAAACTGGTGATTTAGTGGAAAAGGTGGATGGCCACCGAGATCCATCTAGATCATGGACCCTAATCGTGTTTTACAAGTGCACCACCAAACTTAAACACATCACACAAGCACCCGAGCCTAACTTTCAAGAATTCCAAGGGAAAGAGCTCATGGGTCTATAGTCATGCATTACACGTTGGCATGATATGAAACATATGCCAATTAAAAAGTGCTCGAATATTGTGTATCTCTTGCATGTATATCCCGGACATGCAAAATACAACGCATCCATAAGAATGCCCAAGTGTCACACAAAATACCAAGCTCACAAATGAGATCAACATCAAATTATTGATTCCTTATTCGAAGGTGATGGGTATCGAGTATAATTTCTCCAGTTAACAATTTAAAAATTAGTTAAGACAATCATCCAACTATTCCTGGAATGTCATTCTCAACATTTTCAGATTCGATGGAGAAGAATCAACATTCAAATCATTTCCAGATATCCAATCATCAATCAAGAAATCAATCTCAAGATCTCAAGTTATCTATTTAACAGCAAAACATCAACATAAAGGAAAGAATCAAAGTGGGGGGAAAGGGGGCTCGGTTCTAGTATTTGGAAACTGGTTGTAAAGATATATTCTTGTATTCAGAACTGCAGACTGAATGCATATGTCTCATTACTAAAGAATCCTTACAAGTTCAAGATTGTGTTTCTTTATGTTTTCACGACTTTTCATCTTATTTGAATGATATGATTGTTGATGTAGCATACATTAATGGCATGTGATTTATAGATTCTTGAACAATTAATCCTTGTTGTGATTGCATATAATTCATAAGTTTCATTCAAGCATTTACGTTCATAATTGGAAAGAATTTTTTTTATTGAATATTCATCCTTGTAAATGTATCAATTAAACATCTTGTGAGATTGATATATTTATATATGTTCTTCTCCTTTCTTACCTCTTTCACTTATTTGATCCAAAGTGTATGAATATTGAGTTCATTTTTCTTCAGTCCATGGGATGTAGTAGATGAGTCTGAGAGTTTTCCTTGATTTGATATTCCAATCCTAGTTAACCTGATACACCAACTAAAACACAAATTATTATCTTTGAGGTGCCTAGGATTTGCTCTATTGCACTCAAGAGAAAACTCTAGGAGCTAACAGTTTCGAAGGAAATTAATCCTTTATATTCATTTCAAGTGTGAGATACTACAAATTATCAAGTGAAATGAATGTAACAATAACTCAATGAAAATCAATTTCAAAATAGATATATAAGTTGAAGCCCTATACTTATTTTGTTTAGGTGTGATTTATCTATTAGTATTTGCACATTAAAACCACTATAATATGAATATATATAAAATGTGAAACACTTGGGAGGTCTAAAATTCCTCAAGGTCTCACTTTTACTATATTATATCGAGTTAAAGCTTTGGATGGTCTCCAATTTCAACCTCCATTTCCATATGATCGATATAAAATGATGAGAAAGTGTGTCTGTGTCTAAGAGAAAAGTGGAAGAAGTTAGATTGAGATCAATTACTATGTAATATATGAGTTATTCAGTATATATCACTTCTTAATGATATGATGAAATGATGTAGTATATATGTTATTCAATATCTTAACTATTCCATTTTTTAATTATTCAACGTCTTTATCACTAAACATTGTTTCTTTATTATTACTTGGATTCATAATGATGTAAATTTCAAAGTATCAAGTTCATCTAAAACATGTACATATAGATAGAGATTATCATCTAAAATTTGTGTGTTCCTTCCTGCAACTATAACCAACATAGATCCATCTTAACTCCAAATCTATCATGCACCAAGAGAGATCCAATCCCTCGAGGGGGATCAAATCCCTCAAGGTGCAAACATTTTCTCAATTTTTTCACTCTAAAAGGAGGTTTTCACCTCGAGGTATTTGATCCCTCTCAGCACATGATAGATCCAGAGTTAAGATAAATCTATTGGTTATAATTTACCATAAGATCATTTACATTTTTAAAAGTTGAATAAATCAAGTGGAGTAATGAATTTCCTAAAACCGGATTCCTATGAAAAAGTAGGTTTGTAATTGAATTAATAAACATTTATTTAAAAATTATTCATAATTGAATTTACTTAAGATATGATAATAACTTGCAATTATAATAATATCATGAAAAACCTAAAACCGGACTCGCAATTATAATAATATAATGATAAAAAGTTAAAAAAAAGTCATAATTAACTTGACATATTTAAAGTAAGTAGACTTTATAAATCTTTGGAGATTCAATATTGGTTATCAAATGGACATGCAAATAAATTGTGACTCGACCATTTTACATTATGACTATTGTATGATGAAGTTCACAATCTACTTACATCTTTCTCTTATACATCTTTGTCTCATATTAAAGTTGGAGTTGTGTTGGACTGAGGAGCCTAGATTATTTTAATAATCCATAATGGATGCACTGCAAAATGACCTAAACTTCATTATTTTCAGTGTTTTATCTCAGATTTTATATGATGATGAATTTTCACAATTTACTAGATGAATGGTTAATGTACTACTTTGAAACATTTTTGTTTTTTTCGTGAGGCTAAGATGTACTAAACCGAAACAAACTTCATTTTTTTTTTATAAAAATGGATCGGACATAGGAATGTCATGTAAAGGACAACGACAAACATCGATTTTTTTATAAAAATGGATCACACATAAGAATGCCATGTAAAGGACTCTAAAGCACTTATGAATTTCGTGCACAGGTGACTATGTATTTTTGTTATATTAATAAAAATAGAGATTTTTTTCCTTAAAAAAGTAGGATTTATATTTCACTTTATCCATAAACATCGATAATAAAGTTCTATTAAAATAACACAATGAGACAATATGTAAAAAAAATAGATTTGATAATTGACTTCACTTAAGTTATGGTAATAATGTGCAATAGAGGTAGAGAAAGAAAGAGAGTAAGCTGAGGAATCTAAGGAAGAAGAAAGAGACACATATTTGGAAGAGGAACAAGTGGTGAAACCAAATTTGCAGGTTCAACCTGCACCTCATAAATTCTTTGTCGAAGTTCTAAAGAAAACTCCAAATCCCTCTCCCCCTTACAAGGGAAAGAAAATCCAATGAAGATTGAAAAACACAGGAAGCAAAAATGAATATTCAGAAAAAGAGTCAAACAATTCTCAAACATTCTTCTAAGATAACTATATATTATTTTGGTGGTTTTCTATAAAATCAATTTGTAAAAATGTATTCATGTATCTAAGAAATTGATACATTTAAAGTTTCAGAATCTTATCCAGAAAAACGTTTATGACAAGGAGATGTATCATCCCATTTAAAAGAGGGATATTTTGAAACAGCATATCATGTTTCTCTATAATCAACTACCATTTTTTACGATTTTTAATACAAATATTTCCCAATTTTGATAAATAATTAAATAAATAAACAATATATAATTAAAGTAATACAAGAAGAGAATATCAAAGAGGAAAGGAAATCTTCATAATCGACTTGGAATAAGATATGACAACAGAATAACACGTCATTGTTATAATTAATTAATCTTATTAAAGTAACATAAGACTACCTTTATCTTCAAAATTCCCAAAATTCAATATAAATGTGTGAATACTCGCCTCAAAATTAAATAGTGTTGAAAAACATCCTATGATGTCCTATCATAATTCTACTTAGTATAATTTATTTTAAGATAATCCAAATTTTTAAAAATAGCAAATTAAGGTGAACAAAATTTCCAAAATTCAATATAAATGTGTGAATACTCGCCTCAAAACTAAATATTGTTACATAATTCTACTTATATAATTTATTTTAAGATAATCCAAATTTTTAAACATAGAAAATTAAGGTGAACAGTGAATCTTAAAAAAAATGGATTTGCAAAAAAAGTTTAGATTTGTGTTATATGAAAGAATATAAATTTAGTTTATTTTAAGATAATCCAAATTTTTAAAAATAGCAAATTAAGGTGAACAATGAATCTCCAAAAAATGGATTTGCAAAAAAAAAAGTTTAGGTTTGTGTTATATGAGAGAATATAAAATTTACACTAAATTTTCATAATTGACTTAATGAAAGCCATGATAATAATGTTCAAATAAAATAATAAAATGAGAGTATATCAAATATCAAAATGAAAAAAGGAAAATCTCCATAATTAACGTGAGGTAAGCCATGATAACAACATAACATGGAAATGTCATTATTGGTGAATTTAAAGCAACACAAGGCCACCTTTGTCCTCAAATTTTTGAAAATTCAATGTGAATACTCATCACAAAATTAAACAATATTGTTGAACTTTACCTTCTATCATAGTTTTACTTAGTATAATTTATTATTCTAAGAAAAATGAACAAATCAAGGTGGAACAATGAATTTATTTAAAATTTAAATTAATCCAAAAAAAAGGTTTGATCCATGGACTCTTATGAAAAAGGGAAGACTTTGTAATTGAATTGGTTTTGGTACTTGCATGCTTAGGGGTAACTAAGGAGACAATGTCTCGAGGCTAGCAGGTTACAGACATGGAGTGCCAAGTGCCAGATATTCGATGGAGCCCACATTGTGTAGACAAATCCCCTTCTCTCCACTACACACCACCATTTGTCTTCAACAAAACAACAACATCCACCACACCGACTTGGCTCCTAGATGACATCAGGTCTTGCATCATGAGGTAACAAGTCCGGTATCATGGTAAGTGTCACTTTAATAATTGAAGCATTTGAACATGTTCCAAATGATGCTCTCTTCATTGTGAAACATTTTCTTGGAATTTATATATTTTTCCTTCTTTCACTCTAGTGGTTGATATGGTTTCCTAGTAAGTGGGTCACCCTCAAGAAGAGGGTTTCTACTGGGGGGGTCTCCTAGAAGGGTCCTCACACCATTCTCGCTCATACTTACTATTGGCACAAGACAATTTTGGGGATAATCAAGGAAGTTTTGAAGGAATTGAAGCAGCACCAGAAAATAGGGGAGCATGTTGAAAAATAGGAAAACCAGTGTCAAGAAAAGTAGTTACAAAGTGGAAAAATTGTTGTGGAGCAGTTGGAAAGTGGACAAGTGCCTACTTGGGGAAACAGTTGGATCGAGGACCAACCAAGATTAACTCAAGAATAAAGTAGACAGACCTAATCCACTTAGGGTTAGAGTTTTTGTAAGGGATTTGTACCAAATTCTGTATAAGTAGAATGTATTACGATGATGAGAAGGGCGTCCCTTTTTGTTAGTGAGTTATCCATTTCAGACAGTATGATAGTAGAGTGGTGAGAAGTTCTCAAATTCGTAAGAGTTATTTCGGTCTATGGAGATCGAATGTAATGGCGAAAGGATTGAACAATGTGCAACACTAGATTTTTCAAGAATATCAATAAAGAGCCAACGCGACAAATCTTTGTGGACATAGCCTCAAGGGGAGGTGAACCATGATATATCTGTGTCTTATGTATTGAGTGTTTATGATTTTATTTTCTTTAGTAAGTTTATGATGAACATGTTAAATGATAAAGGAAATAGCATTGTGCACTAAGAATAAAATAATGGAATCTACATAATAGCTCTAAATAAATGTTATAGCTAATGTTTAGATCATAATATTGTGTTACAGTAGATAAACAATTGTCATTGAACATATGTGGCTATAATGGTTAATGAATTCCTATTAGAATATTTCTAACAATGGTCTAGAATAAGATCTAATGAGGGTTTGAGGGCTAACAACAAGTAGATCCAATGCCTCTGAGAGATAAACACATCCCATCCCAGGGTTGCAAACATCTGAGTCCTGCAACCACCCATAGAAGCCATTTTGAGTGAGACTGTGCAGTGCACTTTGTGTGTTGTGTTTCCTTCTGGTATCCAAAAGGGTCGATGGTCGAAAGGGTTGTCGATAATCCTATAGTTAGAACCTGGGTCAACCCATAAGTAAACCAACAATGGTTTTGTTGCCGGTTGGAACTTAGAATATTAGATCGGGAGGAATGTATCACATAGTATAGCACGAGGTCTTAAGAAAGGGGATTTTTTTAGGTTGGAACCCCATGAAAGAAGAGATTTAAAGATGTTTGACAGTCCAAGAACTAGATTTTACCCACAAAGATAATAGAAGCTCTAGGTTTAAGCCAAGACAGTATTTGGAAAGATACGTATTCAGTGAAATACATGAGAGTTTCTTTAGTGATTTCCATACGCTATTTCAAGAGTGGATAACATGGTTGAAAGATACCCTTCCAAAAAATAGATTTAGATCGGTGGAGTGGACAAAAGAAAGTATCACGCGGTTGAAAAGGGTAAATATTAAATGCACGCGTGCAGTAGACTTCTGGCTAGACAACATTGTAGTGGGGTATATCATTGAGTTTGCAGTAGATACATCAAAGTATTATAGTGTAGCAGAGTAGGAGTTTCTTAAGGGTCCAAGGGGAAGGTACATCAAGTCTTTGTACACTTCGATCAAAATATTATTACATGATAAAGGGGTATTAACCATGGAATCAGAAAACTAAACTACCCTACGTGCATGGGGGAGTTAGGGGAAAAACCAAGGGAGATCTGATATGGAGGGGGAAATGGATAGAGAAGAGCGCAGTAAAGAGAAAGATCCCATTATGATGGATCAAGAGGAGATCTAGAAAATTATGCAGAAGGCATGAATGACGCGTAGTGGCAGACCCTACCAATATAAGCTTAATAGGAAGAAAAGAACAATAGCCGAGAGGGAAGGCTTGAAGAGTGAGGAAGAAGAGGTAGAGGATATCCATGTTGTCGAGCACATTGAAGAAATATTGTGTGCTACATATGAAATAAATACTATAGGAGAGGGATCTAATGAGGAAGAAGATACCCTTGTCCAGATCCAAATTAGTGTAGAACCTACAACCCCATGTACAATTAACACATCAACAAAGAAAGAGTTGTTTAGAGAAACAGTGACTGGTGGTCATAGGAAGATAGGAGATAAGAATAGAAGTGAGGGTACAAGTGGAAGTACCAGAAGTAGTACAGGTAGTGGTACAAGTGGAAGTGACAATAGAAACACCAGTGGGAGTTAGAGTATGAACAATAATACACAGATAGTAGTACTGTGTGAAGCAGGTACAACACATTCAAAAATGGTCGTCGTAGATCCAATGATAAGAATAACAGAGTTTCATGAAGATGGATCAGAATACCCAGAGAATCACCTATTCATGTGTGAGTGAATATGGGAATCGAAAAGAGTCACTGATGAGGCAACAAAAGTAGCACAATTAGCAATAACATTCAAAAACAATGTGTTGGATTGGTATATGAGTCTAGCAGTAAACAATTCACAAGGTGTGTCGAGAACAGTACCAGAGATAAAGCAGGCATTTATCACTAAGTTTTAGAGGCCGAAATCATAGGATGAGTTTATGAATGAGATGATTGAGGTTAGAAAAAAACCAGAAGAATCTATATGGGACATTGATCAGAATTTCAAGACATTGAAAGGTAAATTATAATATCCCATTTCTGACATACATCACAAATAGTTGTTTATAAATTCTATGTTACCACTGTTATGAGGAAAATCTCTCTATGGCTAGGGTGAACCACAATAGATGGAAATGACTACAGAAATCAACTATATTGCAACGATATGTATATAAACCAATGTGCAAGGGAGATAATAAAGAGGCCTACCTCGTTCATATGTTTGATGATGTCCACCGTTGAGCACTTTGACCCAAATCTATATATACTTGCACCAAGTTCTCAACAAACAAGCGAAAACAAGCATATGGTGACAATATAAAAGGTTAGAACATTAGATAGCATAATCCATCAATATACATAACAAATACACCTATGGATAATAATTCATATATTTGAAAGACATCAGTTGGACGGGAAGAGAGCATTTCTATTAATAAATGATCAGCAAAAGTGAAAATATTACAGACTTTCATGTCGACACGGTTCGGAACCGAGAAACTAAGTTCCTTCCAGCTGGGCCTCCACCACTTCAATTCTCCACCAAAGGCAAACTCATATAAGGGAGATAATGAGGTTCTCCATCAATAAGGGAAGAGCTTGGGGGTTGAACACTATATTCAGAATTAAAGGAAAAAGAGATGCAGACTCAATATGAAGTAAATATTTTCTCAAGAGTAACTTTTCTCTCAAAGTTGAATTCTTTCTCCTCTTCCACAGCTCAGAATTGGATTCTTTATATCCTTCAAAATGCAACTGAAGGGCCAAGTCAGAATGTTTTGAGTATATGGAAGGCCAAGGATCAGAGATCTCCTATCGTGACATGGAAACCTGACATTTAATTTTGATTTTCTAGCACAAATCCCGATGTATGTGGGTTGTAGTGGAGCAACCTATGTATACGCTTGGTGTATAGGGTGCAAGATGCATACAAGTGGAAAAAATTATATTTTTGTCTCTGGACTTTAGTAACAGGGAATATAAGTCTGCATAAGGAAATGGAATAAGGCCCTCTCTACAAGATTGCATAGGGTGAGGCAAATCTTTCTCTAACAGATGCCCCCTAATGTGTGAGGTCATAGGAGTAACTGCGATGGCCAAAATACATTATAAATAACCCATAAGTGGAGTGGTAGGGAACCATATGGACGAACTCAATTTCTCATTACATTCTGCATTGACTTTGCATACATGGCTGCCAAAAATACACTGCAGATCCATGTGAAAATATACCAAACAAGTGTCTGTGGCCATGAATAGGAAAATACAAATGCAGTTACATGCCAATAGTTTTCATAGTCATGAACAAGGCTCAGTAGAACCAGTCTCAAAACCAATATGAATATGTTTGTATACCATGGAGTACAATCTGATCTCCCATGATCATTGAATTCATATAGGTATTGGTCCAATGAAAAGGAAGAAACAACTTAGGAAAGTTGCGGCCACATAGTGATGTATTCAAGTCTTCTACGCAATCCGTCAAAGGTGCAAGTCTACATCATGTGAATAAAGGAGTTGAGGTTGAACACAATGAGACATTGTTTGATTACTAGTCATTGATGTATACCATTAACAAATGTGAGACAACCTACTGATAATGAAAGTAGGTATCAAGGCACCAAGTACATTCTTACAAGTGTGAATAGAGGATTTGGTGTTGAACACCTAAAGAATCCATCGATCAGGAGACATTGATGTATTCCCAACTGTCGATGGCAAGAGAGCCTACCAATGATGACTGCAAGCCTCAAGGTACTCATAAGACTCTAGGTATTGTTTCCAGAATAAATGGGCTGAAGTCAATGGAAAGAGACCTGTTGAAAGGAGAGAATTAATGCATCTCTCATCAGTCAACACGAGGTACAAAGCAGGAGCTTCATGATTTGGTGCAAATTGGACGAAGAACATGTTCACGAACCAATGACCCTATGCATCTTTAGTGTGTGCCAAGTGCAAGCGGTACATGAAAAAGACTCTTTGGATAGAAACCAATGATGAAAATTGTTGACAAAGGCAAGGAAACCATCAATAAGGCTAATGGCATACAAGACAGTGCATGAATCCCAATGTGTGAATAGATGTTTTATCATCGAACACAAGGGAAACCACCTAGTGAACGACCAATGATGAAATGTCGACTACTGGGTTCAAGGTTACCTACCAATGATGAAAGTAGGGCCAGGGTGAATGATAGGACTACAATATCATGTGATTCTGAGACAAACTGAGGGTATGGACGACATGCAAAGTCAAGAGTTCTAAGGAGTGGCCGACATAGGTTGATAGACTTCCTTTGAACAAGAGCATGAGACATATGGAGGACTCCGGCAACATAGACCCAATGATGAAACCATGAGATGTAGGAGGCATCAATGAAATTCTCTGTAGGTACTGCAAGAGTAACCACTCGATAGAGAGGACTCTGTAACGAGCTCAGCTTCCTAAGGCCATGCTAATCCCAAAATTATGATGAATGGACTCAAATAACTTTGTGATTTTTTCAAAGGCGACACGACTTCTGCCAACATAAGATAGTACTCCCTTCCCACCCGTCTTTTTTTGTTTTTTCATAGACAAATGAATGTTGTGATACAGAGGAGGAAACGAGTGTCGCAAGTAAGAAAAACTAGTTCCGGCAGTGGAACGTACCTATGTTCAATGCAGGGAAGTGCATGCGGGAGATGGACACTTGGGGGAATGCTCCCTCCTAGGTATAGGGTGTCAAATTGTGAAGGATATAAATAAGGATCTGCTTGGTTAAGGATGCAAAAATGTTGAGCCAAACGATTTATAACACAAAGCGAGAACCGACTATAGGTTCAATACTGCAAGCGAGGGAATGAGATGCAATCACAACTTAACGGAAAAAAATTTCCTTTTTTATGTCTTTTAGTCTACTTGGTGTGAAAAAGGGATAAACTTGTGCCAAATAGACATCTTTTCAAAACCAATTTTACGAGTGTGAAGGAGAAAAGTTCACTCAGCAATCTTTTCACTTTTTGATAACGAGTCAGAAAAGATATTAACTAAGACTCATGAGATTTATAATCCAATTTAACGAGTGTGAAAGGGACAAATCACTTGGCAATATTTTCCCTTTTTAAACAAGTCAGAAAATACCTTAAATTAAACTCATTTGGGAGTCCATGAGGTATAAGGTTGCATGTTTATGAATGAGAAATGAGGCTCGACATAAAGTCAAGTACGAGTTGTGAGGGACTCCCATTCCAGTTGAAAAAATATTTCCATGGGCACCAAATGCAATAGGGGATCTAACTAGGGCACCCATATTCAGTAAGTCTCTACCACTTGAAAATGACATGACTTTATAGCAGATGGAGGGTTTTGCGTCACAACAAATGGGTTCGTACCTAGGGCGTAAAAAGTGACAGTTATAAGATAATGTGAAAATGCATAACAGAGTGGATACCTATCCTATATGATGGGTAATGAACATACCTACCCAAGGTGACAAATGGTCGACATAACACTAAAATCTGCAAGAATCTCAGGTTAAAACTGCAAAAAACCAACTCGATCCACTTTTGTATTAGTCCATTACATGGAAAAAATGGCTTAAAACTATAGAAAGTGGGTAAAAATACTTTATAAATAGTAACAAAATAAAAAATTACTATACCATTTTGATTATTTACCCAACTAGTGCAAATTGGACCAAAATACCCCTGAGATTCAAATGACGATTGCGGGAGCATGAGGCAACGAAATCATGAACCGTCTGGATCAGGTACTTCTTGTTCTCTTCCTCTTCAAATTCGGTGGTTTAAAATTTTGAATTAGGTCTTAAATTTTTAGTTATTGAGGGCGCAAAGTGTAGATTTTGGTGTACGTGGGATAGCTTTGATTAGGTCTCGTATACAATGAGGTATACGCTCCTGTGTGAAATACAGGGGGCATATATTAAGCCCTACATGTGATTTTATGAAAAGGAAGCCGCGTACAGGAACAAAAATGATCAATTTGAAGGGTTCTAACTAAAAATTTTATATGTCTTTGATAGGATGGTTCTTGAATGGAGAGAGAGAGAGAGAGAGAGAGAGAGAGAGAGAGATAGAGAGAGAGAGAGAGAGAGAGAGCATGAGGAGGTTGATGTCGTTGTAGATCGAGATCTGGGGGCCCAAATGGCCTTAAACTGATGTGGTTTGTATATGTTTTGGGCGCTCAAAGGAATGAGAGCCCAGGTGAGGTTGTTGGAGATGTTGGTGGGTTACTGGAACCCTAAGAGTGAGAGATTCAATCTTGATGGGAAACCATTGAGAATTGAAGTAGAGGACATTTACTTTCTAACTAGTCTATCATGCCGAGGAGAGGTTGTAAACCTCAAATAATGGGGAGCAGGTAGCGGGATGAAGATAGAGGAATATATCGATGCCCACTGTGTATTAGGGACTCCTAAGGTAGGGATTCAAGTCCCTATACGGGCAATAAATGATCTCAATATGAATATCATTGTCCTAGTCTTGACCAGGATGACAGGTTCGGCCTCATTACATGAGGCATCGAGGCCGCTCATATTCTATGCAGTGCAGTGTGTGAGACCCATAGTGTATGACTAGTGTACCTCACTACTGGAAAATATGAAGATCCAGTTGACAGAGTGAAAACAGGGGAGTAAAAGAAATGTTTGGTTTTCCTCCATCCTGTGCAGTTTTTTTTTCGAGCGAGCTCGAGGTTTGGGACATAGAGTTGAGATTCTTCCTATAGGACCTCGCAATCCAGCCATGGCATGGTGGACCGAGGTGATGAGGCGGCAGGGGGGAGGTAGGGTTCCAACACCCTACAATGAGGAATTCTTCTACTGGTGGCGGTGATAGGTCATCTCTCTGGATGACTATCCCTATGAGGGGATCGACTTCAAAGGAGATCTAGACATGCCACTCCCACCAGGGACTGCCTATGGTGACATAGATATGTCAAAATGTTTTTACATATTTCATTGTTTTTGTATTTTTGTATAATTAGGAAAAACATATTTTTGGATGGTGCTTAAGTATTGACTAGACATTTATGTACTACAGACGTGGATCTGCAATAGCCAGAGGGTTTCCCTCGACATCGACGGAGGAACCGAGGAGAGGAGTTGGCGGGAGGAGAAGCCGAGAGGGTCCTACAAAACGTGCAGGGAAACCTATCGTGTTTGAATCATAGGATACCCATGGTTTAGGTAGAGGATCTTCCTAAAGCAATGCAGCGACAGGTGGTTGGTGTACCCAGGGCATGGGTATGACTCTTTCAGCGTCTCACAAACATCGTGGTTTGATACCATGACACACATATGGTGCCACAGGCGTAGATGTCGTGGGATATTGTAATACCGGTTGTATATGTGTATTGAGGGTGTTAGTCCCATTTTGTACTATAAACACCATATTTTTTGAAATATATAAAAAAGGATCTTCAGCTTTACTTATATTTTACAATGTGTACATTGATTAGATGGTTTTATTTGATTTTAATTATGTGATAAATGCCAATCTAAAACAAAACTAGCATAAGTATCGAATACACGATTAGAACTCCTAGGAATATGATAATATGTAATAAAATCAAATTGTCATTCTAAAAGACATACCCGTAGGAACTATCGGAGTAAAGTAGGACCACGCACACGGTAACGGTCGTTCAACTGACATACTACTAACTGGGAATTCAGGCGAACTTCTAATGAATGAATTCCATGTGAGATAGAATCACGCAAAAGTTCTATAACAACGCTATATTCAGCCACATTATTCATGGATGGCCCTAGGCATATGCCACTTGAAGACACCAATAGACCCTCGAGTGAGTAAACCACCCAAGCGGCGGAAGCCAAGTTTCGTGTGTGACGACTGGCCCCATCTGTGAATCCTAAGTAGACCGTCGACTCCGTTGACATCTGTCAACGAAGTGAAAAATCGATAAGCAACCTGAGGACGAAAAAGAAAAGAGATATATACACTAAATTACATTAGTATACAGAGAGTTCTGCCCAAAAATGGGCTCGACCAACTTATTCCCTTCATAATATTCTAACTCATAGGCTCATTTTTCTAGACCATGTCGCACGATATAAGGACCATAACACATGGGTTTAAACTTGCCTGCCCCCAGTGGTTCTTTGGCTTGATCATACAAGAGGAACAAGTCACCCTTGGCATACAACCGAGGAGAGACATACTTATCGTACTAGACCTTGACACGTCATTTGTTCACCTCAATAGTCATAGAGGTGTCTTGATGCTCTCATCGAGACTCTCTAGGTGTACAAGGCATTGCTCAAGATTAGAAGTGTCAGGTAGGAGCGGGACTGCCAACTTAAGAGAAGGGATTTCACATTCAATAGTTAATATCAACTCCACACCGTGTACTAACGTGAAAGGGGAAAATCCGGTGGCAGTCTTGACCGAGTTTCGGTATGACTAGAGTGCAGGATATATCATGATGTGCCAGTCGGATTTACTCCGACTAACAGTTTTTTGTAAACTGGTCTTGAAAGAGTTGTTGATAGCCTCTACTAGTCCATTTTCCTGGGGATAATAAGGAGAAGAATGACCATGTCTAAACCCCATCTTCGCTGCTAATTCTTCCATCATCTCATTATGAAACTGATTACCGTGGTTAGTAACAATCTCACTCGGGATACCGAACCAGGTGATAATCTAATTGAATACAAAGAAGGTTGTAGTCTTCCCATCGGATTTAACAGTAGGCATGGCCTCTACCCACTTAGTGAAGTAGTCAATAGCCATGATAATGTGTTGATGTTTCCCAGCCGAAGTTGGGTTGAAATCGACACATTTCACCCCCCACTTGGTGAAGGGACCGATGGTAATGACTGGATGAAGAGGGGTTGGATGCGAGTGCATTTTTCAAGTGAAGACCTGGCAGGGGTGAAAGTTCTTAACCACTTCAATGTAATCTTTAAAGATAGTAGGCCATAAATAATCGGCTCGCAAATTTTTTTGGGTTGTCGCAATCCCGGATAGATGACCACCATAAGCCCCACTGTGGAAATTGTTAAGAATAGACTCAACTTCTCCATGAGTTAAAAAACGATGCAAGATATCGTCTATTCCTCGGCGATACAAAGTGTCACCGACAATAGTATATTTCTTAGCTTGGTATCTTATACATCGTCAGTCATCTCGTGAGAGATGCTGAGGGAACTTCAAGGTATGAGGATAGAGAACTATGTCTCAATACCAGGGGTCAAACAATGAGACAAGAAAAATGTGTTTGTCCACAAACAAATCAACATGGATAACATCCTCATCTAATTGTGGAAAATCGGATATTAACTCCGCAAAGACTAGGGATTTCTTGGATTTTGTGGAAGAGAAATAAAGATCAAACTCTTGTAAAATGACAATCCATTTATTATATTTTCCCCCTATGATACATCGGGTAAGGACGTATTCAAACGGATTGACATCAACAACCATCATAGTCTTCCAAAGTAATATATAATCACACAAACGCTGGACTGCATGCACGGTAGCCAAATCTAGATTTTCAACGTGAGTGTAATTAAGTTAAGGACCGAGTAAAGTTAGACTAAGATAGTAGACGACGTGCTCATGGAGCTCATCATCCTCTTGAACTAGAACCATACCAATCATATCCTCAGACACAACGATATAAAGAAAGTAATATCTACTTTAGTCAGGAGGCTTCAACAAAGGTGCCGACACCAAAGATTTCTTCAAAGCATCTCGCTCATCCCAGATAAAAGGGGTGTCCTTCTTCAAAAGACGCATGAAACCTTTAGTGATAGTGGCATAGTTCACTATAAACCTACGAAGAAAGTTAGTTTTCCCCTGTAAACCCTAAAGTTTTCTAATCATGCATGGGGGAGGCAACCAAAGTATTGCCTCAACTTTTAGAGGATCTACCATGATCACAGTCTCAGAAACTAGAAAGCCTAAAAGACAACCAGCCTTAACGCAAAAGATGCATTTAGGAGGGTTCAACCGGATTCTATAGTAATGAAATATTTCAGAAACAAGTCAAAGATGAGTAATGTGATCCTCTCTCTTGTGAGAGTGAGCAGCAAGATCGTCAAGGTAAGCTTCGACTATGTGCTTAAGATCGTGAAAAGTGAAAGTCATGGCACATTGAAAGGTTTCTCTAGCGTTTTTAAGGTCGAAAGGCATTTTCCGATATGAAAAAGTACCCCAAAGACAAATGAATGTCATCTTGTGTTGATCCTCGGGTTTTATTTGAATTTGATTATATCCTGAAAATCTGTCCATAAAATAAAATACTTCGCTTCCCGCACACTCATTGAGAATATGATCGGTGAAAGGTGTGGGAAAGTTGTCTTTCAGACATGCTTTATTTAGGTCACGAAAATCTATACATACATGCATGGTTCCTTGCTTCTTATCTACAGGAACGAGGTTGGATACCCATTCGGTCAAGGGAACCAGGTAAATGAAGCCAACATTAAGTAGTTTCTCCACCTTTGCCTTAATAGCAGGGGCCTTTCAAGGGTTGACAACTCTAAGACATTGCCGAATAGGTTTAGCATCTAGATAAGTCCTAATCTCATGTTTGACAATACGAGGGTTGATCCCTAGCATATCTTCATAGGACCAAGCAAATACGTCTTGGAATTCCTAGAAGAGATCGATGTAGATCAGGATTTGTTCTAACAAACAATCCACATTGATATTTACATTTTCAACCTTACCATGGGTATGAGAGATGTTGATTGTGCCGATAGGAGAAATTCTCGCCATATTTCCTTTAGCATAAATGTCATGCGTATCAGGCGGAACTACGTTGTGACCGACTATCTGATCCGGATTATTTTCGGCAGGAAATGCGAGCGGAGATATAATAAAGAAATGAACAGAGATATCACGGATATTCAATAATATAACATGAATGTATCAGAAATGCAACCATAAACACGGATATACAGTAATACACGATTTCTATTAATGAAAGAAATGTACAGAGACTGTAAAAATACAAAGTGAAAGACTCGCTAGAATGGTGGCAAGTTATCTCTGAGAAGAGATGTGACGGCTACTCGCATTCGCAAGAAGATGATTACAATGAGGCTCTAAAGGCCTTTTTACAATAAACAGGAATGCCAAAATTCCTAGACATCCAAAAACCTAACCCTAGGAGATGAAGTTCCAAAAGTCATGTGGGCCCCGTTTGGGTAAGTTATTACATCAACTTCCCGGGGTCGTAGCTTTTGCATACGATCTTCGTTTTAGGCGTATGAGAGCTAGTTGGAAAGGTATCATCGAGGAGATTAATTTTGGGGGCTCAATCATGATTTTGGCTATCATTGAGAACCTCGATCTCGAAAAACCTTCATTTAGGCCCTCAAAATGGCCCGGGAAGTTAAAACCTGCTAAAAATAGTAAACTGCCAAAATTGCCAGAAAACTGTTTTGAGCCAGATGGAAAAGGTGGGTGGCCACCGATATCCACCTAGATCAATACTCCCTCCTTAGGAATCAATGGTCTCCATTTCATTGAGTTCCCGGGGGAGAGGGAAAAGCATTTGCTGGATCTGTATCTGGGTGAGTTGCTTGTATTGTTGGAGACGTCACAATGCTTAGTTTGTGGAAGTCTGTCATGAAATTGTTGAAGTTGAGGCTATTCAACAAGTTGAGCTACATGAGAGGAAGGTGTGCAAAAGGAATCTTTGTGCTTTGCTGCAACCTTGTCGACCTGCTTTTGTTGGATAGAAGGTGCGGGGGGAGAGACTGTAGTGGTTGCAATGTCCTTTTGTTCCCGTTTTGAACAGATTGTGAAGAAGCTGAATTTTGCAGTATGAGATACTACATTGCGACACTTTTTAGGTGGAACAATAGTTGGAACTACCTCTGGTATTCTGTAGAGATGACCCCCCAAAGTAACAATGACACTACGGGGTTGATACTCATAAACAACATGGTGCTTCCACATATATGGCTGGCCTAAGAGAACATCATAGACATCCAGTGGGGAAACATCACATAATACCTTGTCCTTGAAGGGCTGGATGTCGTATGACAATCGACATTGCTGGCTGACACGGAGATCTCATCCTTGGCGAAGCCACCCGATGTTGTATGGTTGCGGGTGTGGTGTTGTCGACAATCCCAACTGTTTGATGACCTCTACTGAGATGAGGTTCTTCTAGCTTCTGCTGTCAACAATAAAATGCAGTGGGGTCCACTTCACCCACATCTGTGAATGAAAAAGGCGCCCCCCCTCTTTGGGATCTATTGGTTCTTCTGGTTGAATTAATGCAGTTGTGACAATAGCAGTGGGGTTTGCATCAATGATCTATCCTTTACCAGTGTTTTCAGAATCAGATTCTGAATCAGGGTTTGGCTCCTTGTCTTTGATCTTGGCCACCAATGACTATTTTGAGTGACATTCATCAGTGTTGTGCCAGGGGTTTTTGTGGAAATCGCACCATTTTCCGGTGTCCTTCTTTGTCTTCCCGTGACCCTTCTTTTCCTGTGTCTTGGACTGATTTTTGGGAGACTGTTTGTTAGTGTTGTCTTTGTCATACTTTGGTTGTTGCGGATTTACGGATCCAAAATCCCATTTTTTCTGGTGCTTAAATTTCTGCTCGATTTTAGCAGCATATCGATAAGCAACACTGAGTGATGAGATGTCCAGAAAATCCATTTCAGTCTGTACGTATCTGTGTAGAGCCCCACGATATTTCAGAACCAAATGTCGCTCGGAGTCTTTGATACCCAGCTTGGTGCGCAAGGTATGGAAGGTATTGGTGAACTCCAGAACTTCTTGGCCCCTCTCTTGCCGCAGTGTGGTCCATCTCATGTATTGGTCTTCATAGTTTCCAACAGGGTAATACTGTTCCTTTATCGCATCCACAAAAAAATCCCAAGTGGGATCGACCCCATATATTCCAAAATCCTCTGTGGAACTTTGCTCCCAGTAAGTTTCCCACCAATGTTTGACATCAGGGAGAGATTTAAGGAGTGCGAAGGTGATCTTTTATTTGTCAAAAAAATTGTGAACAAAGAAATAACATTCTAGCAGAGTTAACCATTTTTCTAGGGCTTCTGCATCTATCTATCCTTCAAATACAGGAATATCAAAATTAACTTGTACCTTGAAAGGCGAGGTGCCTCCAAAGTGTCCACTTGATGAATATGTGCTTGATGCTATCGGCAGGTGTTGAAGGATGTGGGCAAAATTCTCCATCATTTCGCCCCTCTATTGCATGAGAGCTTGCTCAAGCAATAGATTGATAGGATCGTCTGCTCCATCGTTTTTCTTTTCTTCTGCCATTGAGGGTTTCTTGTGTGTGTGAGAGCGATTGTCTTCAAGAGAGATAAGCTTGAGACCCAACTTGCTATATGCGGACCTTGTCAGGGACATGCACTAAAAAAACGATCAAGAGTAGCCTGCTCTGATACCACTGATCCGGATTATTTTTGGCACGAAATGCGAGCGGAGATATAATAAAGAAATGAACAAAGATAGCGTGGATATTCAATAATATAACATGAATGTATCATAAATGCAACCATAAACACAGATATACAGTAATACACGATTTCTATTAATGAAAGAAATGTACAGAGACTGTAAAAATACAGAGTGAAAGACTCGCTAGAATGGTGGCAGCTTATCTCTGAGAAGAGATGTGACGGCTGCTCGCATTCACAAGAAGATGATTACAATGAGGCTCTAGAGGCCTTTTTACAATAAAAAGGAATTTCAAAATTCCTAGACATCCAAAAACCTAACCCTAGGAGATGAAGCGCCAAAAGTCATGTGGGCCTCGTTTGGGTAAGTTTAGTACATCAACTTCTCGGGGTTGTAACTTTTGCATACGATCTCCGTTTTAGGCATATGATAGCTCGTTGGAAAGGTATCGTCGAGGAGATTCATTTTGGGGGCTCAATCATGATTTTGGCTATCATTACGAACCTCAATCTCGAAAAACCTTCATTTAGGCCCTCAAAATGGCCCCGGAAGTTAAAACTTGTTAAAAATAGTAAATTGCCAAAATTGCCAGAAAACCGTTTTGAGCCAGTCCAAAAAGGTGGGTGGCCACCGATATCCACCTGGATCACTATCTCACTCAAAGTAGATTAAAATTCATCTTGTTCGATTCTTTCAATCTCTGGGAGAAAATAAGAGCGGTGATGCATATCATCCCAAGATTTGTCAGAACCATTCATGGCTTCGATGATGGCTTTGTATGAAGGCAAAGTCCCATCAAGGCAATCATGTAAAAAAGACAATGAAGTGGCCCACATGGACCTAGACATGAGATCCTCCTCATCTGTCGGTGAGGGAACATGATTGGGATTGGTGGAAGAGTCGAGAATAGATATATATGCAATCTCTGATGTCGATAGTGGCATGGCCATTTCAACATGCGACTGACCTTCACAAGACGAAGTCCAGGAAGGTAGGGTCCACGAGTCACTAAAATAAGAAGTTTGGAAAGGAATGGACCTTCCTATCGAAATGGGCCTACTGGACATGGCATAAACGTGATGGATCGGTGCCGAGAAAAATCTCCCCAGTATGGTCGCCAATTCTATTACGAGGAAAATCTCTCTATGGCTAGGGTGAACCACAACAGACGGAAATGACTGTAGAAATCAACTTTATTCCAATGATATGCTATATAAACCAATGCGCAAGGGAGACAAGAAAGAGGCCTACCTCGTTCAGATGTTTGATGATGTCCACCGTTGAGCACTTTGACCCAAAGCTATATATACCTGCAACAAGTTCTCAACAAACAAGTGAAAACAAGCATATGGTGACAATATAAAAGGTTAGCACATTAGATAGCATAATCCATCAATATACATAACAAATACGCCTGTGGATAATAATTCATATATTTGCAAGACATCAATTGGACGGGAAGAGAGTATTTCTATTAATAAATGATCAGCAGAAGTGAAAATATTACAGACTTATGTGTTGGTACAGATTGGAACCGAGAAACTAAGTTCCTTCTAGCTGAGCCTCCACCACTTCAATCCTCCACCAAAGGCAAGCTCATATAAGGGAGATAATGAGGTTCTCCATCAATAAGGGAAGATCTTGGGGGTTGAACATTGTGTTCAGACTTAAAGGACAAAGGGAAGCAGACTCAATATGAAGTAAATACTTTCTCCATAGTAACTTTGCTCTCAAAGTTGAATTCTTTCTCCTTTTCCACATCTCAAAATTGGCTTATTTATAGCCTTCAAAATGAAACTGAAGGGTTGATTCAGAACGTTTCCAGTATATGGAAGGCCAAGGATCAGAGATATCCTATCATGACATGGAAACTCAACATTTAATTTTGATTTTCTGGCACAAATCCCGATGTACACGGGTTGTAGTGGAGCAGCCTGCGTATATGCTTGTTGTATAGGGTGAAAGATGCGTACAAGTGGAAAATTTTATATTTTTGTCTCTAGACTTTAGTAATAGGGAAGATAAGTATGCATAAGGAAATGGAATAAGTCCCTCTCTTTAAGATTGCATAGGGTGAGGCAAATATTGCTCTAACAACCACACTTTAAATATCCATTGAGATAACAGAAATTTCAAACCCAGGAAAAGTCACTACAAGCAACAATGCAATTAGAAGAGAATCATTATAATAAGACATATCCAACTATAGAGGAGCTTAAAGAAGACCTAAAAAACTTGACAGTGCAATTAAATCGGAATAAAAGTAGGGAGAAAAGACAAGCAATGTGGTGTACCCTGTGCATATCAGAGGGACATCACAAGAACAAGTGTCTGACATTTGCACAGTACCTGGGAGAAGTGCTACCGAATACATTTCCTACAGGAGGGCCTTGGTGTGAAATATGAAAGACACATGGGCATTATCTTTATCACTTCCCTATGATGCAGAAGTACAAGACAAAATCGAAGATTACTTTCTGTAACTTTTGTAAGTCAATAGGACATGAAGACACAATTGTAGAAATCTAGAGTTAATGAAGGAAAGAACCTCAGATGCATACATGATGCAGGATGAGTTGATGGCAAGACAAACTGTACCATAGTTTGGTAATGCACAACAATTTCAAGCAATTCCACAGTTTCAGCAACCCTGACAGTATAATCAGGCACCACAATATCATCAACAAAACATGGATCCACAGGGGAAAAGAGGAGGATTCATAGGTAGAGGAAGAGGAGGAATGGACAGAGGTAGAGGGCCTATTATCTTCCATAATTGTCAACAGCAAGGACACTATGCCAGAGATTGTCCTCAACCAACAACAACATGTATGTATTGTTGCGCAACAAACCATGTGACAAAAGAGTGCCCAAAGTTAATGACAAAGATCCAAGAGAAGAGGAATCTAAACAACTAGAATGTTTAGTGGATTGCAACAAAACTAAGCGATCCTGGGAGGAACATCAATATAGTGAATAGAGGAGGAGTGAAGACAGGAGAATATGCACATGATCAAAAGAAGGAATCTCATTATTGGATTCAGAAGAACACTCAACCACATAAATAGTTTGATCCAAAGAAGGAGAAGGAAACTTTCAAGGAAGCAAAGAAGGATTTTTTGAAGGAAAATGAATCATCCACATCAAACACTACGTAGAGGTATGATACTCCTATTTTTTATATGCCTCAGTCTTTGGATCATACTTACAAAGGAGAGCAAAGAGAGAAAGAAAGTAACTTAAAGAATTTCATGGAGTCTTTCTTTAAATTACTTAATGATAAGAATGCCATGGATTTGTTTAAAAACATTCTTGAGAAATATAGTATAGAATAAGGGATAGGAACAAAACCAAAGAAGAATAATCAGGTCCATAGAAAGAAAAGAAATAGCAGAGAGTTTAGATTGAATGAAAATATAGGAGACTTTAATATGGGAAATGTTATCCTAGAATTAGGATAAGATGACAACATCTTTCCAAAGAAGACTTGGGAAGAAATGGGAGAACCTACACTAGGGTATTCCAATATCCAATTGAATCTAGCAACCAACAAAGAGTTATCCCCATAGGTAGATTGAAGAATACAACAGTGTATCTAGATGGTGTGCACAACACAACAGATTTTGAAGTAATGGATATGGTGTATTTGTCTATACCATTTTCAACACTATTGGGAATTTATTGGGCCTTTGATAATTGGGCCATAATTAATTTGAAGACTATGAAGATGATATTTGAAGTTGGAAACTTTAGGGTAGTATCACCTTTAGATCCCTTAGATTGTGAAAGATATGTAGAACTTGTGCTTGACGGTGTTCTAGAGGATGATGTAAACCAAGTGTATAGAACTATTGCATGAGAGGAAGATTATGTGAATCCAATTGCAGATGGAGTACTCAGTTAGAGGACTATCAATTCCGACATGTCATATTCGGATATTGGAGTAGAAAAATGGCAGCAACGATTGCATGGAGTCTCTACTAGGAGGTGCGCCAGAGTTACATGCGTAGTAAGATGGGTTGGGACATAAGTAAGACAATTTCCCACATTCATTGAAGATGACGATATAGAAAACTTCTTGATAGAGTTCAAATCAGATGTTTTGGATAGTCAAAGATTATTGGTGTTGGATATAGCACTGAGAAACACACATGCACAATGGTGGGGTGCACATAAGGAGGTAATTCAAGACTGGTATCATTGTAAGCAAATGATGTTCATAATATTTGGTAGGAGTCAACAAGATAGACCCTTACAGAAGTATGATGGAAGATGGAACCCAAGACATGATATAAATTATTGTGTCACTAATTAGAGATTGGTACCACGAGAGGAATGGATGCATTAATTTATTCATACATTAGAAATAATACCAAGTAATTGGTACAAAGAGAAGGAACTATGCAGAGAAGCAGTGGGTTCGGGTGTAGTGCAACAGAACTTTATTAAGACTTTTGAATTTGAAAGTCATAATCCATGGGTGGATCTAGCATTATAGAGGATCAAAAAGAAGATACTTGAAGAGTATGGGGTAGATAAAGTAGTAGTATGGGGTAGATAAAGTAGTAGTAGATAGAGACTACAAAAAAGAAACACTTGAACAATTAGTTTATTGTTATCAAGTCATAGAGGATGAAGAAGTAGAAGACAACCCATGTGAGATACAAATAGTAGAAGGGGAAGGAGAAAGAGGGTTAGAAGGTCCACAGTTACAATCATAAGAATTTCCTACACCAATGAAGATTAAAAAGGTCAATATTGGGACCGAAGAGAAGCCCAGGATAGCGAGCATTGGAGATTACTGAGATAGTCAGACAATGGAAAAGATAACTGAATTACTGAGCGAGTATAGTGATTTATTCCCAACCACATTTTCAAAGATGAAATGGGTAGCAGGAAAACTTGGAGAAATGAATATACCCCTCAGACCATATGTAAGGAGAGTTAGACAAAGACCATATATATTAAACCCCATATATAAGAAGAAAGTTAAGGCAAAAATTGACAGAATGCTATAATCAAGAATCATAGAACGTGTGGAAGAATCATAGTGGACTAGTCCAATGGTGGTCCAGGAAAATAATACTGGAGGGATTAGGATATGTGCGGATATGAGGAAATTAAATGATACATGCCTGAATGATCATTTTCCTACTCCATTTACAAATGAGGTTTTAGAGAATGTGGGAGGACAGGAAGAATACTCCTTCACAGATGGATTTTCAAGTTTCCATCAGATCAGAATTGCTTCAGAGGACAGGTACAAAACTACATTTGCAATAGAGTGGGGGTCATATTAGTACACAATAATGCCATTTGGTTTAAAGAATGAACCAACAATATTTTCCAGAGTAGTAGTAGTTGAATTCAAAGATTTTATACATAAATTTTTAGAATTTTATCTAGATGATTGGACAGTATTCAGTTTATTGAAGGACCATGTAGAAATTCTAAGGTTAATGTTAGAGAGATGTAGGCATTGTAAGATTTCCTTGAACATTATGAAATTTATATTCAGTACAATGTTTGGAATCCTACTTGGACACATTGTATGCAAACAGAGCTTGATAGTAGACCCTACAAAGATTGTTTTTATTATCAATTTACCACCACCAAAGTCAGTGCGCTAGTTGAGAGAAACATTGGGCCACACAGGGTACTACAGGAAATTCAAAAAGGGCTATGCAAAGATTATTGTGCCCATGGAGAAGCTACTAAAGAAAGACATCAAGTTTCAATGGAATGATGAATTCCAAGAGAGATTGGACATACTGAAAGAGAAGATGGTGACATCACCAATTCTAAGCTTTCCAAATTGGACAAAAGAATTTCATGTGCATATGAACACTTCATCCATTGCACTTAGAGTAATATTGGCACAACCAGGTGAAGGAGACATTGATCACCCAATATATTTTCTAGTAGAAAGTTGTTTGAGTTTGAGAACAATTATAATACTACAGAAAGGGAAGGTTTGTTTATGGCATATGCCTTACAGAAGTTTGGACATTATTTTTTGGGTCAACATTTTAAGATGTTTACAAATCATTCCACATTGAAGTACCTATTTAACAAGCTAGTGTTGGGGGGAAGGATCTGTAGATGGTTTTTATTGTTTTAGGAATATAATTTTGAAATCATAGTAAAACCAGGGAAGTTGAATGTAGGACCAGATCATTTATCAAGAATTAATAAGGGAGAGGAGCCAAAGAATTTGGAGGAGAATTTTCTCGATGCCAACTTATTTTGTATTTATATTGTTGATGATTATTTTGCTGACATTGTTGGATTCTTGAGCACATGAATGGATCCCAAGGAATTTACTATCATGCAAAAAAAAACAATTGGTAATGCACGTTGCTATCATCTGGTTGCAGGTCATTTATACAAGTTAGGTACAGATGGAATTCTAAGAAGATGTGTGATGGAGGATGAATGCTCCATGGTGCTATCAGAAGCACATGACGGGATAGTTGGAGGGAACTATGCAAGAAATCCTACAACACAGAAGGTGATACGCATAGGATTATGGTGGCCTATAGTACATAAGGACGCAAAGGAATATTTTCAGACCCGTGATGTCTATTAGAGGGTGGGAAAACCATCCAAAAGGGATGATATGCCACTTATGCCCCAAGTAACCTTAAAAGTGTTTGATAAATGGGTTGTGGATTTTATTGGACCCATTAACCCACCAACAAGGAGATCGAGAGCCAGATACATCATCACTACGACATAATACTTAACCAGATGGGCAGAAGAAGCCCCGGTGAAGGATTGCAGTGCAGAAACTACAACGTGGTTTCTCTTTGAGAATGTGGTGACCAAATTTGGATGTCCTATAATTTTGTTTAGTGATCATGGAACCCATTTCATTAACATTGCAATCATAGCTATGACAAAAGAATCTGAGATACATCATCGGAAGAGAATACCTTACCATCCCTAGGAAAATGGTACAGTAGAATCTTTTAACAAGATTCTAGATAATGCATTGACAAATATTTTCAATGTGAATAGGGATGATCAGGATTTGAAAGTATCAACAGTGTTATGAGATTACAAGACTACATGCAAGAAGATTATAGGACAGACACCATTCAAACTGGTGTATGGGTAGGAAGCAGTGGTTCCATTGGCTTATTTAGTACCTAATCTGTGCATTGCAGCAATCAGCAACATGATAGAAGAAGGTGTTGCGCAAGAAATATTGGATCAGCTGATGGAGCTAGAAGAAGATAGGATTTTAGTAGGATTTCTCTAGGAAGTACAGAAAGAAAAGAACAAAGTTTGGAATGATAGGCACATAAAGAAGAAAATATTTAAGTAAGGAGATCTAGTTCTCCTCTATGACAACAGATATTTACAACACCCAGGGAAGCTCAAAATGCATTGTTTAGGGCCTTATCAGGTAGAGGCCATTACAAATGGAGGTGTTTTGCAACTAAAATATCTTGCATGAAAGAATCTCAGAGGACTGGTGAATGGAAGTCGACTGAATTTGTATGAAGATAGTTGACCTAACAACCTAAGGTAAAAATATAGAGAGAAGGTATGATTGTACATATTGTATATAGTGGATGTTAGAAAAAAAATACAAAAATCCATAAAAAGAGGAAATATAACAAAAAGACAAAAAGATAGAAGAATATTAGAGGGTTTTTGATGTAATAGATTTAGCATTAACAATGCGCTGCAAAAAAACTAGTATTGAAGACACTACACACTGGAAAATAGTTGATAGACACAAAAAATGGAGCACGTAGGAAAAAGTGACAATTGTGAGTGAAAAACTATGAATACACCGCCCCACTATAAAGTCGAAAAAAATGGGGGAAATGTGGTCAATTATGTTTTTTCGCTAAGGATAAGAACGAAGAGCGAAGCTTAAGAGAGAAAAAGTGAGAATTAGTGATAGCAAGTGGAGAATTGGAATTCAGTAGTCTGAATCTTAACAAGATGTCACCACCACATGCTGGAGAGTCGAGCAAGGTCGAGTGAAACACGAGAAGTAGTGCTTGGATGACACAAATAGGGACGCAATACATTCCCACAGTCGTGGATGTGGATGAGATCCATATACCAGAATATGAGCCACACACCACGCAAGTTGAGTAGGAACAGAAACCATCACAGGAGGTCAGGTAACTAGAGGAGGATGCAGAAAGAAAAGAATATGATGTGTCTAGGAGAAAAGGGCCACAACATGGTGAACAAGACACAGATTCAGCACAACAGACCCTATAGCCAGAAGAAGATCATGAAATAGAGCACTAGGGCATACTTGAAGTCGAGGTGTCATCCCCTCAAGGGAAGAAGAAGGCATGAGCTGAGAGTAGTGCACAAGGAATATCATGCACACAGGTAGAATTGGAAAGAGTAATGCCAAAAATCCCATAGGGAGTAAAGGCATATGATGAGATGGTGGGAGGAGTAGACACCATGAAATACTATGATCATGACGTGGATAACACAATCAAATTCCCAGATTTGGCGCAACATAACTATATGGAGAGTAGAGGAGAGGGCCCATCAAGCGCACCACTATTGGATCCTACGAAGTGGATCCTGGGGCTCTACAATACAGGTATTATGAGGTTGTTGGATATACTGCACTCTGGGAACAGTAAACACATCAATGGATGTGTGAAGAAACTCCTAGCAAGGATGCATGGAGGATTTTTTTGGATGGATAGGCAAGTGCCTATCAATGTTGACTTGATCATAGCCATCACTAGGATACCCATGGATGGGGAGAAGACAGAGTATTAATTAGAGGATAAAACTAAATCAAAATCCATCTCTAATGAAATCAAGGCAAAGTATGGAGCGAAGAGAGGAAATAGGGGAATCAGGATCAATGACATAGATGATCCTGCGACGATATTTGCTACAAGGTTGCTAAGGTGCAAGTTAATGTGCAAGTGCAAAAAAGAGGAAGTGCCAGTAGGAGTGGTAGCAGATACAACGCAGTGCGCAAAGGGGAGATCAATGAGTTGGGGCCCTTATCTGCTTAATTATTTCTTGGAGGATTGCAAGGATGCAGAGGATTGGGGCTCTGAGTTCCACTACTCATGGTTACTCATCCTCATTTCACTTGTATGATGGAAAGAATCGACGTATAGTTTCTTCCTGCAGAGAATAGGAAAGTGTGGTGCAACCCACTACACGTCTCTTAGAAGAGCAATAGACCCAATGACAAATAAAATAAAGAGCGATGTATTTTCTCTATATTTTTCAGAGATCCAGAACCGATTAGCTGACACATGGAGGATTTCCCTAGAGACTGTCCAGGAGTTTGGACAGATAGAAAATTTTCAACCATCGTTCCACATCATGTGGATATAGATAGAGAGAGAATCAACCAAGGATTGTCTACAACTAAGTTACAACGTCACGACGTAGGATATACAGATGGAGGTCTAGGAGTGGCCTGAGGAATGGAAAGTAACAGTAATCCCAAGGATAGTGCTAGGATGACAAACTCAGACATATGATAGAACAGTCCCTGCGTAGAAGACATGCAAAAACGACGTGAGAAAAAATAAGAATATCGCACAAGGCCAAGTGGGGGGAAGCATCCCCATAAAAAATAAAAGTAGGACATAGAAGAAATCACAGTCATGGGATCCACCACACACAGAGAATGCACTAAGAGGAAAAATAGAACAGGTCTGTGTGAGATAAGAAAGGGTAGAGACATAAGAAATATCCATGGAGGAAGAAATTGGGCAGGAGACAGGCATGGATACACATATTACAAAGGCATATGAGCCATTAGATGCCCAAAGGAAGAGGATAGGGGAGAAATCAAGTGGCTCCAGGAAGAAGGAAAAGGCCCACAAAACACCAATGCACACATCACTGACAACAAATGATGTGGAACTAATAGCCACAACAGTCGAGGATCGACTGTCATAGATGTGGGAGAATGTAGAGAACCATAGGGCTTCGATTCTGGAGAAAATATAGGAAGTGAAAACTGCGTTGGATTAGTTGAGGATTAGGTCAGAGCAGTCATCAAAAGACAAACCAACAAAAACTGAGGAAGGAGTGTCTATTGGAGAAACAGTGAAAATTACAATACAGGGGAGCGCCAATTTTATCATAATCGTTGAGATGTTGTTCATCGACGATGAGGAATCACAGAGGCCCCTAAAGTAAATCGAGACATTGGACTTGGCATTGCCCAAGATCCCGATGAAGGCGCTCTATAAATTACAAATAAGTGTCGTGCAATAAATTCAGTCTAAGGCAAGTTTTGATGGGACGAATCTATAGATAGCGCAGGAGGAAAATATCACACTGAAGGAAGCAGTTATACAAGAATGGAAAGCGAAGAATATAGTGCAGTAGATATTGGAAGAGATGGACAGACATATTATCACAATATTTCGAACCATCTCAGACAACGGAGAGTTAGAGGGAGTATCTTCTGAAGAGAAAATGAGGAAAATAGTGTAGGCCTTGTTGTAGTACAAGGACCAGATAAAGGAATTGGAGGAGTGCGCGGTACTCACTACTCCTCGAGAAGTAAGAGCGCAATGATAACAAGACGCAACAAAATCTGTGAAAAGTATAGTGCTTGCGATACATAGGATGATAGAGTTGTTGGGAAAAAGTGGCTAGTTGTGGACGCAACTCTTAGAAGATGGGATCTTCCAAGCCCTGCAAGAAAGGGAAGAGAAGGTACATACAATAATGGAAGAATTAAAACAATGACAAAATACAATGTCATTACCAGAAAAAATTAAGACAACTGCGGAAATGAAGAACCTGCAGGTTGAGGAAAAAGCAGTATTATCTGGGAAAATTGCACAACAAGCTCAGTTGGAGCCTTTGTAGGATAAGGTGGAATAGTTTGTCATGGATATCGACACATCAAATACAAGCATGGAACATATAGGCTTGGAGGGAGAATACATATTGAATCCTCCAGTCACCATGCAAATGGAGGAAGCCATGACGGAGAAGAACAACCAAGATAAGGAAAAATTCCATCATATAGCATGGATGTATGAAGCACTAGAATGGATAGTAAAATATGTAGGAGTCCCTAAGTGACTCGGGACGAGTCGCAATGTTAGTGTTGGGGGCCTATTGGCGTAGGCCAATTTTTGGGAGAATCAAGGATTTTTTTAAGGAATCGAAGCAACACCAAAAATTAGGGGAGTGCACCGGAAACAGAGGAAAACAAGCACCGAGAAAAGCAGTTACAAAGTGGAAAAATTGTTGTGGAACAATTGGAAAGTAGACAAGCGATGAATTGGAGCAATGGTTGGATCAAGGACCAGCCGAGAATAAGTCAATAAGAAAGTAGACAGACCTAATCCACTTAGGGTTAGGGTTTTTGTAAGGACTTTGTCCCAATTTTTGTATAAGTAGAATGTATTAGGATGATGAGAAGTGGGTCCCTTTTTTTTAGTGAGTTAGCCATTTCAGAGAGTCTGATAGTAGAGTGGTGAGAATTTCTCAGAGTTGTGAGAGCTATTTTGGTATGTGGATATCGAATGTAATGGTGGAAGGATTGTACAATGCGCAACACGAGCTTTTGCAAGAATATGAATAAAGATCCAACACAACAAATCTTTATGGACGTAGCCCCAAGGGGAGGTGAACCACGGTATATATGTGTCTTATGTAGGTAGTGTTTCTGATTGTATTTTCTTCAGTAAGTTATTGATGAACATGAAAATGATAAAGGAAATAACATTGTGCACTAAGAATAAAATAATGGAATCTACATAATAGCTCTAAATAAATGTTATAGTTATTATTTAGATCAGAATCTTGTGTTACAGTAGATAAATATTCATCATTGAACATATGCATCTATAATTGTTAATGAAGTCCTATTATAATATTCATGATAGTGATATGGAATAAAATATAATGAGGGTTTGAGGGCTAACAATGAGTAGATCCAATGCTTCTGAGAGAGAAACACATCCCATCCCAGGATTGTCGACATCTGAGTCATGCGGCCACCCATAGAAGCTATCTCAGGTGAGACTATGTAGTGAACTATGTGCGTTGTGTTGCATTCTGGTATCGAGAAGGGCCGATGGTCAAAAGGGTTGCAGGTAATCCTCTAGTTAGAACCTGGGTCAACCCATAAGTAAACCAACACTTACCATTGTCCATACTTCTTCCCTTTGTTTCCTCATCTTTTCGGTTTAGGGTTCACTAACCACAAGAAGGGCTTGTACCTAATTTCATGTTATCCAGGTGGATATTGGTGGCCACCCACCTTTTCCAGTTGGCTCAAAACAACTTTCTAGCAATTTTGATAATTTACTATTTTTAGCAGTTTTTCGGGTTCTGAACTTTCGGAGCAGTTTTAAGGCCCTAAACGAAATTTTTTGGGTTATGTTGCAATCAAAAATTTTGTGCAACTTTTGTAGTCCTCGTATATATCTTTCAATTGGGATATCATATGCCTAAAACGAAGATTGTATGCAAAAGTTATGACCCCAGGAAGTTGATGTATTAACTTACCCAAACGGGGCCCACATGACTTTTGGTGCTTCATCTCCTAGGGTTAGGTTTTTGGATGTTTAGGGTTTTGGGATGTTTAGGGTTAGGTGCTTCATATCCTTATTGAATAGAAAAATATTTTTACTATATCTCTGTTATTTTGTGTTAAGCATCTGGTAATAATCTGTAGTCATTTCATTCTACTCATAAAATCTGGATAAGTTGTATCAGAGCAGTCTACTCCTTGTCGTCTTAATGCATGTCCCCAATGAATTCAGAGTACAAAGATTTGGGTCTCGAGCTTGTTTCTCTCGAGGACAAAATCTCTTGCACACATAAGTGACCTCTCATGGAAGGAGAAAAGAAAGATGACGGGACAGAAGATCCTTTCAAACTGTTGATTGAGGAAGCCCTCACACAAAAGAGGAACGATATGATGGATAATTTCGTGCAAATCCTTCGGCGAATACCAACAGACGACGCATATTCTTCGAGCGGAGGCACCACCCCCTTAAAGGTACAAATAAACTTTGATATTCCTATATTTGAAGTTGAGATAGACGCAGATTTTGTAGACAAGTGGTTGCATCTACTAGAAGGGTATTTCTTTGTCCATAACTTTTCGAATAGAGAAAAGATTAATTTTGCGCTCCTCAAAGTCGTTCCCCATGTCAAATATTGGTGGGAAACTTTCTGTGAGCAAAAGGAAACAGAGGAACCCTCATTATTTACAGTCACGACCACCTGGGAATCCTTCAGGGATGCTATTAAGGAACAATACTACCCTGTCGGAATTTATGACGACTTGTATACCAAATTGACCACGCTGAGGCAAGAAAGAGACCAAGCAGTGCCAGATTTCACAAATATCTTCCATACCTTGCACACCAAGATGGGTATCAAATATTCAGAGAGACATCTGGTGCTCAAGTATCGCGGTGCTCTGCATAGATACATCCAGACCGAAATGGAATTTCTGGACATCTCATCCTTGGGTGTGGCCTACCGATATGTCGTCAAAATCAAGCAGAAGATCAAACAAAAGACACGACAATTTGGGTCGGGGAACCCCTCACAACAAAAGCTAGGAAAGGGTGGCCCTAACCCACAAAACAAAGGACAGAGAAAATATGGACAGTATCAGGACAACCAGTCGAAGCCGCAAGCAAAGAAGGACACCAGAAAGAGAAAGAAAGATACCAAGAAGTGGTACGACTTCCATAATAGCCCTTGGCATAACACTGTTGACTGCAACTCAAAGAAGACGCTGGTGGCCGAAGTGAAATCCTATGAATCAGATGTGGGTTCTGACTCTGATTCAGAACCAGAAAGGGGAATATGGATCATTGACATGGAACCCAGTGCCACCGTTGCTACCACCAAGCTCCAGCATGTTGAACCAGATGAGCTAGAAGAAGGAGAGAGCCTCTTCCATTCACATATGTGGGTAAAAGGCACCCCACTGCACTTCATCATTGATAGTGGTAGACAGAAGAACCTCATCTCAACAAAGGTCGTCAAGCAGCTAGCCCTGCCAACAACACCGCACCCACAACCCTACAACATTGGATGGCTCCGCCAAGGAAGTGATATCCGCGTCAGCCAACAGTGTCGATTTTCATACATCATCAAGCCCTTCAAAGACAAGGTATTGTGTGATGTTGCTCCTCTCAAAGTTTGTGATGTTCTTTTAGGCCAACCTTATTTATGGAAACATCATGTTGTATATGAGTCTAGGCCTTGTAGTGTTATTATTACTTTGAACAAGAAATTTTATAGGATACCCGAGGCTGTCCCACCCAGTGCTATTCCCTTGATCTCTGCTAAGAAATGCAGGAAGGTCATCTCTCAGATGGGGAAGTTTGTCTTCTTTGTGATTCACTCTCAAAATGAGAGAAAAATCATAGCCACATCCAGGGTCTCTGCGGCCGACCTCTCCACACAGCAGAAGCAAGTAGATAAGGTCGTTAAAGAATACTCAAATATCTTCTCCTCACCTACCGGGGTACCTCTGCACTGTCAGGTCAAGCACCCCATCAATCTGACCCCCAACGCATCACTGCCCAATGGGATAGTCTATCGTCGCTCTGTGTTAGAGAATGAGGAGATCAAGTGACAGATCCAAGAATTGCTCCACAAGGGGCACATCTTTCCTAGCTCATCACCTTGCAGGAGCCCAATCGTGCTAGTACAAAACAAAGATGGAACCTGGTGACTTTGCATTGATTATCGGGCTCTGAATAAAGTCACAGTCAGAAACTGGTACCAGATTCCCCGAATCGATGACCTCCTTGATCAAATCATGGGGGCCAAATACTTCAGTAATATTGATCTGAAGTCTGGCTACCACCAGGTCCCGATAGAACAGACAGTTTTATGGAAGACCACCTTTAAGTCAAAGGAAGGCCTTTTTAAATGGTTGGCCATTCCCTTTGGTCTGACAAATGCTCCAGCCACTTTCATGAGGATGATGGACAATATCCTGTGACCATTCACCAATACTTTTTTAGTGGTGTATCTTGATGACATTCTCATTTACAACAAGACTTGGGTCGAACACTTGCATCATATTCAGTAGGTCCTGCACACCCTGCGGCAGCACAAGCTATACACCAACTTGGAAAAATGTTCCTTCGGCATGGACTGGGTACATTACCTAGGCTATATCATTGATCAACATGGAGTACATGTGGATCCATCCAAGATCCAATTCATCCGTGACTGGCCAGCCCCAAACACACTCACTGAGATTCAGAGCTTCTTGGGCCTTGCCAATTTCTACCGCAGGTTTGTGTTGGGATTCTCCCATATTTCATGGGCCCTCAGCCAAATAACTAGGGGTGCTGGTAAGGAGAAATTTGTGTGGGGTCGGCCCCAACAACAAGCGTTCGATGATTTGAAGCAGCACGTGTTCTTAGCCACAATACTTTCACTACCAGACCTGCAACAACCCTTTGAGATTGAGACTGATGCTTCAAACTATGTTGTGGGTGTCATTCTCACGCAGCATGGACACCCTGTGGCCTATCATAGTGCAACACTGTCAGATGTTGTCCATAAGTACCCTACTTATGACAAATAAATGTACTCCATTGCACAAGCCTACCACCAATGGAGACATTACATTCTTGGGAGGGAGACAGTGATCCACACTGATCATAAGCCACTGCAGTTCATGCAGAAATAAGGAAAATTGTAGAATGACCGCCATCAAAAGTGGTCCACATACTTGTAGCAATTCCACCTCAACATCAAGTATAAAATAGGAAGCACCAACTGCATCGTTGATTGCCTCAGCAGATCACCAGTAGCGGAACTCACCACAGTGCTAGACTCCTGTGGCCATGAGACCTTTGGATGGCCCCAACTCTATGAGCCAAACCCAGACTTCGCCACCACCTACCAAATGTTGGGTGCAAAGGCAGTTGTCGATAATTTCCATCTTCAGGATGGGTTGTTGTGTCGTTTGGGCCATATATGTGTTCCCTCAAGTGAGCGAGCAAAGTTGATCTAGGAAGCCCACTACAATCGAGTGGCAAGGCACTTCGGTGTCAAAAAGACAGTGGCGATGCTACAAAAACATTTCTACTAGCCGAAACTTCGACATGAGGTCATCAAGTATATCAGGTCTTTCACTGCTTTTGCTATTACCAAACCAACCACTAAGAAATAGGGCATGTACACCCCTCTTCCTACTCCTGATAGACCATGGGAATCCATCTCAATGGACTACATGTCGGGCCTCCTGTCCACCAAGCGAGGAAATGACTATTTTTTTGTGGTTGTCGATCGCTTTTCTAAGATGGCGATTCTAGTTGCTTGCAAGAAGAGCATCACAACATAAGCCACTGCCAAGATCTTCTTTGAACGAGTCTGGGTACATTTTGGAATCCCACAAACTATTGTCTTAGATCGGGACAGTTGATTTCTCAGCTCATTCTGGTCAATCCTCTGGTCACTGCTGGACACCAAGCTCACCAAATCTATGACCTTCCACCCCTAGATAGATGGCCAAACCGAGGTCGTAAATCGAATGATCGTGCATATCCTGCACATGTATAATTCCAAGCACCCTTGCACATGGGATGAGAGTCTTCCCTATGTCCAACATAGCTACAATCGAGCCCTTCATAGCTCAACCGGCCATAGCCCCTTTCAGGTGGGGTTGGGATTCCAACCATTGGGTCCCATAGATGTTGCACTTCCTCTTGCGGTCACCTCGACCGACTCCTCTCCTGCTCCAACTGAGGCTGACAAAGCCACCCGGTTCATTGAGAGGATCCAACACATATGCCAACAGGTTCAGGATATCTTATAGAAGTCCATTTACAAGTACAAGCAACGCCATGATCAACATCGGGTTCCACATAAATTTTAGGTGGGCGAAAAAGTTTGGTTGCACTTGCAGAAAGAACGCCTTACAGGACCCCATCGGAAGCTTCGCCCACTCCATTATGGGTCGTACACCATCACCAAGGCTGTGGGGGATAATTCTTTTGTGCTCAACATTCCTCCTTTCCTTGGCCCGCACCCAGTGTTCAACGTGGACCTCCTTCGGCCTTATTTTCCACCATTATTGGACACCTCAGACGTAGCAGAACAGTTGACACCAATAGAGCTCAACCCTAACTGCATACAACAAGCATCCATTGATCATATTGTGGACACACATATCAAGGGCACTCGACAACAAAGGATCTAGCTTTATCGAGTCGTCAAAGTAGGGCAACTCCTACACCAAGGCAAGTGGCTCACCCGGGGCCAAATTCAACAAAAATTTCCTCATCTGATGGGGGAACCCAACACAATGGAGACCATTGCTTCCTAATAATGGAGGATTGATCCAAGTGGATATAGTTGGCCACCCACCTTTTCCAGTTGGCTCAAAATAATTTTCTAACAATTTTGATAATTTACTATTTTTAGCAGTTTTTCGGATCCTGAACTTTTGGAGCCGTTTTGAGGCCCTAAATGATGTTTTTTGGGGTATGTTGTGAGGACATGTGCAAATTTTGTAGTCCTTGAATAGATATTTCCAACGGGCTATCATACGCCTAAAACGGAGATCGTATGCAAAAGTTACGACCCCAAGAAGTTGATGTACTGACTTACCCAAATGGGGCTCACATGACTTTTGGCACTTCATCTCCTAGGGTTAGGTTTTTGGATGTTTAGGTTTTTTGAAACTCCTATTTATTGTAAAAAGTCCTTGAAAGCCTCATTGTAATCATCTTCTTGTGAATGAGTGCAACTGTCACATCTCTTCTCAGAGATAATCCGCCACCATTCCAGCAAGCTTGTTTTCCGCTGCATTTTACAGTTTCAGCGTATTTCCTTATTTAATAGAAAACCAGTTTTACTGTATCTCTGTTATTTTGTGCTAAGAATCTGGTAATAATCTGTAGTCATTTTGTTCTACTCATAAAATCCGGATCATCATGGGAAGAAGGGGCAGGTGTTGTAGCTGGAAAAATTTAAAATCCATAAATGTTCCTTCTATATGCTCTCCCTAAGGTCCTGACAGTAATGAAACACTTAAAAATGAAGGGCATGTAAAACGAAAACACATAATCAATAAATGTCTCTCTTGTCGGGGAAATGCATTTTATAGCGTCTCTTACATTCCATTGTATATGGAACTCGGTGTATTTCTAACTAAAAGTGGCATTATGGTACTCTTTACTTTCCATTACACATAGGACTCAATGTTCAAACTCTAATAAAAAAATGGCAATAAGGGCTTGGAAAATTGTTGCATTACAAACAAAGGTGTAGCACACCCTCCACAAAACAACCCATAAATGAGACAATATGAACCCTTGATATGTCAGGAACCCCATTCCTAAAATTAATTTCCCCCCACCCACTTCATACTCATTGCATGGCCTAGAAAGGGGTCTTCTTGAGAAACATTCATGTTTTATGGGCTAGTCGACTAGACTCGCTAGTCGAATAGAAATAGTCTATCGACTGTGGTAGTCATAAATGTAAGTTGGATGGAGTATCTGCTAACCGACCAACCTGAGAAGTTAAGTAGTTACAACTACTTGGTAACTAGACATATAGGAGTATAAATAGACAAGCACATAGAGACTTTGGTAGTTGTGTATGAGAAATTGTATACATTGTACTGCATTGCTATATCCTTTAATAAATACAGATATTTGGGCTCTCACTACTTGTGTATGTATTTGTCTATATCTATATGTGTGTATCTTCTATGTTTCTTATATAAGGACTACTGATAACTCTCCCTACTTTCCACTAGACTACAACATTGGTTATGTTGTCGTGTGACTGATCCTGGGAAATTTGTTGGAAATGCTCGTGGAATTGCTCGAGATGCTAGTAGAGATAAAAAAAAATCTTCCATTGAAAGAACCTAGAGCAGCCTTGTTCTTGGTGGGTAATAGTTGCATGGAAGTAACCTGCACATAAAAGACGAGAATAAATGAGTCAAGATTGTATTAAGTTGGAGATTTTCATCTAAGCTAAAGGCAAGTTTTTTTATCATCATTCACATGATAATATTGTTGTAGGTTGATGTATTCCATTCATTTATCCATGGTATAAATATCATAAAGAACAAACTTACATTCTTTGTGAATGTGAGAGAATCGAGATGTTACTGCGAGATAATTGTATCCAAAGTAAGTCTTTCGAGTGAATGTGGAAAAGGAAGCCTCGACTCTTTTATCCTTTATTCTTGTAGTTTGTTATTCCTTTCTGGTCTACTGTAGAGATACACTTAAAATGGATATTAGCGCTACTCGGTGCACTTTCAAATATGTAATATTGTTCGGTAGATCTCCATGATACTTCGACGTCTACAGTTTCCTCAATGGGATTTTGAGTTCAATGCATCGTTATTGTTAAATATAATGTAACTTCAACAGTATGACTATATACTGTCAGTTGTCCTAGCCAACTGTACTATCATTTCTTGATTTGCTTGAGCCTATTTAGCTCAGCTAGTTTCCCTTTTCTATTGTACTCTTTTCTTCATTTACCTAATATACTAAATTCTATTTCTGCTCTGATCTTTCTCTGTATTCTTTGCTTCACATTTTATCATGGTATCAGAGCTTCAGCAGTAAGCCTCTTCACACCGTCTGGAGAGAAACACGATCCAAACAAGCACAGAGCTTACACTGTGAATGAGAGCATAGGACGCAAGATTCTTCACAAAGCTTGGAGAGAAATCCGTAGTCCGCCATCTGCTCAAAAGATCGTCGCAGAAAGGACACACGAGGAAGCAGAGTGCAATACACTCAAAAGATTGAGGAGTCAGAGAAGCAGGAGGCAGAAACATTTGCAGAATTCAAAGAAATTCTTTCAAAATCGTGAAAGATTGTTGCAGAAGGCAAAAACATCTAAAGATCTCATGAAAATTCTTTCAAATTAGTGAAATATTGTTGAAGAGGGAGGAAACATTCAAAGAATTCGTGAAATTCTTTCAAATTCATGAAAGATTCATGAATTTCCTTCCTCAGGAGAAACTCTTTGCAGAAGAAACAAAGAACACACTAAAGGAGCAAAGGATAGACAGATGCAGCCCTAAGATTGGTCCTTCTAATAGATCTGAAGCATTAATTGAGTTCAGAAAGGATGAGGAGAGAACATAAAAGGAAAAATATTTTCAACCGTTAGATTTTTCACAGAGGACCGATAGTCGTCGGATCCGGGAAAAATGCACGAGGCTTAGTCCTCTGAAGCACACAGGAGAATAGCCAAATAATGAAATCCTGAAATTGCGGGGTGAAATTTTGGCATTTCGGAGTTTGGGACTTGGAGCAGCAAGGGGTCGTGAAGTCACTGCGTCGCGAAGTCCCGATTCACAAAATCTCGAAGGAATCCAGACCGTTGGATCTGGAGCACGGTGGCCTGAGAGCCATTGGATCAAAGCAAAGGAAGAAAGATCTAAACCGTCAGATCCGACACTAAGGATCGTGAGCCGTCCATTTTTTAGGACAGGTGTCGAAGATCAATATCTACCAGGAATTCGGGTATCGGGAGATCAAGGAGGCAGGAGTCGTGAGACAAGAAGTCTCGATTCCCGAAATCACGAAAGGAGATCTAAATCTACCGGGACTTCGAGTATCAGGAGATCAAGGAAGAAGAGTCGAAAGACAAGGAGTCTTGACTCATGAATTCCCGAAAACATCATGACCATCCACAAGGAGGACACATGGCAGCGTTTGAGGTTTCGAGAATATCCCCGAAAGGAGCATTTCGGCATTTCAGCTAATAGGAATGCAAAGGGTAAGAGTTTGAGACTCTTGACCCATGAAACTCTGAAAGGATCTGAGCCGTCAGATCAGGGGAGGCTCACAGCCGTTGATCTCCCGCAGGAGTGGAGTTTCGTCATATTGAGGGACAGAGAACCGGTGGAGTGCCTGCATCACGAAGTCCCGAAACGCAAAATCCCAAAAAGGCATTCGAGAAGGATAGGCGTCGGGATATTTCAGGTTTCGGCATATTGAGGGAAAAAATACTGGTGGAGTGCCTGCATCGCGAAGTCCTAAAACATGAAATCCCGAAAAGGAATTCGAGAAGGATAGGCGCCAGGATATTTTGGGTTTCGACATATTGAGGAACATAGAACTAGTGAAGTGCTTGCATCGCAATTCCCTGAATCACGAAAAGTCGGTAGTGCTTGAACGATTAGGCACATGGTCATCAGTTGTGGTCACATAGATGGAGGCTAAGGGCCAATACAGGGTTGTTAAGTGCTTTTCGGCATTTCGGCGACTGAGAGTTGGGGAGACAAGACATTGGAGGACTCGTGTACAGGAGTCCCGAAGTCCCGAAGTAAGAAAGGCTGAATTCGAGACTTGCGAAATCCCGAATCGTGAAGTTCTGAAGTCACTCCAAGAACTTAGAATACCTGGTTTTACGTGCAGGAAACAGGTAAACACGAAATTTTTCCAACAATTTCTTTTATGTTTTGTTAAAATTCTTTAAAGATGGCCAGGTCTAGCAATATAGGACCAACTCAAGGTCTGATTCTTCTTGGAAATAATTATGAGTTTTGGTCTCTTCGAATGAGATCCTTCTTGCAAGCATAAGAGTGTTGGGATCCAGTGGATCTTGGATATGTGGAACCATATCCAACAGACCATTCCGCCATGACAAACCAAGAAAGAACTGCTCGGGCAACACAGAGGAACAGAGAGAATAAAGCCAAATTTTGGATTCAAAATTCAGTGGATGACTCGATTTTCTCAAAAATCACAGGCACTAGTACTTCAAAATAGGCGTGGGACATCCTTAAATCATCCTACCAAGGAAATGACAGGGTCAAAATAGTCAAACTGCAGACCTTGAGGATGCAATTCGAGACTTTAAGAATGACAGAGTCTGAAAATGTGGATCAGTTTATGACCAGAGTCATGGTAATCGTGAACCAGATCAAATTGACTGGTGAATCCATCCCTGATCAACGCATTTTTGAGAAAGTCATCAGAAGTTTACCAAAGAAATTTGAAATGGTTGTTACAACAATCCTTGAATCCAAGGATCTGTCACGTTTTTCAACAGATGAACTAATTGGTTCCCTACTGACACATGAGACCAGACTGCATCTCACATATGATTCAATCGCCAATGCCTTCGAAAATCAATTCTCCTTCAGCAGAGGGAGAGGTAGAGGAAGAGGCAGAGGTCACCAAGGACGAGGGAGTACTACAAGTAACCAACACTCAAGTGGAGGTAACAGACAACAGATCCAGAATCAAAATTTCAAAGGACACAGACAAGAGCACCAGAATCAAAATTTCCAGCCTCAAAGAGGTAGAGGGAGAAGATCAAATGACAAATCAAGCATACAATGCTATTACTGCAAAAAGTATGGGCACTATGAATCTGAATGCAAGAAGAAGCAAGCAAATTATCTCTCAGGCAGAGCACATGTGTCAAATCATATGAGAGAAACCTCAAGAGGTATGTCTCTCTCATGCCACAAGACTGAAGAACAACCTAAAGATATTTGGTTGCTGGACAGTGGATGTGGCAATCACATGACAGGTAACAAAGATTTACTTTCATGCATTGATTCTTCAATCTCATTTGATATTACACCTAGAAATGATTCCTTAGTCAAATTTCAAGGAAAAGGAACTGTACCTATTCTTACTAAACAAAATGTAAAGAAGGACATAAACAATGTTTATCATGTTCCATATATGAAACATAATCTGCTAAGTGTAGGACAGCTCATTGAACATGGCTATAAGGTACTTTTTGAGGGAGCATCTTCCAAGATATATCATAAAACCCCCAGCAGAAAATTGATTTTTGAAATCCACATGACTCAGAATAGGATGTTTCCCCTGACCCTCAGAACTGCAAATTTGATCCAACCATATGCACAAAGTGCAACCACCCCCAATGAAACTATGGTTTGGCATATAAGATTTGGACATCTACCCTTTCAGAGTCTAAGTCTTCTATAGAAGCACTCCATGGTCAAAGGTCTCCCTATCTTCAAAGAGAAAAATTCCCCATGTGAGTCTTACATACTTGGAAAACATAAGAGAACTAGTTTTCCACAGTCCTCCACTCAAGCCAAACAACATCTCAAACTTGTTCACACTAACCTATGTGGACCAATGAAAACATAGTCAATATGTGGTAGCTTTTATTTTCTAACGTTTATTGATGACTTTAGTAGGAAAATTTGGATCTATTTTCTCAGACACAAGTCTGGAACTTTTGCAAAATTCAAAGAATTCAAAGAAAAAGCTGAAAAACAGAGTGGAAAATATATAAAATCTCTCAGGTCAGATGGAGGAGGAGAATACAAATCCAACGAATTTGCAAATTTCTGCAAATCACAAGGCAGTATCATGCAAACTACAGCCAGGTATACTCCACAACAAAATGGAGTGGCTGAAAGAAAAAAACAAACAATAATGAACATGGCAAGAAACCTACTCAAAGAGAAATGTTTGTCAAATATTTTTTGGGCTGAAACAGTAGCATGCTCAGCTTATCTCTTGAATAGATCTCCAACCACCAATCTAAATATGAAAGTCCCTCAAGAAGCATGGAGTGGGACAAAGCTAAATGTTGTGCATCTAAGGACATTCGGATGCATAGCATACACTCACATACCTTCCGAATTAAGGAAGAAACTGGATGATAGAAGTGAGAAATGTATATTTACTGGATACAATGAAACATATAAAGCTTATAGACTTTACAATCCAATCTCAAATAAACTAATTCTCGGCAGAGATGTAACATTTCTAGAAAATTAACTCTGCAACGAATCTGAAAATCAACAAATGGATAGTCAAAATCCATTGTTGTCCAGTCCTGAAAACGCAGAAAATTCAGGACACCCAATACCTCAACCTGCTCTTCCAAGATTTCAAGTACAAGGACAAGCTGAAAACTCTCAAAATAACTCAACTCCCAGCAGAGACTCATCCTCTGAACTTCAAAATAAGAGAACTCGAAGTTTGAGAGAAATCCATCAGCAGTTGGATGACATTGAACAACACAACTTCTTTGCCTTAATGTCATGTCAACCTACATCTTTTAAAGAAGCAGCTAAGGAGCCACATTGGGTTCAAGCCATGAACCAAGAAATTGACTCCATTGAGAAAAACAAGACATGGGATCTTGTTGATTTGCCCAAACACAAGAAGAGTATTGGTGTCAAGTGGGTTTACAAAACTAAACTCAATGAAAAAGGGCAGATTGAAAAACACAAGGCAAGACTTGTTGCCAAAGGATTCTCACAACAACCAGGTACTGATTATGGTGAAACCTTTGCTCCAGTAGAAAGATTAGGCACTGTAAGGACTCTATTGGCCATAGTAGCCCAACACAAATGGCAAGTATACCATATGGATGTCAAGTCAGCTTTCCTAAATGGTTTCTTAGAAGAAGAAGTTTATGTCGATCAACCACCTGGATTTGAAGTCCAAGAGCAGTCATCCAAAGTATATCGGTTGAAGAAAGCCTTGTATGGCTTAAAGCAAGCTCCAAGATCTTGGTACAGCAGAATTGACACTTACCTGAGCTTAAAGCAAGCTCCAAGATCTTGGTACAGCAGAATTCACACTTACCTGATCAAAAGTGGTTTCAGCAGAAGCCAAAATGAGCCAACTCTTTACACCAAAATAGATCAACATGGTAAAATTTTGATTGTATGTTTATATGTTGAAGACATGATATATACTGGAAATCTTGAATTAACCAATTTTAAACATGCCATGCAATCTGAGTTTGAGATGACAGATCTTGGCATAATGAAATATTTCTTGGAGATTGAGGTTGATCAATCAACCAAAGGAATTTTTGTCTATCAGAAAAATTATGCAACAGACATCATCAAAAGATTCTGCATGGAAGAATGCAATCCAGCAGAAACCCCTATACCCCTAGGCACAAAATTGAGCAAGAAAGATAAAGGCCCTACAGTGGACACTACCCTGTACAAAATTTTAGTAGGCAGTTTTTTGTATCCTACAGCGAATAGGCCTGATTATATGTATGCATCCAGCCTTGTTTCCAGATACATGGAATCCCCCAAAGATTCTCACTAGAAGATGGAAAAACGAATTCTGAGATATGTTACAGGAACTCTCAATTTTGGCTTATGGTATACTAAATATGATGATCATCATCTCTCTGGTTACACAGACAGTGATTTTGCAGGAAGCCTAGATGACATGAAAAGCACCTCAAGACATGTTTTTCACCTGGGCACGAACCTGATTTCATGGGAATTAAAGAATCAACTAATTGTATCAATATCTTCTGCAGAGGCAGAGTATGTCGCTGCTACCTCAGCTTCCTGTCAAGCTGTGTGGCTGAGAAAAATATTGAAAGATATGTCACATACAGAAAAGGATCCAACTCCTATCTTCTGTGACAACACCTCAGCAATTGCTCTATCCAAAAATCATGTGTTTCACAAGAAAACAAAACACATTGACACTTGCTTTCACTTCATCCGTGAGCTAGTTAATAATGGTGATATTGCACTTCAATTCTGTGGCTCTCGAGATCAACTTGCAGATATCTTCACAAAGCCACTGGGAAAATCCATTTTTGATTTTCAAAGACAACACTTGGGCATCATCAGTGCTGATGTTTGTAATTGTTGAGTTTAAGAGGGACTGTTAAATATAATATAACCTCAACAATCTGACTGTACACTGCCAGCTGTCCTAGCCAGCTATACTATCATTTCTTGATTTGCTTGAGCCTATTTAGCTCAGCTAGTTTCCCTTTTCTATTGTACTATTTTCTTCATTTACCTAATATGTTGAATTCTATTTCTGCTCTGCTCTTTCTCTGTATTCTTTGCTTCACATTTTATCAGTTATGGGATTTGATTAAATATCTTAATCTCATAGCCAAAGTCATAAACATTCATTGCATCATTATGAGCTTTGATTAAATATCTTAATCTCTGCAATATAAACATTGTGCTCATCGGGAAAATGTGTTTCTTTATATTGAAAATACATGCAGAATTGTAAATTTTTTTGGTTGATTCTCTCTCATCATACCACAGTTTGTATTGGTCGAAGAAGAATCTCTTGCGATGATTTGTCTTCTTTACAATTATCTGCATTGATGGATCAGATTAACTTTGATTTCGGTTGGTTGAAAAAAATAGCACCCTCAATCACCATCACCATTAATAGATGCAATTCAGAAATGCAATTTAAACAACAAAAAATAGCGATTTTGTCCAAATTTACATGGCTAGTCAAAAAAACTCAAAGGATTTCGGTTGGTTGTAATAAATAGCGCCCTTAGTCACCATCACCATTAAGAGAGATGCAATTCAGAAATGCAATATAAACAACAAATCACCATCACCATTAAGAGAGATGCAATTAAGAAATGCAATATAAACAACAGAAAATAGCGATTTTGTCCAAATTTACATAGCTAGCCAAAAAAACTCAAAGGATTTCAGCTAGTTGTAATAAATAGCGCCCTCAGTCACCATCACCATTAAGAGAGATGCAATTCAGAAATGCAATATAAACAATAGAAAATAGCTATTTTGTCCAAATTTACATCTCTTGTCAAAAACTCAAAAGATTTTGTCTAGTTGTAATAAATAGCACCCTCAGTCACCATCACCATTAAGAGAGATGCAATTCAGAAATGCAATTTAAACAACAGAAAATAGTGATTTTGTCCAAATTTACATCGCTGGCCAAAAAAATCGAAGGATTTCGGCTGGTTGTAATAAATAGCGCCCTCGGTCACCATCACCATTAAGAGAGATGCAATTCAGAAATGCAATATAAACAACAAAAAATAGCTATTTTGTCCAAATTTACATCGCTGGCCAAAAATTCAAAGGATTTCATCTGGTTGTAATAAATAACACTCTTAGTCACCATCACCATTAAGAAAGATGCAATTAGAAATACAATTTAAACAACAGAAAATAACGATTTTGTCCAAATTTACATGATTCCTGCCCAAAAAAACTCAAAGGTAAAACGTTTAGCCAAGGCCTTTTCCAATGGAGTGTCTTGCGGTCATCATGAACATTAAATATATTCACTGTGAATCGACCCCTTTTGCAGATTTACGATGGATATAGACCAACTCTCCCACGGAATATTGCATTAATCAGTTTTTTTTTAGAAGGTAATGGATACAAGTCTATTTAACCAGTCGTGCAGTATATTGAATGGATTTTTTGACCTGCGGGGTCAAAGTAGAGGAAGCAACCGTCATTGGAAGAGCCGCCATCATATCCGTTAGAAGAAGTTGGATTTTATTTTATACTGTGAAGGAAATTCTCTATACGTCACCTATGATATCTAAAGCTAATTGCCATCACTATCAGAATTTGCTGATTGGAGAAACCTTTTGAGGAAGATGACAACGATGATGTGGAGAATGAAGACAACGAGGGTTTTCTGTGGATTTTTACTTCCACGTCAATGAATTCCTGTGTGGAGAAGCAACCAACACATGGAGGGTTTTCTTGTTCTGTTTAATTAATCTTTGGATCACAAGAAAAGAAGTCTACTGCTGACATATCCATGGGTGTAAAGTTGAGTTTATGGAACAAAGGAAATAAGAGTGTAAACTTAGGAGCTAGAGAAAGTTGATTGTCTTTTGGTATTCTACATGAAATATTACGGTATTTTTCATTCATGGTTCTTAAACCTACAATAAGAAGTCATAACTGTAAAATTGTTACATGGAGGACAATAGTTTAGTTGAGAAAATGAAAAAGTATCAAATCGGTTATGTATCATAAGTCTTTGAAATCCAAGTTACAAGTCGAGTTTAAATAAAGGAGGGGGTTAAATGTGCATCTTCTTCTAAAGCATGTGATCCCCTCCATAAGCCGACAAGATTCTAGTTGACAACATTTTTTTGTGTTGTAAAAGCATGGTACCAGTAAAAGCGTTTTTATTTTTCCATTGAGTCAAATTCATAGTAAGTCCTCCTTGATGTAATATCAAATGCATACTCCATATATTCTCAAAGACCAAAAAAACATAAAGAATCAAATCCAAGTTGACGAGAAACAAATCAAAGCAGAGCAGTAAAAGATTGAGCATTATGAGCATGTTGGCACCCGATAAAGGTGTTGGAGTTACTTCACACAAACCTAGTATTTATTTTTCTTAAGGTTTTCCCAATGTTTAAATTTTTTTTTTGTAAGTAAGATTCTATAAAAAGCCTTTCAAAAACAAAAATTACAGCATCAGCAGTTTGACCCAGACTGTAAAAACTAAATTACCCCGAGGGGAAACCAATTCAGCCAGCCTAAGAGGTCGAGAACCAATGAATCAAAATACCAGTCATATGACAATGTTTAAACACAAAAGTAACATCGCCCCATAGGGGAAACCGATTTACTATTTTTCCTAAGACTGACATAGTTCAAACCAGACAAAATATACCTAAAAGCGACAAGTGGAAAAATAGAATCTAAACATCCAGCTGACCATGCAGAGAGACACCTGGGTTGATCAAGTTGTGGGCTTGTAGTGTGTCCACGCGTCCCGGGAGGTGCCTTTGAGCATCGGAGTCATGTCTAGTGTTGCTTCCTCCTCTCGATTCTTTTGCGCAGCTGGTGCCAGGATTGGTCGTTCATGTCTTGAAGAAAATGGCTCTACATCTAAGGGGTGGCATGATTCCTGCAAAGATGAGAGAATTTGTAGGAATTGTGTCCCCTTCCCATCCAATATTTCCAGATGAAAACGTAGGTCATCCAAATCCTTTCGTAACTCGAACACCAGGCCTTGCAAAATTGCAAGGCCTTCTCGTAATTTTGTGTAGGAGGCACAGTCTGCGCAGGAGTGAGGTTGCACCTATTGATGTCCCTGGTTGGAGCTGAAACCTTCACTCTAAGCTTGGGCGCAAAAAACTTGGGTTGTGGGTGTATGGACTGGTTAAGGTTCATGGGTCGAATTCGCAAGGGAATTGGGAGGGACGACTGGAGCAGGCTGCAAAGAGGAGGCCAAGTTTGAAATTGGACCTGGGTTGAAACCCAGAGAATTTCCAAAGAGATCAAACCATTCAATCCTGCATGCATAGGGCGAGGAGAGGGGCGAAAGACCCCTGAGGCTATGACCAGACTACGTCGAGGAGGTTGGCGATGAGGGTGATGGACTATGGGAGGGTGCAGGCGGGGTACAAAGAGCCAAGCGTGATCGATTTGGTTGCCAAGCCGATCCACGTTTGGATTTCCCTCACTGTCTCGACATGACTGAGGCGTGGTGAGGACCAGTAAGCATAGAAAGAAAATTAAGGAAGCCAAGGAGCAATAGTGGAGAGCGCAAACTGCTGGAGAACTCGGTCGAGGGTGAATGAAGCTACGAAAATTCATAGACATGTGCATGGTGCAAATAGCGTTGGTGGAGGAGGACACACATGAGAAGAGTAAAGGCTCTGCCATTGAATGAATCCATCGAGGGGATGGGAGTTCATAGCTAGGCACACTAGGAGTAGTGGCGCTCTGGTTACAATGATGTTGTGTTAAATACATGGCGCAGTAGGGAGGGGAGGGCACACACGTGTCACATGGTTGGTGCCATGTTGGTTGTCGCTTGTCCTTGCCATTTGCCATCTAGAGGGCACTAACACCCCATCTGGGGGTTTTTCCTATGTTTATTAGTCATTATTCAGTCTCCTATATTTTAGGGAGAACATTCCTCTAGGAGAATATTCTCTTTAGTTCACACTTCAGTTTGATCAGTTGAGTGGAGTCTAGATGCCACATTGGTATTATCACCATGCAGGATTGGGATCATCACCAACTAATGTGCATTGTCCTTGAGATCATCACCATACTAGTGCATTACTCATGATTCCCTGATCTCCTCCTCACTTCACTCTGTTTCAATTAGTTAACTGAAAAGTGATAGACTAGTTAACTCAGCTAGGTGGCACTTCACTTCCGTAACTGCCTGAGAGACTAGACTAGGTGGTAGTTTACTCCCGTAACAGTTGGTGTGTGTCCAGATCACTCTAGACCAACACTATGGTGCATTATATTCTCCTCCAGTGTGCATTGGTTGAGTTATACAGAGTGTATCATGTGTAAATTATTATTCATTCATTTGGTTAATGAGAATTCTTCCATTCTTTCTCTCCTTCTTCTCTTTTCTCATATTTTATTTGCAACTGTGTATGCCAATTCCTAGCTAGATCTATTCTATGCAAGGCCACAAGTCGAGTTTAAATAAAGGCGGGGGTTAAATCTGTGTCTTCTTCGAAGGAAGGTGATCCCCTCCACATATATAACATCGATCGATATTTAGCCGACAAGATTAGTTCCTCGCCAACTTTAGTCGATATCTGGTCGACAACATTTTTTGAGTTGTAAAAGCATGGTACTAGTAAAAGTGTCTTTATTTTTTTTATTCAAATTCATAGTAAGTCCTCCTTGATGTAATATCAAATGCATACTCCATATATTCTCAAAGACCAGAAACGCATAAAGAAGAAAATTCAATTTGATGAGAAGCAATTCAAAGAAGAGCAGTAAAAGATTGAGCATTATGAGCATGTTGGTAGAAAATAAAGGCATTCAAGAAAGAGAATTCTCTAGAAAGACAGACACACGAGAGCTAAAAAAGAAAAGATGATGACAAAAGAAAAATTGGATTGATTGAACCCCCTGATATAAAATTTGCAGAATAATTCCTGAGTTGTGACCTCAGAAGCCAGAAACCATAGAAATGGTAGGTTGGTCGAAGCATGGAGATCCACCGTAGGTTGTTTTGAAGGTGCAAGATGAGCCCAAGATGAGCCAATCACCACTTCGAAGGCACCAGAGAGAACTGTAACAATAGGATCAAGAGGCCCATTGTTGGGTGGGAGAAAAGCACTGCAAGAATGATTGACTGCACATGCATCTACCATATTGAAGATAAAGGCTAAATATTAACAAGTTATTAGTTATTTGCACACTTTCTCAAGATGAGAAAGGAATTGAGTGTCAAGGAGATGTTGAGGGGGCCTCTTAGGCCCTAATCGTCATCACATACAAATTATACATTAGACATTAGACATTGAGAAAATGTATAGATATTAAGCATAATGTAATAACATATGAGAACTGAAAAAAGGATTAGTTGGAGTGGGTACACAACTCCAACCATTTACCCATTGTATAAATAACCATAAATATGGAATACAAAGACGGTTGGATTCTCTTGACACGTACAAACAATCATTCGGGAACTACCATGAATATTACCTAACAGGGCTCACACAAGTTCCAACTCAACACCGACATAGATGTCCACTCACATGAAGTTCTATAAATCTTCAACAATCATAACTGCAAATAACACACCCGTGAATTGTATGATTGGGAAAAACAATATCTATTCAAAATACAAGGATTTGTAACTATAAATAAAAGCAGTTACGCTCACACCAATGATAGTTGATTTGATCATAAAGAACAACGACCATCATCAACCCTGCACTTCCATATCTTGAGAGATTGATTCACGTACAAAATATTTCTCCATTACTAAGATCACCTTCCATGTTACAAATCTATATAATAGAGATCAAGAAGGAATATTACCCACTTTGCAAAGATTTAAGCTATAAAACATAGACCATGGGGTAGGAGAATTTAGCAAACGACGACCCCCTAGAACCAAACCTTCATAAATATGAAACGAATCAGCCGTCTTGTTCACACACATCATAAGAAGAAATTTTCCATCTCATAAAGTGATGCAAACCCCCTCCCTCTCCTGGATCCTGCTAACCTCCTAGTCTAAGGATCTTCAAAATTCAGGAGATGGATCAGCTCTCAGGTTTCAACAAACCTTCAATTTAGTTTTCGGGCCAAAAAAACCTTTTGGAGGGATTCTACTGGTAAGTGACGATGTCCACATGACCCTGGGATCAAAACTAAGGGCTTATTACCCTTACTCCTCCCAATTCGGTACTTCGGATCTTCCTAGCTTCGGGAGCTCCAACAGAGCAGACCTCCAAATCCCCCGAACAACGAATCTCCCGGAGAGACGAACTCCGAAGGAGATCCGACGGCTCTCCTTCCACTACCATATCGACAAATTTAAGCCACTTTGTGGTTCCGGGCTTCATAAATTATCCACACTCTGATGCCATGTGCCTCTCGAGTATCACTCCTCTGGAGCTCTGGATCAAATGACATGTGGCCATTGAAACCAATGGTCTAGATATTCTCCACGCTCTAGAATCAATGATCAGGATCTCTTTTCAAGATCACGACGCTTGCAAATGGACAGTCTAGGATCGTTTCGAGCTTCAGGAGTCCAGGGAGGTTCCTGACTCCACACCTTGCAAATGGTTTCCCTTCACATGTCCTCTCATAGATCGACGACTGAGGCTTGCTCTGGCCTTCGGGCCTTTGGGTGGCTTGACACTCTCTACTCCACGAACCCTCTGAAACACCTTCTTCTCGAACCCTTTGATCTAGTGACACATGTCTTCAAGATCGAAAGTCCTGATGGACTCCAGGCCTCTGGGTCTTCGAGAGCCCAGAACTCATGAACTCCACCCTCTAATTCCTCTGAAGTGCTCTTGCATCGAAAAACGAGATCGTTTGATGTGTATCCACAGAAAATTGGACGGTCATGATTAGTTCGAACCTTCGAAACTTCAGGGATCTCGATACCTCCACACTTCAAATCCTCCAAATGCGCAAAGTACAAAGGAATTCCCCACTTAACTTCTGCGCAACTCTCCCATATCTGAAGGTTGTCAAATCTCTGAGAAACTCCCGAATTGATCTCGTCCGTTTATCTCTCGCCTTCAATAAATCTTCCTTCCTTAGATATTTTTAGCGTTGATTCCTCTGAGCTTGAAGATTCAAATGGTTTCAACCCCAACTTACACCTTGAGTTGTTCCTCCACTCGAGCTCCTAAAAACTTTATGTTTCCTTAGAAAGTTTTGACACCTTCTAAGTGGTGTCAGCCCAACAAAGATCATTATACTCGAAGGAGTATATGTGCACACTTTTCACAGTATGTGCAACAATTTCCTCTATCTCTCCTGAGCTTCTGTTCCTCGAGGTGTCCTGAACCTCCGACGCACTCCTTGCAGCCTGTAACTTTTGATAAATCTTTGGACTTAGAGATTTTGAAGAAAATATCTCTTACGCACTCCTTGTGTTCGTCCTCTTTGGAAATTCTTCAACACTTAAAGGAAGTGTTGGCTCGATGCACTCTTTGCACAGATCTTCTCAAACCTTTTCTCTTCACTGAGCAACTATGCACTCTCTGCACTTCAACTGAACAATTGTGCACTCCTTGCACTTCCACTATAAATTCACTTTATCTCTCCTGAGCTTCTGAGTCTGTCTCGAATAGGCCTATGCACTCCTTATGGGAACTGTGCACTCCTTTCACCAAGAATATCAGAAGAGAAACACATGAAACTTACAGAAGCATCAAAGACTTCCACACTTAACCATAAAAAACATGTCCATACATGAAATACATATAAGCAGAAAGATAGAAAGAAATATCACATGCATTCGGTGAATTCAAGAAAAAAGAACATAAGAAAGATCACATGTACTCAAATAACTCATATGAACACAACACCATACATATGGAATCAAACCTCTCTTCTTGTATTCATTCAGTAAAATATGTACATGGATTCCTACATCTCTGTGCAACTCTTCCTAAGCTTCAATAGCTCTCTCGGCATCAATAACAATATTCAGCAACCTCATTTTGGAATACAATACATATATTTATACAATGAGGGGCTTCTCAAGATTTCCCTCCATACTACCTAAGAGTTATCCTATCACAGTTAATTAATTCATCTACTAAGGACATTACATTGAACGGAAATTACATTCAGATATGAGTCGATACTCGGTATCTGTACAACCTTATATGCTAATTAAAATTATTACAATACTTGGTGGCCTTATGTGATGGCTCTTTCCTCAAAATATTTAACATCTTTAAATTACAATCTTTTCAAAACAAAAATATGCACTCCTCCTTGGAATTAAAAAACAAGTTCAAATTCTCACTTTGGGTGCTGAGTTGTCCTCAACCTGGCCTATTTAATGTTGATGGTGATGCTCCTACATCATACTCCTCTGGCCAAAATTTTGTGGACTCTTGTCCATGAGCTCTTGCATTGTCTTTCCATGCTTTTGAATATCATATACATTGACCCAACTAGCATCCTATGTTGGGTGACCCTTCCACTTCACGACGTACTCAAAATAAGTCTTCCTCCTAGTCTTCTTACCAATCCTCTGATCTATGATCTTCTCCATATGTGGATTTTATGTTGTTGGTATCTGCTTCTCCCGTCGAATCTCCTTCTGATCATTTGATCCTCCTGTATCATCCATCATGTAAGGGTACAGGTCTGCAACATTGAATACGGGTGATATTCCCACATCCTCTGGTAGCTCAATCTCATATGCATTTGCATCAAAATTTCTAATGATCTTACATGTTCCTATTTTCTTCATCTTAAATTTATTATATGTTACCCTTGGGAACCTCTCTTTCCTCAGGTGTGTTAAAACTTGATCTCCAACTTTGAAATGAACCTCTCTCCTTTTCTGATCAACTTGGATTTTATACTTCTGACTACTCTCCTGCAGTTGTCTCTTTATCTGATCATGAATCTTCGGCATCTCTGCAACAAAGTCTTCTGCTCCTGCGCTTCTAAACTCATCATCTTTCAAATCCCTTAACTATGAAATTCCTCTTGTATGAATCCCATACACTATTTGAAATGGACTTTTTCTAGTGCTTTTGTTTGGAGAATCATTATAAGAAAACTCTGCCTAAGGCAGAATCTGATCCCAATAGTTATGATGTTCAGTGACCATACTTCTCAACAAATTTCCCAAACTCTGATTTACCGCCTCAGTCTATCCATATGTCTGAGGGTGATATGTTGAACTAAAGGACATATTTTCCCCAACTTTTCCACAATGTTCTCCAAAAGTGTCCTACAAATTTTGTGTCTATGTTTGAGAGAATAATTCTAGGAAACCCATGTAACCTCACAATCTCCTTGAAAAAAAAGATTTGTTATATGAGTAGTATCACTGGTTTTCTGACATGGTATAAAATGTGTCATCTTTGAGTCAATCTGTCCACCACCACAAAGATAGAATCACTCCCTCTCTGGGTTCTTGGTAATCCTAGAACAAAATCCACACTTATTGCATCCCACGGCCTATCTGGAATAGGCAATGGATGACGCAGACCAGTGTTTTGTTGCTTCCCTTTTGCACACTAGAATATTCTACATTTATCCATGAACTTATTTACATCGAACATCATACCTGGCCAATGGTATGAAGATCTTAGTTGTGCATAATTTTTATCATGGCTGAAATGTCCAGCCAATCCTCCATTGTGTTTTTCTTTCAATAGGTTGTCTCTCATTGAGAATTTCGGGATATAGAGTTGACTTCCTTTGAAAATCAATATATATTAAATCATATACTCTATACATTAGCTTTTGTCCCTTAGCGAAGGGTTCTCACATGCTTCATAAGTCCCTTTAAAGTATGGATCCTCATGATACATTTCCTTAAGGTTTTCAAACCCTAAGGTCTCCACTTGAAATTCCTGCATAATTAGACATCTCCTGCTCAAAGCATAAACAACCTTGTTAGTGCTACCACTAATGTGCTTAATAACAAAAGTAAAATTATGCATGAATTCTACCCATTTAGCATGTCTTTGGTTTAATTTTTCATGTCTAGTTATAAATTGTAAAACTCAATTATCACTATACAAAACAAACTCCTTTGGAACAAGATAGTGCCTCCATTTTTTCAAAGCTTGTATTACAACATAAAACTCCTTATCATACATTGAGTACTTCCTCTTGGTGTCATTCAACTTCTCACTAAAATAGGCAATAGGCTTATTGTCTTGGCTCAATACTGCACCAATAGCTACTCCACTGGCATCACACCTCACCTGAAATATTTTCTTGAAATTTGGCAAAACCATAATCAATTGTTCTATTATCTTCTCCTTCAATACTCAGAAACTCTTTTCATCTTCTATTGTACAATTAAAAGACTTATGTTTTTTATTTATGGTGTCCAGTATGGGTGCACAAATTCTATTGAAATTCCTGATGAATTTCCTATAAAAAATTGCTAATCCATGGAAGCTTCTCACATCAAATATGCTTCTCAGAGAAGGTCATTCCTTAATTATCCTCACCTTTTTTGGATCCATGCTCAAATATTTTTAAGAGATCACAAAACCCAAGTATATGAGTTATGTCTTCATGAAAGAACACTTCTTCAGATTTATCAACAGCTCCTCATGTTGCAACCTCCTCATCCCTAATGTCAAGTGCCTTAAGTGCTCTTCTTCAATTTTACTGAAGACTAGGATATCATCCAAATATACAATAAGAAAATTACCTATGAAGTATTTGAGTACTTCATTCATCAACCACATGAATGTGCTTGGAGAATTTTTTAATCCAAATGGCATAACAAGCCATTCATACAACCCTTCATTTGTCTTAAATGTTTTCTTCCATTCATCTCCTTCTCTCATTCTTATCTAATGATAACCACTTTTCAGATCTATCTTAGAAAAACAATTTTCTCCACTCAAACAATCCATCAACTCATCAATTCAGGGAAAATGGAACCTATACCTGATGGTAATCTTGTTGATGGCTCTAGAATCTGTGCACATTCTCTAGCCCGCATCCTTCTTTGGAATCAACACAGTTGGTACTACTCATGGACACAAACTTTCTGTGACCAAACCCTTATCCAAAAATTCTTGGACTTGATTCTTGACCTCTTCATTCTGTTGAGGTGTCAACCTATATGCAACTTTGTTTGGAAAAATTTCTCCTGGAATAAGGTCAATGTGATGACTAATACTCCTAATGGGTGGAAAAGAGCGAGGTAACTCATCCACCACCATATCAACAAAATTATCCAACAATTCATTAATATCTACAGGAAGATCATACACATAAGTACTTGTAAGGATGACTCTGGGCTTTCTCACCACAAAAAATTGCATCTCATGTTCCTTCTTGAATTCATTCAAGAGTTCCTTCCCACTCATAAGAAGTATGCTTAGGCTGGCTTCCTCCTTCACTTTCTTATCCTCCATTGGTAGAAACATGTGCGTACGACCATTCTTCTCGAGGGTGTAAGTATTCTTTCGCCCATCATGTATGACATTTCTGTCAAATTTCCATGGTCTTCGCAACAGAACATGAAAAATGTCCATGAGTATTACATCACATAGAATTTCATCTTTATAACCTCCTATCGTAAATTCAACATTACATTGTCGACTTACCATGACTTGGTGTCCCTTCTGCAACCACGATACCTTGTATGGGTTCGGATGTGCAGTTGTCTCTAGCTCCAACTTCTCCACCATTTCTGTGGATACCAAATTATCAGTGCTCCCACTGTCTATGATCGCCTTGCATACCCTGTCCTTGGTCTTGCAAGAAGTCCTAAAACGATTGTTCCTCTAGACAGGTTTTTCCACTTCCTTCTTTGGCTTTAAGAGAATTTTCCTCATCATGAAGGATTTCCCATCTTCTGCTGCTTCTACCTCCACATTCTTCCTTTGAGCTTCGAAAATGTGAGCTTCAGAAACTTCCTTATTTCTTCTTCCTCTCAGGGCATTCCAAAGACATATTTCTTATCTTTCCACATGCATAGCATCTTACTTCTCCTCCTCTGCCTCTTCCTCTTCCTCGAGGAAAATAATTTTTTCCACCATATTGTCTCCCCCTAGAGCTTCCTCCTCTTTTTGTATGATTATGGGGATTTTCAGTCTCATCTTTGGGTTTCTAGGACTTTTCATGGACAATTCCCTTACCTGTGTTTGGGTTTCTTCCTCTTCTTCGTTGGATTTTCTTCCTGGACAACTTCTCCTCTACATTTTGTGCCATCTGATAAGAGTCTTCCATCGTTCTCATTGTCATCATGCTAATGTCATCCTGGATTTCATTTCTAAGGCCATTAATATACCTAGAAACCTTCTCTTCATCGCTCTCACGATGTCCTATTCATATGTTCAACCTATAAAATTCCTCAGTGTAATCCTTCACTGATAATCCCTTCTGTCTCAGGTTCTATAATCTCCTGAACATATTTATCTGATAGTCTTTGGGTATAAACTTAGCTTTTAACTTGGCTACCATCCTATCCCAACTTTTAATTTTTTTCTTACCTTTTCTCCTTATATGAGCTTGTAGTTCATCCCACCATAGCGTTTCATGTCCCTTTAGTATGGTAACATCATGATTCACCTTATTTTAATATTTGATATCTTCATAATCAAAGTACTTGTCTAGGGCTCTTATCCAATCCAGCAACTCCTCAACATTCAAGTTTCCTTCATAGAATGGGATTTCCATTTTTTATCTGGCTCCCATTCTTGCAATAGATTTCAACAAGTGTTCATATGTATCATATTCTCCTAGAGCTCCTTATACTTCCACCTCTTCACTCTCAGCTTCACTTATGTCACCATCATCAGGTTCTCTCCTTTGTGTTGTCTCCATGGCATCTAATCTTGCATGAAGTTGCCTCATTTCTTCTTCCATGGCTAGATTTGCTACAGGTCTATCCTTATGTATTCTTGGAGGAATGGTTCTAAATTTTCTCCTCACAGAGCTTAATTATGGCTCTGATACCACTTGATGCAGACCCCCTCCATCCCTCGGAGCATGCTGACCTCTTAGACTAAGTATCTTCAAATTTTGGGAGCTGGATCAGCTCACAGGTTTGACCAAACCTTCAATTTTATTTTCCACAAGTGTTTTCCTTCAATTTCGGGCCAAAAATACCTTTTGGAGGGCTTATGTTGGTTAGGGATGATCTCCACGTGACCCTAGTCTCAAAACCGAGGGCTTATTCCCCTTACTTTGTCAAATTCGGGACCTCAGATCTTCCTAGCTTCAGGAGCTCCGACAGAGAGGACCTCCAAATCCCTCAAAAAACAAATCTCTCGGAGAGTCGAACTCCGAAGGAGATCCGACGACTCTCCTTCCATTGCCAATTTGATGTCTTCAAGCCACTTCACAATTTTGGGCTTCGGCAATTCTCCACACTCTGATGCCATGTGCCCCCGGAGTATCACTCCTCTGGATATCTATATCAAATGACGTGTGGCCACTGAAACCAAAGGTCGAGATCTTCTCCACGCTCTAGAATCAACATCTAGGATCTTGTTTCAGGATCTCAGCACTTGTAGATGGACGTTCTAGGATCATTCCGGGATTTGGGATTGCGGGAGGTTCTTGACTCCATGGCTTGCAACCTTCCGAACGTTCAACTAGCAGATTTAATCTTATCCCTCCACGTGTCCTCTCACATATTGATGGATGAGGCTTTCTATGACCTTCACGCCTTTTGGTGCCTTGACACTCTCTGCTCCACGAACCCTCTGAAACCTCTGGCTCTCAAACCCTTTGATCTGGTGACACTTGTCTTCAATATAGATGGTCTTGATGGATTCCTAGCCTTTGATTCTTCAGGATCCTAGAACTCATGAACTCCACCCTCTAGTTCCTCGGAAGTGCTCTTGCATCGGAAGACGGGATCGAGTGACCACTGACATGTGTCCATAGAAAAATGGATGGCCACGATTATTTCGGACCTTCAGGACTTCGAGGGTCCCGATACCTCCACACTTCAAATCCTCTGAACGCACAAAGTCCGAAGGACTTCCCCGCTTAACTTCTGTGCAACTCTCCCATATTTGAAGGTTGTCGGATCTCCGACCAACTCCCGAATGGATCTCGTTCGTCCATCTCCTTCCTTGAATAAATCTTCCTTCCTTAGATATTTTTAGCGTTGATTCCTCTGAGCTTGAAGATTCAAAGGATTTCAACCCCGACTTGCACCTTGAATTGTTCCTCCACTCAAGCTCCTAAAAAATTTATTTTTCCTTAGAAAGTTTCGACACCTTCTAAGTGGTGTTGGCTCTATGCACTCTTTGCAGGGTCTTTTAACATATATCGTTATACTCGAAGGAGTATACATGCACACCTTGCACAGTCTTTGCAACACTTTCTTCTATCTCTCCTGAGATTTGTTCCTCGAGGTCTCCTGAACCTCTCAAGCACTCCTTGCATCCTAGAACTTCTGATAAATATTTGGACTTAGATATTTTGAAGAAAATATATCTTACACACTCATTGTGTTTGTCCCCTATGGAACTTCTTCAACACTTAAAGGAAGTGTTGGCCCGATGAAATCCTTGCACGGGTCTTCTCAAACCTTTTCTCTTCACTAAGAAACTGTGCACTCTCTACACTTCAACTGAAAAGTTGTGCACTCCTTTCACTTCCACTATAAATTCATTTTATCTCTCCTGAGCTTCTGAGTCTATCTCGACTCGACCTATGCACTCCTTGCAGGAACTGTGCACTCCTTGCACCAAGAATCTCAAAAGAGAAACACATGATAAGGTTTTCGTTTCGATCAACCGACCTCTGTGGGACGCGGATTAATGAGAATGGCCGAGAGGAAAATACAATATTCAGTCATTGAGAAAAGGGAGAGCTTACAAGAGTGACTGAGGCAAGAACCTGGAAACCATCATAGTATTTCAGACAAGCGGGGGAATCTGTGTGGGTGTGGCCTTAGTACTCATTTGAGTATTTCCTATTACTCCTTAGGGCCTTACCCTAGTAATCTACTGACCGGTGGATGCTCGTAAGTAAATTCTAATGCTCCATACCTCCCTACTAAGAGTCATAAAGGCAAGTGTTTTTTATCAAAGGCATATCCTGGCTATCTGGCTTGGGCATAATATCCTATCAATGTAAGAAGCATGTCCATAGAAGCATCAAATAATTCCACACTTATCAATAAAAATCATGTCCATACATGAAATACATATAAGCAGAAAGACAGAAAGAAATATCGCATGCATTCAGTGAATTCAGGAACAAAGAACATAAGAAACATCACATGTACTCAAATAAATCAGATGAACACAACACCATACATATGAAATCAAACCTCTCTTCTTGTATTCATTCAATAAAATATGTACATAGATTCCTACAGCTCTATGTAACTCTTCCTAAGCTTCAACAACTCTCTCAACATCAATAACAATATTCAACAACCTATACAATAACTTTTAGCAGCCTCATTTGGGCTTACAATACATATATTTATACAATGAGGGGCTTCTCAAGATTTCCCTCAATACTACCTTAGAGATATCCCATCACAGTTAATTCATTCATCTACTAAGGACTATTACATTGAATGGAAATTACATTCATATATGAGTCAATACTCAGTATCTGTACAACCTTATCTGCTAATTAAATCGATTACAATCCTTGGAGACCTTATGTGATGGCTCTTGCATCAAAATATATAACAGCTTTAAATTACAATATTTTAAAACCAAAAAGATGCGTTCCTCCTTGGAATTCAAAAACAAATTCAAATCTGTGCGTTGGGTGTTGAGTTGTCCTCGACCTGGCCTCTTTAATGTTGATGGTGATGCCCCTTCATCATAAAGACACAAATCCTCCCTTGTGGCTTTAACTGATCAACTCCTAGAAGAAACAAAGCATTCTAAAATCATCCCAATGAATGGTGAAGGAAGCCACAGTCTAATTCAGGTTACTTGAACACAACAAGGAAAGAAAATGTCAAAAGATCGTTTCAAGTAACACTTTTGTGTGAGAAGAAATGCATGTGGACTCAAAACCAAGAATGATTTCAAAATAAGGACTTCAGTCAATTCGGAAGAGACACAAAGGGAATGGACTTCTCACAAGAAGACAACATCTTTGACCCAACAAGCATATAATTATGACCAACACATTAGTTCCAAAAAAAATAAGACACAGTCAACTCAACTACTGGTGGAATTCCAGGCAAAGCAGATCAGTCGGATGCAACACCTTAAGTCGGTCATTCCCATGGAAATTTTGTCTCCTTCTACTTCAACTTTTCTGCTTCTTTTTGTCTTCTACTTATCAATATTGTAATCAAGTTTTGTAAAAGCTGATTTTTGATACTCCCCTCTTTCTCAGGGCGAGAAAGAAACAGAGGTGGGGGGAGATGTTGTAGGGGCTAGTCAACTTTGTCGACTAGACCCACCAGTCAAATACAAATAGTCGATCAACTATGGTAGTCGGAAATGTAAGTCAGTCGAAGTATATGCTAACCGATTGACCCAGGAAATTAAGTAGTTACAAATGCATGGTAAATAGACATATAGGAATATAAATAGACAAGCACATAGAGACTTTGATAGTTGTGTGTGAGAGATTGTATACATTGCACTACATTATTGTATCCTTTAATAAATATAGATCTTTGGGCTTTTTCTATATCTAGATGTGTGTATATTCTATGTTGCTTATGTAAGGACTATTGGTAACTCTCCCTGCTTTCCCCTAGACTATAAGAATTCCTTAACTTGGGGATTGGTCTACCCAATAGGGCACCATGACACCCCTCCCATACCTAAATTTGGAAAATTTTATAAGGTCTTTGAGCATGAGTCTAACTTTAAAAGAGGATATTTAATTCATTTGTTTAAATGATTATTTTATTAAAAGTGGCTTACTTGGCATGATTCATGTGAATTGTGAACCCTTGGAGGGAACACTTATTTTTTTTTGCAGGATGAATGATGTGCGCCCACTCATTGAGGGCTTAAGAAGATGAATGTTTCCTTCAGAGGCACTTGGATGGCATGTCAGGATGATATTGAGACCCCTTGCACCTAAACGATGTCTTTTGAAGGCCTAGGACATCAGATCCTATCCCTTGACGTCATCTTGGATGTTGGGGTTATGATGGTTTTTGATGGATCTAGAGGTGGTGTGATGTGTTTTGGAGGAAATAATATGCATGACTTGACACTCTAATGCATGATGACATGACACGTGACCTTTGGAGGCCAAGCGACTTTATCTTTGAGGCACGATGTCTCACCTTTAGCCCAACATCACCCCTTTAGGGCATGATGTCATCATCATTAGGGATTTTTTTTATGTAAATTTTAATTTTGTAAATTGTAAAAGATGAAATTAGAGGGTCCGGCCTCTTTTATTTTGTTGTTGACATTTTAAAGTGGAAAAATTGGTTTTAGGTAACCTCATATAAATAGAGGTCACCTCACTTTCATTTTAGGATCATCACTTGAGAATTACATAAGACTCTTGGCTAAAATTTTCTCCCTACTTGGGAAACTCACTGTCTCTCTTCTTTGGTGAATTTTGGATGGAATGCTTGTCTATTGGAGGAAAAAGGTTAGCATTATCTCTTGATGCTTGTTTCTTGGAAATTGTGGTGGAATAATCTTGATAAGTAAGGGTTTTTCATGCTATCTCTTGGATTAGGTAAGAACTTTCTTCAATTTGTATGTTTTCTTCTTGGTTTCAAGGTTAATTTGTCAAACCCTTGGAGGAGTATAAGGGCGTAAACTCTCCATCAATATCTATCTTTTTTTTTCATTGAAAAGGATATTGCAATGGTTGCTACAAGGAGTAAAAGGGATTACACCCTTGTAGATTTACCTTGCTAAGGTTTGTTTACTCTATGGAGTAAAAGGGATTATATCTCTAGAGGAGTAATAAACCCTAGCTCATAAAAAAGAGACCACATAACCCAATAGATAAGGCACTAATCTTTTTTCATTGGAGATTGAATATTGTGCATTGGTAAACGTGATTTCAAGAAGATTGAATTTTTCAAGTTTGGAATTTAATTCTACATGCTTTAAGCCATCTTATGCCCTAAAGGAATCTTGATTTTCCAAGTGATCTAGCTATTGTAATAAACTTTTAGCTACAACCAATAGGGCTACATCAAACTCTCTCTTTATTCACTCTTCTACCTCTAAACTTTACTTGCAAGCTACCATAATTGATCTACGAGTTAAATGTTATTGTTTGGGTGGATTGTTTGTTGATTTTAGTGGATAGAACTTGATGTTGTAGAAAACAATTTTTACAACCATAAAAATGTTATTGATAACACTTAATAAAAACCCCTTATTCCTATCAAAGTCTTGTTTCAATTACTGGAAAATTTTCCACTAATTGCTAGCTTATTTTCTAACATCATACACATGATTTTGATGGTGTAATTTGCATTTGTTGTAACTTATATATATATATATATATATATATATATATATATATATATATATATATATATATATATATATATATATATATTGCTACAATTTTGGGACAGGAAAGTTTCTTGATGATTCCCCATTGGTTTTGAGGCTTTGATCATCATATATTGTATTGTTCCAGGCAATGCTAACATTGTTTTGAAGGTACACTACCTTAGAAACCAATTACCATCTCATAAGACTCTTTATCAAGCCTCTTTCCCATATTTTACTTTGACCTATAGGGGCCTCTTTCCCATATTTTACTTTGACCTATAGGGGCACTCTTCGATCACTTTCCATCTTCCATCCAAATCCCCCTAGGGTCACTCGACAAGCCTCCTTTGTGTTGGATTTATCCTTCACTAAAACAACAGGAACATATATTAAGGTGAGAGTGACAGGTGTTCCCAATTGTGTCACACACTTGGTGTTTCGGTTGGGATTTTTCCAAACCGCAATCTGTGCGATAACATTTTTTTCATTGTTGTCGAGGAGGATTTTGATTCATTTTCGACCCTTAACAACACTTGGTAAGTAATCCCAATTCCTTTCCCCTGACTTTCCTTGATTCGGATTTATGAGAAGAATGAAATAAAACCAAATATTTATGACATTAACACATAGACACAGTGAACAATAACAGAGATACAATAAAACTTGGTTTCTATTAAATAAGAAATATGTTGAAAACTGAAAAATGCAAACTGAAAAAAAGATTGCTAGAATGGTGGAATCTTATCTTTGAGAAGAAATGTGACGGCTATGCTCATTCGCAATAAGATGAGTAAAATGAGGCTCTGAAGGCCTTTTTACAATAAACATGAATGCCAAAACCCTAGGAGATGAAGAGCCAAAAGTCATGTGGGCCCTGTTGGGTTAAGTTAGTACATCAACTTCTCGGGATGGTAGTGCTGAGTGATGATTTCACCCACAACACAGTCTAAAGCATATGTCTCGATCTCAAAGGGTTGTTACAGGTAAGGTAATGAAAGCACTTTGGCAGAGCACAAATGTTGCTTCAGATCATCGAATGCTTTCTGTTGGGACAAGCCCCACACTAATTTTTTCTTACCATCACCTCTCGTTATTTGGTTGAAGGCCCATGCAATATGGGAGAATCCCAACACAAACCTTCGATAGAAATTGGAAATGCCTAAGAAGATTCGAAGCTCAGTGAGTGTGGTTGGGGCTGGCCAATCACAGATGACTTGGATCTTGGTTGGATCAACATGCACACCCTATGCATCAACAATGTAGCCAAGGTATTGGACCCTGTCCATGCTGAAGCATCATTTTTCCAAGTTGGTATATAGCTTGTGCTATCGCAAAGTGTGCAAAACCTATTGAATATGCTACAAGTGTTCTACCCAAATCTTGTTGTATATAAGGATGTCATCCATATACACCACCACAAAATAATTACTGAAAGGTTGCAAGATATCGTCCATCATCCTCATGAAATTTGTTGGGGAGTTTGTCAAGCCAAAGGGCATGACCAACCATTCAAAAAGACCTTCTTTTGACTTGAAGGAAGTTTTCCATACATTTGTTGGTTCTATTGGGACCTAATGGTATCTAGACTTTAGATCAATCTTACTGAAGTATTTGGACCCCTTGATTTGATCAAGGAGATCGTCAATTCATGGAATTGGGTATCATTTCCTGATTGTGATTTTATTTAGGGCCCAGTAATCAATGTAGAGTCGCCAAGTCCCATCTTTCTTCTTTACCAACACGATTGAGCTTCCACAAGATGATGATCTGGGTCGAATGTGCCCCTTGTGTATAAGTTCTTGGATCTGACACTTCATCTCCTCATTTTCTAACAGAGAGTGATGATAGATGGGTTCATTGGGTAGTGGTGCACCGAGGGTTAGATCGATGGGATGCTTGACCTGACTGTGTAGAGGTACACCAGTAGTTGATGAGAAGATGTCTTTGTATTCTTCTGTGATCTTATCCACTTGATTTTTCTGCATGGAGAGGTCGGTCGCAAAGGCCATGGATGTGGATCAAACCTTTCACTCACTCTGAGAGTGAATCACAAAGAAGACAAACTTCCCGGTCTGAGAAATGACCTTCCTACATTGCTTGGCAGAGATCAAGGAAATAGCACTAGGTGGGACTGCCTTGGGTACTCTGTACAATTTCTTTTTCAAAGTAATAATAACACCGCAAGGCATAGACTCATATATAGCATGACATTTCCATAAATAAGTTTGGCCAAAAATAACATCACAAACGTCAAGGGGAGCAACATCACATAATACCTCATCTTTGAATGACTTGATGCCATATGATAGGCAACATTGTTGGCTGACGTGAAGATCGCTTCCTTGAAATATCCATCCGATGGTGTAGGGTTGCAGGGGTATAATTGTCGGCAAGGCTAGCCACTTGACGAATTCTGTTGAGATGAGGTTCTTCTGGCTACCGCTATCAATGATGAAGTGCAGTGGAGTTCCTTTTACCCACATATTTGAATGAAAGAAGAACTCGCCTTCCTCTGGCTCATTAGGTTTACCAGGATGGATCTTGGTGCACTACAACATATTGAAAATTTTGCGACAACTACTTGCAACGAAAGTACCCTTTTGTCACAAAATTGAAGATAAAGACTTGAATTTTTCAATTTTTTTATAAATCCACCCCACGTTCATCGCTCCTGAGACGAAATAGACTATATGTCTCAAGAGCGATGAACATGAATATAGTGGACTCACATTTCTCTTGCAACTACCATTGATTATCATCGCAAGAGAGATGATCCAATGATGATCGTTACGCTATTCAAATAGTCACCCAACTATTTGACCAAGTCAACATTGACTTGGTCAACGTTCGTCGCAAGCACAACGATCGAATGATGATCATTACACTGTTCAAATAGTCACCCAACTATTTGACAAAGTCAACATTGAATTGGTCAACATTTGTTTCTCTTGCTATGAAAAAAATATATATAAATATTTTGCAAATTAGAGATGTTGCGACAATCTTTCTATAACAACGACTGTTCAGAAAAGGAATTTTTGTGCAAAAGAATGTCGCAAAATATTAGAGGTGGGAAAAAAATTAAAGAGCGTGAAAAGAGTGATGGTAGACATTATTTCCCTTGTAAAAAATGTTACACTACACGTCCCATAAGAATTTTAATAGCAACAGCTAAAAAAGCTTGTAGGAAATATGGGTGCATTGATAGGGGATCGAATGAATATAGTCCTGTGGTAATTAGCTATATATTCATTATCTATTTTTATATTTTCGATTATATATATATATATATATATATATATATATATATATATATATTGTTTGGATATTTGTTATACACACTATTTTCGCATGATTGTTTGTAATTATAAAGTTAGAATTTCCCCCTAATTTTTTGCAGAATATTGCACCAAGTAGTAGTAGAAATGATGTTGTACAATCTAAGGAACATGATCAAGCAAATGAAGATCTCATGGAAGAAGATCATGGGACAAATCAAGTTAATTATCCCATGGAAGAAAATTATGGGACAAATCAAATGATCTAAGATTTGTTTTCTTAGATGGATGAGCATGGGGACAGTGATGGTATTTATGATGAACCTCTATTAGAAAAGGTAAATAAACGCCTTTATGAAGGCTCAAGAGAAAATATTCTCTCCGCTACATTGTTGCTAGTGAACTTAAAGGTTATGAATCATTTGTTGAACACTTGTATGACACAGATCCTAAGGTATGTAAAATGTTTCATCTCATATACATAAATGTTGACATTTTTCTATTTTTTTTAAGTATTAATTAATGTGTAAAACAAGAATGCAATTTTTACGATTAATATTATTTACATTAACTAGTTATTTGTTATGTTGTAGATTGTTAGGTGAATTTTTGTTACCATCGTCAGATATTTTACCTTGCACATATCGAGATTTTCATGCCATTATGAAAGACATTGGAATGGATTATCAAACTATAGATGCATGTCCTAATGATCATATAATATATTATGGACAACATGCTTCGGAAAAAAAATCCCATAATTCTGATCAGTAGATATTGAATCGGTCAAGTAACAAAAGGGGTGTCTCGAAAGGTTCTTCCTTATATAACCATAATTCCACATTTGCGTCGATTGTTGAAGTGTGAAAGAAAAGCACAATTTCTGGATTGCCATGCATGTAACATAAGTGGATATGGTGTTCTTCGAATTATTGTCGATGGTTATGCATTCAAGGAAATTGAAGAAAAATGGGAAGATTTCAACAATGAACCTCGTAATGTTAGGCTTTCATAAGCAGCTGACAATGTTAATCCATTCGGAGAGATTAGGTCTATTTAATCAGTGTGTCCTATTTTTGTTATCAACAATAAAATCCCTCCTTGGATGTCAATAAGAAGGAGCACATAATGTTGACAATGATTGTTCCATGTATTTGTTTACATTCATTTTTTGAATGTAACATTTTCATTTGTTTCATTTTTTGCATAATATCTTTTGTTTATTTATTTACTTATATATACATATCATGGTAGTAATTATGTGTAATTTCAAACAATTAGGTAAGTACCAAATTAAATATATGAATGTATATATCAAGCCTCTTATCAACGAGCTACTAAATTTATGGGTTCGCATCACTACGTATGACATTTGTAAACCAATCGGGAAGAAGAAATTTAAATTTTATGGAATACTTTTATGGAAAATTCATGATGCCCCGGGATTAACACATTTTTGTGGTATGTAGCATTCTATTGCTCTTTAATACTATATAATTTTTTAAATATATCATGCATGTTTAATTTTTAAATAATATCATCATATAATTGACATTAATCCATCTGTTGCAGGACTTCAAACAAAGGGTAAATTTGCATGTCAAGTTTGTGGTCCTAAGATGAAGCATCGTCATTCAAAAAGTTAGGAGAGGTGGTGTTTGATGAGTATAGGCACCTCCTCCATAAGAACCATAGGTATTGTACTACTGAAAAAAAATATTTTCAATGGGAAGGAAGAGACTACTTTAAAACCATGAAGAATGACACCTCACATATGGAGGTTGGAATATAATAGAAATCATCAAGGTACGCAATTTCTTTATGTATCGTATATGTAATGTTTTGAATTTTTATTTTAATCATTGAATTTATTTTGCTGTATTTGATAATTATTGTTGTGATTTATTTTATGCTTCATGAAGGTTTCCATCATGAAGGTATTAATAATGGGCTTCCACGAGGAATGAAATGTTATCCCACTCAATTCATGAGGTTTCTCGACTATGAGGAGATAAAAATAGCTCATTTATTTGATACAATGCATATTGGGAAGAATGTGACAGAAATGTTATGGAGAATCGTAGATGGTAGGAGGGATAAAGAAAAAAATGTCAAAATGTGTACTGACATTCAGGAACCCAATCATGCAATGTGAAGTGTGATCCAATCAAATAGATATGGAAACCAAAATAACCTTCCATGGTTATTAACAAAGCAACAAAGCAATGATGTAAAAGAGGTCATTCAAAGAATTAAATTTCCCACAGGTTTTGCTTCAAACATAAATAATATCTTAACGAAGAAAGGTGAATTTGGCGGAGTAAAAACACATGATTGGAATACCTTCATTAAGGTAATAATTTTGGTACACATTTATATATTGGCCTCATACATCTTTTAATCTTTTAATTTTTTTTCTTTACTTTGGCCAAAACAAATAACGATTCATTTTTTTTGTTACAGTATGTTCTACCACTATCTTTCCCAAACGACTTTGATAACAACGCCAAACAAGTTATATATGATCTGGGAAAATACATGAGGCAAGTAGTTGTAATTTATATGGAAAATGTTATTTCAATCTGTTGTTGTACTTAACACCATGTTTTTTACTTGTAATGTAATATATATTATGTTATGTTGAAACATGTTATTTTCTTATGTCATGATCTCATGTAGAATTTTGTTATTGAAAGAAATCCATGAAGATGATATAAAGTATTGGAAAGAGAAATTCCTCAGCTAATGTGTGAAATGAAAAATTACATACCTCCAACATTTTTCAATGCACAAGAACACTACCTCATACACTGAGTTGAGGATATTTAAATGTGTGGACCTGTACACACAAGGTCAATGTGGATGGTGGAGAGGCACTTGAAATCATTGAAGGCTTTGGTTAGACAAAGAGCATGTCCTGAGGGTTATATGGTGGAGGGATATATGGTATATCAATCCATGGTGTATATTAATCAGTATCTTCCTAAATTAGCAGTGCTAACTAGGCATGCAATGGATCACATTTGGGATGTGAACTCCATCAAAAAATTTGAAGATCGGGAGAACCTATTGGGGAAAGGTAGAATGAAAAAAATGAGAGGTAATATATTAATAATTGTGGAGATTTATATTAATAGATATAAATTTTCATTTTTTGTGTATATGATCATACTCATTAATATATTAATATATGTTATTTCATCAATTATTAATATTTACCATGGTTATAAATAATATCTAATATTGGTGTATTATGATTTTTTGATTCAATTGGTCAAGATTGGGATGCACTGCATTTATACATTGCAAACAATCTTGACTGGATGAATGTATGGATTCAAAGATGTAAACAACATCATGGCAGTAGGTTATCATGGCAACGATTTTCTGAATTGGTTAGAGAAGCTCGTTGTAATGGAGATGCCAATGTTACGCAAAGGGAAATTGATTTAACATATGGTTTGAAAGATGGACAGGAAAGAACATCCACCCATTGTATTCAGTTATTTTATATTATATTAATGTTATTACATGTGTGCTGTCTTTTTCAAATACTTTCCAAGTTATATAAATATGTTAATTTATTAACTGACAATGCATATTTTACATGTATTTCATATTGAAGTTGAAACACCACAAGGCTATGTGGTGCAATGGTCGTAAATTTTTCATCAAATAGTTGGATGAAACCAAGAAAACTTCTAATAGTGGGGTAACTGCAATATTCCAAGTCACTAATGTTTCCTCTAGGAATGAAAAACATCCCTAAGAATCTGAAAATAGATACTATGGGTATTTTCATGATGTTCTTGAGTGTGACTTTAATTCCTTCAAATTAGTTATGTTCGAGGTCAAATGGTATAGGTTACAAATGCATGAACGTGATGAGGAAAGAATTGTTATTCAGCATACCAATGGATTTTACATGATTAAAACAATGGTGTTTGAAAGAGGACATGATCGCTATGTTTTTCCAAGCCAATGTCAACAGATCTTTTACTCAAATGTTCTAGGTGAGAGGGATTGGTCATTTGTTGTTAGATATGATCCAAGGGGAAGGCTAGTTAAGTATACCCATTTACAGAAAGAAGATATTGAATAAGAAGATGATTCACCAGATCAGACAGAGATGGCAGATAATGCAGGGTCGACAGATGAAGAAGACGAAGAAGATCATGATCTAGGCATAGGAGACAATGCAGTTCTTGATCATGATGTCAATGAAAATATGCTCGAAAATGGCATTGATGACGATGATGATATCATCAATCCTTTCAACATCGTTTCTGAACTCGATGATCATACAAATGTTGAGTTCAATGAAGAAGAAGATACATAATAAGGATTATATAGATGTTGAGTTAGATCAGGTATGTGACTATATATTTTAATTTGTATGAATTATTCTCTTAAAATATTTTACTTATGTCAAGGATTAATTACATGTTTTTAAGTTTTATGTGACATTTTTATATCCTATGTTACATGTTGTTTAATTATTATGTGAAACCTGAAAATAGTCGGAAATATACTAGAATACGTGGTAAACTAAAAATATCATTTACAAACACATAATGTCATTTACCTTCATTAATTTATGTTTTGGTAGTTTCTATGCATGAATCTTACTATGTTGCTTTCGATTATTTTATATTTTATAGATTGGGCATTGGGGAATTGAGAGTGATGTGAGGGGGAGGGGAGGGGCCATATGAGCTTCCACCTTCACGTGGTTTGCCTTGTTCAGTAGAGGATAAATTATTATGGAAACCAAGAGAAGCTCATTCATTTTTATACCATCATGATCGTAGATGTCATCATTGTTGTCATAGTATTGCATCAACGAAGTTTCAATGAACGTGTTTTTCATTTCTATAGAATCTTCGTTGAAACTGTTTGAAAGCATGGGACCTTGGACCATGATTTATGTGGCAAGAAGAAGGTGTTAGATGAGATTTCCTATTTAAATAATTATTACATACAAAAATATATTTAAAATATTGTACCAAAAAAGTACTTAGATAAGAGAAAATGACAAAGACAACAAATAATTGATGATCAAGCGCTTGTGCAATTTATCATGTTCTTGTTTATCAACATTATTGCATGCCCTTGAAGTACTATAATATGCAGGAACAGGTGTTTCCAAACTCAATTATGACTCACACACCCACTCTATATATCTGATCTCGGCCTCATTTTGTTTGAACATTATCGGATTAATGTCGTGCATGGAACTCCCAACAATATACACATAGTCATGGTCGTGCTCTTTATTTTCATCGCCTATGTTGTACAAAACCATCATCATTCCAATTAGTCCCATGCGTTTAGTAGCAAGAAGAAGGTTCTAGAGGGAATTTCATATTTAAATAATGATTTCATATTAATAGTCTTTAATTTATGGAGCAAAGAAGTACTTAGATGAAAGCAAAAAACAAAGACAAGAAATAACTAATGAAGCTTGTGCAATTTATATCAACTAGTACTTATTTATCGACATTATTACATGTATTTGTAGTACTAGATGTGGGAACATGTGTCTCGAATTAATTTTAAAATGAACAAAGAAAATACATTGTACTAGGACTAGACATGGGCAACAATGACCTGTGAATGGGGCCAACATTGAAATTTTTTCAAACTATTTATGTATGCACTGAAATTTGACATGGATAGACTATTTTCATGCCTTAACGATATGGGATGGTTTCTGTACTAAAATTTGACTCACACACCCACTTATTTCCATCATCATTCCATCATGTAAACCATAAACCCTATTTTTCTTTCAAAGTACACAAATTTTAAGTTTGCATCATCCTTTATTCATTTTTATTTCAGGTTCTACATTATATATAGAATGTATGTGTGTCATATTTTTGATGAAAAATCCCTCTTTTCGTTCATTGTTTAATGAACACCATAAAAATGTGCATGTCGAGATGGTGTTGTATCAATGTCGCTAAGTATTGCATGTGTTAATGGCATCATTATGGTGTCATGGTAGTGTCAAATTTAAATATCATTATGGTGTCATGGTAGTCTCAGATTTAAATATGCATGAATTGAAGGTATGGAAGGGTTTCCAAACTCAAATATAACTCACACACCCACTCTATATATCCGATCACAACCTCATTTCATTCAAACCTGCTCAGATTAATTCTATGGCACATGAAACTCCCAACAATATACCCATCGTATGGTAGTGCTCTTTATTTTCATCTCCTATGTTGTATAAAACCAACATCATACCAATTAGGCCCATGCATTTGGTGGAAATAAGAAGGTGCTAGAGGTAATTTCATATTTAAATAATGATTTCATACTAATAGTCTTTAATTTATAGAACAAATAAGTACTTAAATGAGAGTAAAAAACAAAGACAAGAAATAACTAATAAATCTTGTGCAATTTATATCAATTAGCACTTGTTTATCAATGTTAATACATGTCCTTTAAGTACTAGATACGGGAACGTGTGTTTGAATGAATTTTAAAAGGAATAATGAAAAGATATTGTACTAGGACTAGACATGCGCAACAGTGACCTGTGAATGGGGCCAATGTTGAATTTTTTTCAAATTGTTTATGTATGCACTAAAACTTTACATGAATAGACTATTTGCATGCCTTAACGATATGGGATGGTTTATGGACTCAAATTTGACTCACACACCCACTTGTTTCCATCATCAATTCATCATGTAAACCATAAACCCTATTTTTCTTTCAAAGTACACAAATTGGTTGACACAAGTTTTAAGTTTGCATCAGCCTTTTTTTGATTTTTCTTTCAGGTTCTACATTGTATATACAATGTATGCCTGTCATAGTTGTGATGAAAAATCCCTCTTTCCGTTCATTATTTAATCAACACCATAAAAATATGCATGTCGAGATGGTGTTGTATCAATGTTGCTAAGTATTGCATGAGGCATCCCTTCAAGAGGGGGTTATGGGTCTAGTAAACAAGGGAACACACCCCAAGAGGGTGATTAGGCCTACCTAGTCATATAAAAATATAATAAAGAGGGTGCTTAGCTAGAAATGATCACATGTGAAGATTTTTGTGTTTCCAACACCCCCCCAATATCAGAATGGTGACATGAAGGTTGATAAAGTACAAGGGTGGGAATACTGATGCAGTGCCCCCACCTCAGCAGGGTCTGTTGATCTCCCAGTCACTAGATCTTATCAATCTTTGAGCTGGAACAACTATTTGATTCCTTTCTGAAATCCTCATGAAATATCCATAGGTCCTATGTGTAACTCAACCTGCACAAAAAAACACTAGGCGTGAGTTTCCTTCACGTGACAACAGGCTATGAACACGAGCCTAATCCATAAGGCATTTCATGATTTTGCGTGTCGGGGCTTTGCATGTGAGTCACCTCAACTCTCTCGACCTTTGAAACCCCGACAGAAGCCTAGCGTGTACTAGCCCCTCCCTTATCTTTCCTAAATATGACCTACGGTCATGACCCAGGGCTCAACTCTCAAGCACGTTGGGATTTCACGTATCAAGAATTCCCTATATGATTAAATCTACGGTCCAGGACCTTGCTTTGATTGACGACTGCGATCAAGTTAGGATTTCGCATTTCGCAACTTTGGAGTCTCCTTACCTCCGTTCTCCCGATATCCAAGATCATGATGGCACCAGGTCAATGGTACAGATCCTTCCTTTGATCAATGGCTATGATCAAGTCGGGATTTCATGTTTCACGACTTTGGAAGTTGGTCCACCTTTGTGCTCCAAACTCCCGATTGTCGATATTTCAAAGCACCAAATCAATGGCTCACGCTCCCTTATATCTGACAACCACTATCAAATCACGAACTCAGGCCTTGCGAGTTCTCACGATTCTACCCTTTGACCTTTCCCTCCTACGAGTCAGTGAAATGTTAATCCCTCACCATGTGTCCCCTTTCATTGGACGGTCCTGATGATTTCGGGACTTCACGTTTCACTATATCCACTCTCTTGTGCACCTCCAACAGGGTTAAATCTTGTGCACATTCCCTGGATCTAATGGTTTTTGATCCACACGAAAGATCCGACGATTCAGATTTGTTCCTCCTGCACTCACTCCTGAGTGTCTGGACATGGAATCGACAGTCCAGATATTTTCTTCTACATCTGATCTACATCTGATGTACTCCTCCTCCTGAGCTTTGGCACTTTCTTCCCAGACTTGGAAGATTTCAACTCTCTAAGGCTCGACCTTCAATGGTTCCTCTGCTATCCCTAATGACTTTGGGTCTCGACTTCTAATTTCCCTCCTGAGATTTTGTCAATGAAACGTGACCTCGGTCCTACACACACTTGCGCTCTGCGTGCAGTTTCATACTATCTCTCCTGAGCTTCTTGGCCTTTCTCTGCCTCGAAGCGACTCGCCCTTCTGTGTCTTCCTTAAAATAATTTTGGTTCTCCTCCTAGCACACTCTGTGCTCGACCTCCTGAGTTTTTGATCTTGAACCAAGTTCTCTCTGTGCACGCCCCTTGTGCTTAGCTGAACCCTCAGATGACTTCTGAATTTCAACACTACGTCTAAGTGTTGGCCTGGTTCACTCCTTGCATAGGTCTTCTTCCAGAGTATTCAACAACTTTGTTTCTCCTTGAGCTTCGACTGCTCGAACCTCAAAGGTCTCTATTGGAACAGGGGTAGACCCAAGGCTCAATGCTTCAACAATGCACCAAAAAAACCCTAACTACCGACCCTTTCGGCAACACCTATGAAGAAGATGAAGACTCACTCGAAGTAGAGGTAGGAGTGGTTGCAGGACTCGGATGTCTGCAACCTAGCTGGGACACTGATCTATGATTATAATACCTTAGTAGAGCACTTAGCAATTAACATTCATTATCAATTACACCTTACTCACACCGCATATTCAAGCCCCAATTACAAAACAACGCAGTATTCAACCAGATCTAGAATTTCCAAACTCTTAGCACATAGAACAGATCAGATCTAGCATTCATTCACATTACTAAGCACTAAGCTATTGCATCTAACATATATCACTACACTAAGCATAAATCACATCAATAACATAACAACCATAATGTAGAAAAGAAGATATAACAAAGGATATATGTGGTTCACCCCGGTGTGGGGATATGTCCACCAACTCTTCTCTTATTTATTGTCTTCTCTCAATATTCTACAAGAACAAAGCCACAAGGACCCACTCTGCTTAGGACAGGAAATCTGCGCGCACCTCGCCAGATCCTCCTTCCCCAAGTTCGGTCACAGCACAAAGCCTTCTTACAGAGTCTTCACACAAGCTTCTTACAATCACTTGCACTTAGCTCTGCAATTCTTAACACATAGTATGCACAAAGCCTCTAGCTCCGCACTAAGCCAATTCTACTAGGTCTCTCTATTTACATCGCCTATCCTTCTATTTATACATTACAAAATGGGCCTAAACATGGATAAACCCATGGGTCGACATCCCATACCCATTACATAAACCCTAAACCCAAAAGTGCCCTAAAAAGGGGTCTAGATCTCGCGATCTCCACTTCGCCTAGCATCCTATCTTCGAACAGCCTGTCGAAGTCCCAAAAATGGTCAAACATGACCAAGGTTCTCCAAAACTTGGTCGAGGGCCAACAAGTCCCCAACACTCACCTATGACTCATCCCGAGTCACTCTACTCTGGGTAACTCTGCCTCAAACGCCTCGATCTTGGCTTGAGATGCTTTGACCTACTACTTCGCCAAGGCCTCCTTCTCGGAGAACTCCTAAATAACTGCCTCGGTCACAGGTCCTTCTAAGCGTTGTTTGACTGTACTGATTGCTTGTTCTAGTTATGCTCCTCATCCTTTAATCTCCTCAAAAAGTAGGCAAGCTGCATCCTGGACTGGCTGGAGCTTTTGAGTCACTTCCATGACTTTGCTCTGTATGACATGGACCTGTTTTTGAGTTGTGCATTGTTCTTTGGATATTTTCATTCACTTGACCATTGACAAGGGATTCAAATTCGCTTGTACTATTGATGCTTACTGTTTTTCTTCCTGGAGTTGTGACTCCAGTGTCTTTAGTTCAGGGTCCTTCGTAAGGTGTTCACAATTATGCGCACTTCGACTTCTAAGTTGTTTGCATTCCAAGGCTAATGCCTTGATTCTATGGACTGCGCTTCGAGTGGTTTCTTCTCGTTGGTCTCGCACTTCCTACGGAGTGCTTGGTACTTCTTGTAACTCCAATTATTCGACTCTCTCTTGAAGTTGTTGGATGGTTGCACCAAGCTTCGCTACTTGACTCTCCACTGGGTCTTCTTCTATCTGTTCTAATCCTGTCACAGAGCGAAGTGCTCTAATGACTGCTTCTTTAACTCCAATCTTCTCTACGAGCATCTTTTCCTTCTCCTTCTCGATCTACAATTTATCCTCTTCGAACTTGATTAGGAGGTCGTCCTTCTCTTGTTGCGCAACTCGATGTTTCTCTATGACTTCCTCTTGTGCTTTCTTCAGGGCCACTATGGCATTTTATTTTTCTTCCTGGACACGACAAAGGCGAGCTTTGGTTGCATTAGCTATTCTGTGGATTTGGGCAGGCTCATATCCCAACTCTGTTTCTTCTTATGGCAAGGGCGCAGTGGACACTGTGTGGCTGGAGTGAAGGGCTTGATGTACCCCTCTCAGCTCTGCTTCAATTATTTCATACATGGTTTCTTGTTTTGCTTCATTTCTCTGCAAAATATCTTCCAAGGCGTCTGATACAGCTACGATAATGAAGTCGAAGTCATCAACCATGAGCATAGTCTGCAGCTTTGGCTTACTAGCTTTGGACTTCTTCCGCGTTGTAGGTTTCATTGGGGAAACCTTGATTTTATTGGATGTCTATGCCTCTTCAAGGGGGTTCCTAGGCAGTGTTACTTCGCCCTACTTTTTCTTGTCTTCGTCCCCTTCTTTCTCTTCTTTGTCCACTTCGTCATCTCCTCCTCCGCTAGGTGAATATGATGCAGTCTCTTATGATGTGTTTTGTATTTCTTGTGCATCTTCCTTCTTTTTCTTCTTGCTATAGCTGGGTGCATAATATTGTTCGTGAGTAACTACCAGACTTCCAATGAGGTCGGGGTCGAACAGTTTTACGTGGTTAACTGGCACTAGGAGTTCCTCAGGCCACTCCTTGGTGATTTCCTCCATGTCCACCTCGGTTAGCTTGTAATAGGATTGAATCTCTTATTTATGTTCATCTCTGTATGCAATGATATATATATAATTCCTATATGCATGGAACTTCACAAATGGCCTGAACCTATCCAGGGCGTTCAACGTCATACGAGGGAAAGACTCAATAGCCCTCTTTAACTGTAGGTAGTAGGGATGGAACATCGTGTTCGACTGCCATTGTTTCCCCATATCGCTCGAATACAAGAGCATGGTGAACTTCGCAACTAGTGGATCAAATGACTCAATGTCAGGGAAGGTCGCTCCTTCTGGCATCTCCCAAGCAATGAACGCGATGAAGATCAACATCCATCTAAAATGGAACTCATAGCCCTGATCCTAAGTTTCAAGGTAGTCCTATTCTAACTGGTTGACGAGGTAACTCGCCCAGTTCATTTTTAATCCTTCCACGCATTTTCCTGTGAGGTCAACAATGAATCCTGTGACCCACGTGGGTCGGTTCTTCTTTACTAGCTTACTAGCGATCAACTAGAAGGCTAGGTGCACTACACCATTCTGGATGGAGGCTACCTTGTAGCCTTGCATCCCCTTCTCGACATCGCCATAGGTGTCTTTAATCTTCTGTGCCAAAGCACGATCTGCAGCCTTCCCTGGATAAAATTCTTGTGGGTTTGGTCCCTGCATGCTTAATTCGGTGATCCTATGGATCAGTGCCGGATTGATGGTGATACGCCTGTCCAAACACAGATAACACCATGGAAGCATGATAGCAGAAGCTTAACGCACACGTTAACCTCCCGATGTCTTCCGAAGTGTGGTATCTTCATCACGTTCAAGATAGTGGACCTCGCGATGTCCATAGTCCATAGCTGAGGGATGATCTTCGACTTCTTCCCCTTTGTCTTGGTCAAGTACTTGTGAGGTGAAATCATGCCATAGATCTTGTGGTATCCTAGGTTATAGTCACTGATCTTCAACATCGGAATCCTCTCCAACTGCAGTCTGACTGCGTGTATTCCCTTCGGGAGGTACGCAGTGATGATTGTGCATTCAAAGTCCCTCGGGACACTGTCACGACTTACCACACCAGCTAGGGGTGGGATGTAGTTGGGTAGGATGGATGGGATTAGCTTCGCATTCGCCAAGTCACCACAACGCTTCTTTTGTTTCTCGATCGCAGCTTGGGATGGTCCAGATCCACGAGCAGTCGACGTGGATGCTTGCACTCCTCTCATTGACAAGGCTTGCATGCCTACGTACATCACTTTCTCGACCATGAGGTCTATCAAAATCTCTTCGATGTATTTTTCTGGTGTGCTAATTTCATCCGACATGCACACTTGAGATCTGATATCTTAGGTTAGTGAAGAAACACTCAATGTAACAGAATGGATGGCAAGGTCTCAATGATCACTGTGCAAAAGTAGCTAGTTCTCTATGGGCTCGGATAATCACAATTGACAAAAGTGTTCTCAGTGCAATGCTCGAAGGGATAAATAGTCAACATCATAACGAACTCTATCAATGGGAAAGAATGCCTCAATCAATGCTATTCCATCCGTTATGGCGTGGTCCCAATGGTCCAATGGCGAATGTTCCGGCAATAACTGTGTTTCTAGCCGTTATGGAGCGTCGTTCTAATGGTCGGGATGCCTCCAATGGTCATATTTCTTCATCATGGCGAAGTACCAATATTCATTGTTCTGATATCTCGGTGAAGTTCCAGTTCTACAAAACTTCTTTATCCAGGGTCCTCTCTGGAATGTCTTGTAAGTTTTCTAACTTTGTTTTCTTCTTGCTGAGCTTTATAGCCTTCTTTCCTGTAATCTGAATCATTGGTTTCCTCTTTCCATTATCATTCGTATCTCCTCTTGGCATGGTAACTTCACACTTTGGAGGTAATTTCATAGGGTTCAATGGTGGTACTACTTATCTTTGTGGGGTAGGTTCTCTACTCTCTTGTAAAGACAGGTGTCTCCAGTCTTTATGTTTCCTTTGAACTTCGACATCTAGATCTCTGGTCCTTAGTAGCTTCGACTGATTCTCTTGTTCTTCAAGTAAGTGCACTATTCTCCTAGCCATGAAATCTCTTAGTTCATGTTTTTTTTTGTTCTAAATCCTCCTCTTCCTGTTTCCTTCGTATCTGATTTTTCTCAATCCAAGTTTTTCCTAGAAAAATAGCAAATGGGGCATTGTTCTCAACAAACTTAATGATCTCAAATTCTTCATCTGTCGAAGTGCCATGAATACTCATAGATGTCTGGGTAAGTCTTCCACATAGTGTTATCATCTTTCCTCTAAATAATCATATTCCTCCTAATGAAGGAACCATAGAAGGCTTTCCCAAAATTTCCCAAGTTCTTTATGTCATGATATTCACCCGTGTTTCCTCATCCATGACACAATCTATGTCGAAGTCTCGTATTCTTGTTTTTATGTGCTCCTTCTCTTTTAAGATTTCTGATAAGTTGATATCTTTGTGATCATTCAGAGTTTCTTTCATCTGTAACAATACAGTCTCTGATCCTTTCTGGGGTTCTATCATATCCTTAGTTTCTTGGCTTGTCTCATAGTTTTTTTGTCTCATATTCATCTTTTCAACTTTTGCAATAATTCTAGGGAAATCCAAAACTTCATGTCCAGTAGCCTTACAACAAAGGAAAATAGGATCTCTATCAGGGCATTCCTTAGAAAGATGTCTCGGCCTTCTGCAACTATAGCAAAGAGTTAATCATTTGTTTCTCTTGAACGATCCCCAACCTTTCCTGTACTACGCACTGGGATCATAGTAACTAACCTACAAAAAATTCTTTCTAGAATCTTGCATCCATTTGTTAGTCCAAACATTCTTTCTATGCATAGGGATAACATACCTTTCATTATTTCTATCAGATCTATTCATATCAAATCTTCTTTCTTTTAACTATGCCCTAGTTTTCAGAGCAGGACCAAATCTATTAAACATACCTAGATCCATTTTTTCGAAAAATAAAAATTTTCACTTATCTTACCTTTCTTAGAGCACAAAGCTTCAACATCTTACCTCTTTTCTTCAGATCAGACTTCTCTTCTTAACACATAGCTTCGCAAGTCAAGTAGAATACTGTGCACTAAAGTAGCAAATCTATGCATGGATCTTTCTCTTTTCTTCAGTTCCTAGCAATCACAGTTTCAAGTCTCGGAAACATAACCATTTTTTGGAACAGGGGCAGACCTAGGGTTCAATGCTTCAATAGCACACCAACAAAACCCTAACTAACGACCATTTTGGAAACACCTGCGAAGCAGATGAAGTCTCACCTGAGGTAGAGGCAAGGGTGTTTGTAGGACTCAGATGTCTGCAACCTAGCTAGGACACACATATGTGATTATAATAACTTAGCAGTTAACATTCATTAGAAATTATCCCTTACTCACATCGCAGATTCAAGCCCTAATTACATAACAACGCAATATTCAACCAGATCTAGCATTTCCAAACACTTAGCACATAGAACATATCAGATCTAGCATTCATTCACATTACTAAGCACTAAGTTATTACATCTAACATATATCACTGCAATAAGAATAAATCACATCAATAACATAACAACCATAATGCACAAAGCACCCATAACACAATATATACGTGGTTCACCCCAGTGTGGGGCTACGTCCACCAACTCTTCTCTTCTTTATTGTCTACTCTCAATCTTCTACAAGCACAGAGCCACAAGGACCCACTTCGCATAGGAAAGGATATCTACACGCACCTCGCTAGATCCTCCTTCCTCGAGTTAGGTCATAGCACAAAGCCTTCTTACACAGTCTTCACACAAGCTTCTTACAATCACTTGCACTTATCCTTGCAAGTCTTAACACATAGTATGCACAAATCCTCTAGCTCCACACTAAGCCGATTCTACTAGGTCTCTCTACTTACATCGCCTATATTTCTATTTATACATTACAAAATGGGCCTAAACATGGGTAAACCCATGGGCCGACATCCCATACCCGTTACATAGACCCTAAAGCCAAAAGTGCCCTAAAAAGCAGTTGATATCCCATGATCTCGGCTTCACGTAGTGCTCCATCTTCGACCAGCCTGTCGAAGTCCCAAAAATGGTCAAACATGACCAAGGTTCTCCAAAACTTGGTCGAGGGCCAATAGTCTCTGTCCCTTCTATTCCTCAAAGGGATATATGTTCCCTCTTGGCCACTTCTGCTAAGGCATTCCTTGTTGAGCCTATAGAGTATTCAATAACTCTGTGAGTGTCTCCCCTCGACACTTATTTTATCCCTGAACTCGAAATAGAGTTCTTATGTACATTCCTTGCACTCACTCGATGCCCACCCAACAGAGCTCTACAGAATATTTCGTAATTCTATCCCTCTGTGCTTCCTCTGCACAGTCTTTGTCCTCCAAGATATTCAGCAACCTTAAGGATCCTCCTTGATTTTGTAAATGTTCTGGTGTGCCCTCCTAGAACATTCTTCCCTAAACCTGATTAGAGATTCAGATGTGCACTCCTTGCGTTGGCTACAGAGTTCCCAATACTTTGTTGTACACTCCTTGCATAGCCTAAAGAACCCTAAACAGTTTCAGCAAACTCACAGATAGATAAATTCTATCTATCCCTATGGATGGGATCCAACATGCATCTACAGAGTCGATAACACACAATGAATCATTCAAAGAACACATGAACACTCAAAAAACTCATAGGTAGTAAAAAATAATTTTTCTATTAATCTAAATGTTTGATTACAATGTGTACAAAATCTCGGACTCTACAGAGTCTCATCTCCCTCAAAACAAACTATTCTATCTCCTATTCAACAATATTACTACAACAGCTTCATCTTGCATGTTGTTGTCTCTCCTATTCTGGCAGGTTATTATCATTCCCTCCGACTACTTCTCCTATGGAAAAACAAAAAAAACTCTCATTGCTTCTTGAGTTCAATTACATTCAAGACTGAGAGTGTAACTCCCAGACCTCTTGAGATCACTCAGCTTCCTGAGCGTTTCTCTCTTCTTCCATCATCTGTTTAAAAATGGATCTACATAAAACGCCAGCTTGTAGATTCATTTTTAAATTAGAAAGGCGCACTATGGCACTGAGTTGTCCTTTCGCGTGGACTTGTTGACGATGTTCTTGCATCATACTCCTCGACTGGGAAAATCATGAACTCATGCTCATGGTTCCCTCTCTCATGTTGTTAAGATCCTCCAGGGTACCAAACCTTCTCTTGGAGCTCTTCATCTGATCCTTTTCCTTGATGCTTTTGTTGTTATTTCTTCTGCTTCCCTGCTGCTATGGCAGGTTCTCTTCTTCTCAGCTTCCCCTTGATGGAAGTTTCTTCTATTGACCTCAACATCAGCCTTCTTATCTCCTCAATCACCTCTTCCAACTACTCAATTGATTATTTCTCCTTTTGCATTCTTATTGGCTGCAACTCTCCCTCCTCAAAGGGTAGATCATCCTGGTTCCCCACGTCATTTCCTTCTTCTGCGACATTAGCTTGCCACTCTGATACAAAATTTAGTTATGCAGTCTCATCACCAAGATACTTCTCAGCTTCTTCCTCTGACAAATTGGCTTCTGTCATCTCCTCTTGCGTTGGTTCAACTCCAACTTCTTCTAGCTTCTCCCCAGGCTGATATACTCCTCTACATGTTTCCAATTTGATCTATTGGATATGCCTACTATACATATCTATCCTCCTCTCCAGGGATTCCAATTCCTCATAAAGCTCAAAAAAATCTATGTTTCCTACCCCCTCTTCTGCTGCAAGTTCCAATGTTGCGGTTATCTCCCTTTCAACTTCCTGGCTGAAACATTTGAGCAATTTTGTTGAATGTTCTCCTCCTGAAATCTGCATGACTGTTTCTTGGAATCCATCCTCTGGGTTTGGATCATTCAACCAATCCCCAAGCATCTTCATCTCTCGCTCCCATTGAGTGAGAAATTCATATGAATTCTCCTCTTTTTTTATTGGGGCAGACATCAATATTTGCTCCTTCTTCTCATCTTTGGAAATCCTTGATGGTTGTCTCTCTTTTGTTGCACCTGCATCATAGACATAGTCAGCTTTAAAATCATTCAGCCTCATGGCCTCCTTCCTACCTCCTCATGTGAAACTCTTGTATTAGTCTCTACTGAACTATTTGGTAGGAATAATTGAATTCTCCCAACGATAAGAACACACCTCTGATCCTCCTCCGCTACGATGGGAGTATTTAACTTCTCATCATCTTCATTCACCTTCTCTGCAAACCCACATGAATCTTCATCTATCAGCACTCCTTGTTGATATGAACTCTCATTTGAGTTCATCTCTTCTCCCTTGCCCACGTAGTATTCTATGAGATCCAATGATCCCCCTTCATAGCCCACCTGGAAACTTTAAATTCCATCACTACCCTCTTGGCAGTCTATGATATCATCCACTGATCTCCTTCCATTTCCCACCTGGAAACTTGAAAGTTCACTTCTTCCCTTCTAGAAATTTATGAGACCTGTAACTAATTTTCCTTCCTCATCACAAAAGGTTTCTTCGACTTCTGGCTCATAGATGCAAACCAGCTCTTCCTCTATATCACTGAGGGTTTCAGCATACCTCAGCCACTTCCTCAACTCTTGTTGTTTTTTTCTGGCCAACAACCTTCGGACATGCCATTTTGCTTTCTTATTAAAAGGCCATTGTTATGTCCAACGTGTCTTTGTCTCATTTTGTATCTTCAATGTTAGTTGATCCATTCTCACTCTTATCTCAACGAGTTCCTCATCAATTTCTTCTTTTCTTTTCTTCTGGCGGTCTCCTCTTTGACCACGCTCATGGCCTTCAGTAGCCATATGTTATGTCTTCATCCCTCCTGGCTATCTACCATTTTTTGCACACCATGCAACCATCTTTACAGAGTATCAGTACTCTGTCTTCCTTCACCTGTTGTCCACACGTGAACTTGAGCTTTTGATACCATTTGATGTCATTAGATTATTTCTATTCACAAAATAACAAATGGAGTATTGTTCTCAACAAACTTAATGATCTCAAATTCTTCTTCTGTCGAAGTGCCATGAATATTCATAGATGTTTGGGTAAGTCTTCCACATAGGGTTATCATCATTCCTCTAAATAATCTTATTCCTACTAATGAAAGAACCATAGTAGGCATTCCCAAAATTCCCCAAGTTCTTTATGTCATGATATTCACCTGTGTTTCCTCATCCATGACACAATCTATGTCGAAGTCTCATATTATTGTTTCTATGCGCTCCTTCTATTTTAAGATTTCTAATAAGTTGATATCTTTGTGATCATTCAGGGTTTCTTTCATCTGTAACAATACAGTCTCTGATCCTTTCTGAGGTTCTATCATATCCTTAGTTTCTTTGCTTGTCTCATAGTTTTCTTGTCTCATATTCATCTTTTCAACGTTTGCAATCATTCTAAGTAAATCCAAAACTTCATGTCCATTAGCCTTACAACAAAGGAAAATAGGAGCTCTATCAGCGAATTCCTTAGCAAGATGTCTCGGTCTTCTGCAACTATAGAAAAGAGTTAATCTTTTGTTTCTCTTGAACGATCCCCAACCTTTCTTGTACTACGCACTGGGATCATAGTAACTAACCTGCAAAAAATTATTTCTAGGATCCTGCATCCATTTGTTAATCCAAACATTCTTTCTATGCATAGGGATAACATACATTTCGTTATTTCTATCAGATCAATTCATATCAAATCTTCTTTCTTCTAACTGTGCCCTAGTTTTTAGACTAGGACCAAATCTATTAAACATACATAGATCCATTTTTTCGAAAAATAAAATTTTTCATTTATCTTACCTTTCTTAGAGCACAAAGCTTCAATATCTTACCTCTTTTCTTCGGATCATACTTCTCTTCTTAGCACAGAGCTTCACAATTCAAGTAGAATACTGTGCACTAAAGTAGCAGATATATGCATGGATCTTTCTCTTTTCTTCAGTTCCCAGCAATCACAGTTTCAAGTTCGGAAACAGAACCATTTTTTCGAACAGTGGCAGACCTAGGGTTCAATGCTTCAACAACGCACCAACAAAACCCTAACTAACAACCATTTTGGAAACACCTTCGAAGAAGATGAAGTCTCACCTGAGGTAGAGGCAAGGGTGGTTGTATGACTCAGATGTCTGCAACCTAGCTGGGACACACATATGTGATTATAATACCTTAGCATAGCACTTAGCAGTTAACATTCATTAGCAATTATCCCTTACTCACATCACAAATTCAAGCCCTAATTACAGAACAACGCAGTATTCAACCAGATCTAGCATTTCCAAACACTTATCACATAGAACAGATCAGATCTAGCATTCATTCACATTACTAAGCACAAAGCTATTACATCTAACATATATCACTACAATAAGAATAAATCACATCAATAACATAACAACCATAATGCACAAAGCACCCATAACACAATATATAAATGGTTCACCCCAATGTGGGGCTACGTCCACCAACTCTTCTCTTCTTTATTGTTTGCTCTCAATCTTCTGCAAGCACAGAGCCACAAGGACCCACTCCGCATAGGAAAGGAGATCTACACGCATCTCGCTAGATCCTCCTTCCCCGAGTTAGGTCACAGCACAAAGACTTCTTACACAGTCTTCACACAAGCTTCTTACAATCACTTGCACTTATCTCTGCAAGTCTTAACACATAGTATGCACAAATCCTCTACCTCCACACTAAGCCGATTCTACTAGGTCTCTCTACTTACATCGCCTATATTTCTATTTATACATTACAAAATGGGCCTAAACATGGGTAAACACATGGGCCGACATTCCATACCCATTACATAAACCCTAAAGCCAAAAGTTCCCTAAAAAGTAGTCGAGATCCCATGATCTCCGCTTCACCTGGCACTCCATCTTCGACCAGCCTGTTGAAGTCCCAAAAATGGTCAAACATGACCAAGGTTCTCCAAAACTTGGTCGAGGGCCAACAGTCTTTGTCCCTTCTATTTCTCAAAGGGATATATGTTCCCTCTTGGCCACTTATGCTTAGGCATTCCTTGCTGAGCCTACAGAGTATTCAGTAACTCCGTGAGTGTCTCCCCTCAACACTTATTTTATCTATGAACTCAAAATAGAGTTCTTATTAACACTCCTTGCACTCGCTCGATGCCCACCCGGCAGAGCTCTACAGAATCTTTCATGATTCTATCCCTCTGTGCTTCCTCTGCATAGTCTCTGTCCTCCAAGATATTCAACAACCTTGAGGATCCTCCCTGATTTTGTAAATGTTCTGGTGTGACCTCCTAGAACGTTCTTCCCTGAACCCGATTAGAGATTCAGATGCGCACTCCTTGCGCTGGCTACAGAGTTTCCAATACTTTGTTGTACACTCCTTGCACAACCTAAAGAACCCTTAACAGTTTCAGCAAACTCACAGATAGATAAATTCTATCTATCCCTATGGATGGGATCCAACATGCATCTACAGAGTCGATAACACACAAATAATCATTCAAAGAACACATGAACACTCAGAAAACTCATAGGCAAGAAAAAAAAAATTCTATTAATTTGAATGTTTGATTACAATGTGTACAAAATCTCGGACTGCAACAGAGTCTTGGCTCCCTCAAAACAAACTATTCTATCTCCTATTCAACAATATTACTATAGCATCTTCATCTTGCATGGTGTTTTCTCTCCTATTCGAGCAGGTTCTTATCATTCCCTCTGACTACTTCTCCCATCAAAAAACAAAAAAAACTCTCACTGCTTCTTAAGTTCAGTTGCATTCAAGACTGAGAGTGTAACTCCCAGACCTCTTGAGATCACTCAGCTTCCTGAGTGTTTCTCTCTTCTTCAATCATCCATTTAAAAATGGATCTACAGAAAACACCAGCTTGTAGATTCCTTTTTAAATTAGAAAGGCCCACTATGGCATTGAGTTGTCCTTCTGCGTGGACTTGCTGACGATGTTCCTGCATCATACTCCTTGACTAGGAAAATCATGAGCTCATGCTCATGGTTCTCTCTCTCATGTTGTTGAGATCCTCCAGGGTCCCAAACCTTCTCTTGGAGCTCTTCATCTGATCCTTTTCCTTGATTATTTTGTTGTTATTGCTTCTGCTTCCCTACTGCTACGGTCGATTCTCTTTTGCTCAGCTTTCCCTTGATGGAAGTTTCTTCTGTTGCTCTCAACATCATCCTTCTTATCTCCTCAATCACCTCTTCTAGATGCTCAATTGGTTGTTTCTCCTTATGCAGTCTTCTTGGCTGCAACTCTCCCTCCTCAAAGGGTATATCATCCTAATTCCCCACGTCATTTCCTTCTTCTGTGACATTATCTTGCCACTCTGATACAGACTTCAGTTCTGCAGTCTCATCAGCAAGATGCTTCTCAGCTTCTTCCTCTGAAAGATTGGCTTTTGTCATCTCCTCTTGCGTTGGTTCAACTCCAACTTCTTCCAGCTTCTCCCTAGGCTAATATACTCCTCTACCTGTTTCCAATTTGATCTGTTGGATATGCCTACTCTACATATCTATCCTCCTCTCCAGGGGTTCCAATTCCTCATAAATCTCAACAAAATCTATGTTGCCTACCTCCTCTTCTGATGCAGGTTCCAATGTTATGGTTATCTCCCTTTCAGCTTCCTGGCTGAAACATTTGAGCAATTTTGTTGAATGTTCTCCTCCTAAAATATACATGACTGTCTCCTGGCATCCATCCTTTGGGTTTGGATCGTTCAACCAATCCCCCAGCATCTTCAGCTCTCGCTCCCATTGAATGAGCAATTCATCTGAATTCTCCTCTTTTTCTGTTGGGGCAGACATCAATATATGCTCCTTCTTCTCATCTTTGGTAGTCCTTGATGGCTATATTTCTTTTGTTGCACCTGCATCATAGACACGGTCAGCTTTAAAAGCATTCGACCTCATGGCCTCCTTCCTACCTCCTCATGTGAAACTCTTATATTAGTCTCTACTAGACTATTTGGCAGGAATATTTGAATTCTCCCAACGATCCGAACACACCTTTGATCCTCCTCTTCTATGATGGGAGTATTTAACTTCTCAACATCTTCATTCACCTGGTCTGCAAACCCACATGAATCTTTATCTATCAGCACTCCTTGTTGATATGAACTCTTTGTTGAGGTCATCGCTTCTCCCTTGCCCACCTAGTAGTCTATGAGATCCAATGATCCCCCTTCATAGCCCACCTGGAAACTTGAGATTCCATCACTACCCTCCTGGCAGTCTATGATATCATCCACTGATCTCCTTCCATTTCCCACCTGGAAACTTGAAAGTTCACTTCTTCCCTCTTGGAAATTTATGAGACCTGTAACTAATTTCCCTTCCTCATCACAAAGGGTTTCTCCGAATTCTGGCTCAAAGATGCAAACCAGCTCTTCCTCTATGTCACTGAGGGTTTCAGCATACCTCAGCCACTTCCTCAACTCTTGTTTTTTCTTTTTCTGGCCAACAACCTTCAGACATGCCATTTTGCTTTCTTATTCAAAGGCCATTGTTATGTCCAATGTGTCTTTGTCTCATTTTGTATCTTCAATGCCAGTTGTTCCATTCTCACTCTTATCTCAACGAGTTCCTCATCAATTTATTCTTTTATTTTCTTATGGCGGTCTCCTCTTTGACCACGCTCATGGCCTTCAGTAGCCATATGTTCTGTCTTCATCCCTCCTAGCTATCTACCATTTTTTGCACACCATGCAACCATCTTTACAGAGTATCAGTACTTTATCTTTCTTCACCTGTTGTCCACACGTGAACTTGGGCTTCTGATACCATTTGATGTCATTAGATTATTTATATTCACCTTTGCCTACAATTTGCAAACACAATTTAGTTCTTGATACTACTTGATGTAGTCAGATTGTCTTCTCTATCTCCTTCATCTGAAATCTACGGAAAAATCAATGTTGATACCTCTTGATGATATCAGTCTATCTCCTTTATCTCTCTTCCTCTTTTGCCTGTTGTCTGAAAGAAAGAAATTCTTCTCTGATACCACTTGATGGTATCAAACTGTCTTCTTTCACCGTCCTTCTTTTTTCTGTGGTCTGCAAACAGAAATTTGGCTCTGATACCACTTGATGCAGTGCCCCCACCTCAACAAGGTTTGTTGACCTCCTAGTCAGTAGATCTTCTCAATATTAGAGCTGGAACAACACTTTGATTCCTTGTTGGAATCCTCACTAAATATCCACAGGTCCTATGTGTAGCTTAGCCTGTGCAAACAAGCACTAGGCGTGAGTTTCCTTCACTTGACCATGGGTTGTGACCACGAGCCTAATCTATAAGGTGTTTTTTAATTTCGTGTGTCGAGTCTTTTCATGTCAATCAACCCGACTCTCTCAACCTCCAAAACCCCGACAGGAGCCTAGCGTGTACTAGCCCCTCCCTTATATTTCCTCAATATGACCTCTGGTCATGACCCGGGGCTCAACTCTCAAGTGCGTTGAGATTTCACGTATCGAGAATTCCCGATATGATTAAATCTATGGTCCACGACCTTCCTTTGATCGACGACTACGATCAAGTCATGATTTCGCATTTCACGACTTTGGAGGCTCCTTACCTTCATTCTCCCGATATCCAAGATCGTGATGGCACCAGGTCAATGGTCTAGATCTTTCCTTTGATCAACGACTGTGATCAAGTCAGTATTTCACGTTTCGCGACTTTGGAGGTTGGTCCACCTTCGTGCTCCAAACTCCCGATTGTCGATATTTCGGAGTGCCAAATCAACGGCTTGCGCTCCTTTGGATCTGACGGACACTATCAAATCATGAAATCAGGCCTTGCGAGTTCTCACGATTCTACCCTTTGACCTTTCCCTCCTGCGAGTCAGCATAATTTTGATCCCTTGCCACGTGTCCCCTTTTGATGGATGGTCCCAATGATTTCGGGACTTTGCGTTTTGCGATATTCACTCTCATGTGCACCTCCAACAGGGTTAAACCTTATGCACATTCCCTGGATACAATGATTATTGATCCATGTGTTATATCTGATGATTCATATCTGTTCCTCCTGCGCTCACTCTTGAGTGTCTGGATGTTGAATCGACAGTCCAGATCCTTTCCTCTATAGCTGATCTACGGCTATTGTACTCCTCCTCCTGAGCTTTGGCACTTTCTTCCCTGACTTGGAAGATTTCAACTCTCAAAGTCTCGGCCTTTGATGGTTTCTCTGCGAGCCCTGATGACTTTGGGTCTCGACTTTTGCTTTCCCTTCTGAGACTTTGTCAATGAAACTTGACCTCGGTCTTGCACACACTTGCGCTCTACATGCAGTTTCATACTATCTCTCCTGATATTATTGGCCTTAATTAGTCTTGAAGGGACTCTCTCTTTTGCGTCTTACTTAGAAGAATTCTAGTGCTCCTCCTTGCACACTCTGTGCTCGACCTCCTGATTTTTTGATCTTGAACCAAGTTCTCTCTGTGTGCGCCCCTTGCGCTTATCTGAACCCTCAGATGAATTTCGACTTTCAACACTACATCTAAGTGTTGTCCCAGTGCACTCCTTGCATAGGTATTCTTCCAGAATGTTCAACAACTTTGTTTCTCCTTGAGCTTTGACTGCTCGGACCTCAAAGGTCTTTGTCCCTTTTGTTCCTCAAAAGGGATATTTGTGCCCTCTTGGCCACTTCTACTCAGGCATTCCTTGTTAAGCCTATAGAGTATTCAGTAACTCTATGAGTGTATCCCCTCAACCCTTCTCTTATCACTGAACTTGAAATAGAGTTCTTTTGTGCACTCCTTGCACTCACTCGATGCCCACCCGACAGAGCTCTATAGAATCTTCCGTAATTCTATCCCTTTGTACTTCCTTTGCACAATCTCTGTCCTCCGTGGTATTCAGCAACCTTGAGGATCCTCCCTGAGTTTGTAAATGTTTTGGTGTGCCCTCATGGGATGTTCTTCCTTGAACCTAATTAGAGATTCAGATGCACACTCCTTGTGCTAGCTACAGAGTTTCCAATACTCTATTGTACACTCCTTTCATAGCCTAAAGAACCCTAAATAGTTTCAAAAAACTCATAGATAGATAAATTACATCTATCCCTATGGATGGGATCCAACATGCATCTACAGATTCAATAACACAAAAATAATCATTCAAGGAATACATGAACACTCAGAAAACGCATAGGCAGGAAAAACTTATTTTTCTATTAATCTGAATGTCTGATTACAATGTGTACAAAATCTCGGACTTATATAGATTCTCGACTCCCTCAAAACAAACTATTATATCTCCTATTCAACAATATTAATATAACATCTTCATCTTGCATGTTGTTGTCTCTCTTATTCGGGTAGGTTCCCATCGTTCCCTCCGACTAGTTCTCCTATCGAAAAATGAAAAAAACTCTCACTGCTTCTTGAGTTCAGTTACATTCAAGACTGAGAGTGTAACTCCCATACCTCTTGAGATCACTCATCTTCCTGAGCATTTCACTCTTCTTTCATCATCCGTTTAAAAACGGATCTACAGAAAATGTCATCTTGTAGATTCCTTTTTAAATTAGAAAGGCGCACTATGGCATTGAGTTGTCCTTCCATGTGGACTTGTTGACGATGCTCCTGCATCAAATACCCACCTCAATAGAGATACGAAAATAGTGGAAAATATAAAGGAGAGTGGGTATGAGATGACCCAACTCAAATAAAAACATGGACGGGTATATGAAGACCAAACCATCAACATATATAGAATTTCTCAATCCTAGAGGAAATGCCACCATTGAATTGTTTATTATCAGGAGACACGTGATAGTAATATGGCTATATGATAAGGAAGTGATGAAAAGAGGTGTAAGTACATGAGAGAAGTGAATGGGCACCCCAAACTCAATGTAAAGTCAGTGATAGTTGGAAGAAATCAAAGTGGCTTTGTGATTATCTAACTCAATAAAAAAGTGGACCTAACAACTTGAAAGAATGTTTCCACCAAACAACTCATCCACAAGAGAAAATTGTTGTTGACTTGCTCATCCAATGGAGGAGGGAAAGAAGACATATCCTTGTGATATTGTGCACCCACTGGAAGAGTAGTACTATTAAATTTTTCATTTGGTGAAGGAGTACTAGAAGAAACAACCTGAATAGAAATGGAGAATATAGTCATTGATATGCTCAACAGTTGGAAAACAATATCACTAACTTGCTCATCCAATGGAGGAGGTTGGGAAGACATATCATTTCCATACTACGTATTACTAGGAAATTGGTACTATTGAATTGTACATTTGAATAAGTGACTAAAGAGACAACATTTATAGGAATGATGAATGCAATGATTGATTAACTCATTGGATAGAAACAATTTCCATTGACCTATGCATCCAACGGAGGGTGGGAATGTATATATCTAGCATATTGTGCATTTACTGGGATAGTGGTACTGAACTATCCATATGAAGAGGTGTTTAAGAAAAATCCTATAATAGAGAGGAGATAGGAGTACCCACCTTAAATAAGATCAATTGTAATTGAATTCAGAGTAAGAAGATCCAACTCTGTATATCCAAAAGATCTTGAATACAACCAATCATGCTCAAATACAATAAGTGTGTGGTTTTATGGATACCCAATGTAGGTGCACTTGAGAGATTGAAGCTTAGAATGAAGCTCAAATATAAGATAAAAGTGGGTTTATAATTACCCAACTCATCAAAAAGAGTGGTCATGACCAAAATATAGAATATAGGTGATTGAAATACAAGTGAGAGTGTGTGTGTGGATAACCAACTCAAGAATATGGTCCACTGTAGTCAAAATAAAGAAGTGAGAAGGTTCATGAATACTCATCTCAACATAGAGTTGGACCTATGCACATCCTCTATGAAGATGGATAGGGGGGTAGGAAGAGAAAGCATTAGATATCACTTTCCCCTTGTAATGTTGGATGTAGGCCATTTGAAGATAGAAACTCCCTAAAACACCATATTACCAAAACCAATATGGTTCCACAATGGGGAAAAGGGGTATTTGGTGGATATTTCAAAGGAGCCATTGAATTGTCTCGTATATAAGACGTCCTATAAGGACAAATATCACCACACAATCAAACTAATCCACTAAAATAATTTGAGAATCCTTTGCTGAATCATTAGTAAAGTGGAGTGGGGTAGATCATGTGGACTCGAGAGTGTACATTGCATCAAAGGAGTTGAGAGGGGTCTCTCTTAACAAACAAATGGCTAGAGGTTTCTTAGAGTCACAATGAATCAATGTTGGATTCTAAGTAGGCCTTGTTCACCAACTGCAATATCCAACATAAAAGTACTAATCCTTGGAATATGAAGAAATCTCCAAATAAGGTGGAGTCAATACCAAGAGTATCATCCTCTGAATTTTGTACACCCTGATTTGCAAAATCTATGTGAGGACCTGAAGAGAACTAGTTAAGCACAAGGATAAAAACGCCAAGCATAAAAAAGGTTGAATAAATAAGAGAAAGTTCATACCCACTTTGGTACCATATTGAGGTTATAGTCATGCAACTAGAGTTGGATGACTATAACCAACATTGAGTGGAACATGTAGAAAGATACCTAAAATGTTACTCTCACTTGGGGGCTCAATAAATACTTGAAAGATCCATACACGTTCAATGGTATTCAAGTAGAACTAGGACACATGAACCATCAATGTGTGAATTTAAATCGTGTGATGATGATATGGCATTAAGCATGTGAGAAACTACCAAGTCAAGGAGTAATGATCACTCTCCTTGCCTAGTTCAAGGTTACCTGTCAATGATATAATTGGGTATGACATACATAAGACCTCTAAACCAATCCCTTAGAATAAATGTGTTGAATGCCATAGGTAGAGGTCCACTAGAGACAAGAAATGATAGACCCTATAGAAACTAACATGAGGTGCAACATATCATGAATCAAATGTAGCTAACTAAGAGGGACAATAATGGATGATGAGGTGATCACCGAGAAAGGGACTCAAGTATTTCCTTGGGAAAATCATAACAAACAAGGATGACTTGGGTAGTGACTATGAAACACCAAGAGATATGGTCAACAATGAGAAATGGACTTTTTATTATAACTTCGAGTGTAAATAGGATTGAAGACCATAAAAGACAAATCCGGATTACTATGGTTGAATATAGGTGCAAGAAAATAATGGATGAATATGGATACATTGCAAGAAAAGAGATAGGTGACATGAACGAGTGAAACCGAGTGGTTTGATCCTAGATGAGCGGAATGAATGATGGTAAATGGAAGTTGTTGCCATGGGTGGGGCACTAATGGAAATATCCTTGGGGGAATATTGAATGGAGGTATAAAATAAAAATGGTCTTCAAGGTATGGAGGAGGTCAAGGTACAATGACATGTGATGAATCACACCCTATTATATACCAATTTGATACAAATCACTTGTTATTCCTTAGAAAAAACCAACAAAATGAGGAGGAGGCATAAGGATCTCCCTTGGATGTAAACTATATGGACTCCTAATCCTAATGGGGAAATAATGGCATGGATTCCAACATGCAATAGGGTTCTAACTTGAGGAAACATATGTAGGTGGCATACTACCACCGAGAAAGGGAGAAATGCAATATGGATGGCATAAACTCCTTTCTCGAGTAGAGTGGGTCCTAATGAAATATTTAGAGAATGGAAAAAAATAAAAAAAAAATGCAACATGTACATGGGGATTGTTCTATCTATATGATAGTTTGAATAAGTATACTTAAAAGTGTGGCCATGATCCTAATGAAGAAATAAAAGTAGAAAACAAAAGAATGGGTACTATGTGGAGAACCTGCACACATGAAACCAATACCACAACATATAAGTGATTATGAAAATAAAACCAATGGTGAAGAAAACACAAAAAAGTGAGATCTTAGTATAACAAAAAGAACTTGATGGAAAAAATGGCTTTGAGACAGAGTACTTAATCATAAGAAATAAATGGAAACATGTTGAAGTTTTTTGGATAACGAATTCAATGGTAGAGACATCACTAAACTAAAAGATTGTGAGCGCCCATAAGAGAAAAGAGAAAAATTAGGGTTAAATTATTAATAGGGCTTGGAATATTATATAATATAAATATAATATATATATTATATAAATAAAACATAAATATAATATAAAAAAACAACATAAAAAAAGGAAAAAAAAATCATTAAAACTTAAACACAACTCATTGTTATAACATTGAAACTCATTGTTATTGCAAGATTTGCCTCACCCTATGCAATATTGAATAGAAGGCCTTTTTTCATTTCCCTATGCAAACTTTTCATCCCTTTTTGCAAATCTCAGAGATAAAAATAATTTTTTTCCACATATACACACCTTGCCTACTATACAACATGCGTATACGCAGGTTGCACCACTACAACCCATGTACATTGGGAAATGTGCCAAAAATATGAAAAATGGTGTCGGGTTTCCATGTCACGACAAGAGATCAAGGATCCTTGGTCTTCCATATACTGGAAACATTCTAACTTGGCCCTTCAGTTCCATTTGAAGGCTATAAATGGGCCAATTCCGAGCTATGGAAAGAAGGAGAAAGAATTCAAATTTGAGAGAAAAGTTACTATGGAGGAATTATTCACTACACATTGAGTCTGCATCCCTTTGTCCTTTAAGTCTGAACATAGTGTTCAGCCCCCAAAATCTTCCCTTATTGATTAAGAAGTCCATTGTCTCTCTTACATGATATTTCCTTTGGTGGAGGATTGAAGTGGTGGAGGCCCAACTGGAAGGAACTTAGTTTCTCGATTCTAAACCATGATGACACGGAATTTTGTAACTTATTCACTTATGTTGATCATATATTAATAGAAATAATATTTTCTCGTCCAATTGATATCTTGCAAATATTTGAATTGTTATTCCATGGGAGTATTTGTTATGAATGTTAATGGATTATGCTATTGAATGTGTTAACATCATATATTATCACCATATGCTTTCTTTGCTTGGTTGTTGAAGACTAGTTGCAGGTATATTTATTTGGGTCAAGTGCTCAACGGTGGACTTCATCGAACATATGGATGAGGTAGGCATTTTATCTTGTCTTGCTAGCATATTTGTTTATACATAATACTTGAGAATAGAGTTGATTTCTGCAGTCATTTTCGTCTGTTGTGGTTTTCCCCTAGCCATAGAGAGATTTTCCTCGTAACAGAATTGGCGACCATATTGGGGATTGAATCTTTTTTTTTTAGGGTTTGGAGTGTTTTTTTCCTTAGATTTCTCTCGTTCATATTGTGTTTCTTGTCGTATCATTGCTTGACAACCTTTGTTCACTCTGAGTCTGAATCTTTCAGCCTTCTCCTTTACCTAGCTGTGTTTTTGACACATATATGCAGATTTTTGCTTGAAAGTTGAGTATAAACACGTGTTGTCCTTCTGCAAGTTGTGTACATGCACGTTGCTCCCTTGAACAATCGCGTACATCAACCTCTTTTGTTTGTTTGATGGGTTTGGCGGTTGTTGGGTAGGTTTTGATGATTGTTGAGTCTTCTTAGGTCTCTTTAGTGATTGTTAAGTGTCTATGGGATGACAGGAAACATGTCTTTGGTTGAATTTTTGGGCGGTGCCTTTCTCGTCATCTTTTCATTTTGATTTCCCTTATACATTGGGTTGGGTGTTTTTCTTCTTGATATCCTACTTGAGTCGTCTCTTTCTATATACAGTAGAGTCTATATATCAAGCTATTGTTTAGTCCATGCATTTTCATTTTTCTTATATTGAAAATACAAAAATATTAGGCATTTTACATTGATTGGCATTTTGATATTTTGAGTCTTTGTCATTTATCTTAGTGCATGCAAATAAAGATTGCATTTTTATTCAGAATTGCAGAATTGAATTGAAAATTGCATTGTCGTTAAGAAGCATATCATTCATTGAAAATTGAAGTTAGCACCTTGCATTGTTTCATATTCATTTACTTTACTTGTTGATTCATAACATCACTAGTTTCATGACTGCACCTTTTGAGTAAACACGACCATTAAAATTAACGCTATAATTCAAAATTGATTAGTAACGATTTTATTTTATAGGGTGGACAAACTATCTTAGGAATTAGTGCCTTGGAATAGGATTTTGCGAGTAAACTTCTCTAAGGATATTAAATCAACATATGTGTCTAACTAAGGGAATGGATAAATCCAATCTATAATTGGAAATATCAAGAGGCTCTACTTACACCGGAGTTAATCATGAGGTTGCGCGAAGTTGGTTGAAGGGATATCCCCCCGATACCTTCTTAGCTTCAGAGATATTTCTGAGGATCTATTCGTATCTAGGGATCTTGTTAGTGCCCTTACCTCCGTGAGAGGCAGTGCTTTCAAGGTGGACTTGACTTATGACTTCTCATATGTGCATCAGTTATACGGTGGTTTCTTAGTGGATTGACTTAGGTGCCACATAGGTTACTTGCAGGGATTATTCTGTAGGTACCCTGGGTCAGATAAGGGTCGGACAACACACAGCCTTTATGGAGGATTACCTCTCCGGGGGGATCTGACCGACTGGTTGTTAAGCCCACGAGGGCCCTTATAATTGATTATGTTACCTTTGATATTTAGCAGGGATCCTCAGGCCCCTCTTGGGTGAGACATACCTACTTTAGGGAGGGAGGCCCCTTTCAGCCACTTTATCTTGTTTGTGTGCATATTGGTCGTTTGATTATTTTTGGTGTGCTCTTTGATTACTAGTTGGCCTTATGATTTGTTTGTATATCTTGAGTCTTAAGTCATCGTGGAGTCAGACGAGCTTCCCCATTAGTCCCTCTGCTTGTTACAATTAACCCCGGGTTTCGAGTCTTTGCCTTCTAAAAGGCATAGATTTATTAGACGTGGTAGACACACCTCCACTTTTCAGACTTGTGATTCTACAAGGATGAGTATTGAACTGATTCATCAAAATATTGGGAGCCCTTCGACTCCCACACCTACTATAGTTAATGGCACCCCTTCGACTCCTGCAACCACAATGGTTGTAATGTCAGAGGAACCTATCATCACTATTGCCCGTCCTATAGTGAATGCTCAACCTATTTCCACGAACCCATTTGGGTATCTTGGTCACTCACCGGGCTATGATTTTCATTCCATCCCTATGGCCTATAGTCCTTTTTCCTATGGTATGTCGAATTTTACTTCGCAGTTTTCAAAATCCATCCCAGTTGTTGGCCCTAATGCTAGCATTGGACTTGGGGGCACAACTCCTCCTCATACTCCATTCTTGTTTGGTGGCTCTCATATCCCTAAAATGTCTCTTATTATGGGAGGAAATCCTTATTTTAACCTTGTGCCTAATCCTCTTGCTTCTGGGTGGAGAAACCAACCTGGCGGACAAGATTTTGTTCAAGTTTCATCCTATACCCTCACCTCATTAGTGTTGATTCTGACCAACACATTTGGCATGATGAATCCACCTTTATCCTCGAGATTCACACCCGTAGGAGGTCAATTTCACACCTTGGGAAACCCCCAACCCGGAGCCACTGCGGCTTGGGGAAATTTTTACAATCCCCATCAGAGCATTCCTACTGGAATGATGCCCAACCAACCTCTTATGAATCAACCTAGAGGAGGGTCTTACAATCTCGGACAATACCATGTGCTTACCAGAACCCTGGATGGGCTGCAGTTCCCCAAACACAACCTTTCTCGGGAGCTTGGGGCCAGATGTCGCAACTCTGTCCCCCTTTTCTAGCCATGCTTAATCTTATAGACTTGTCTAATTTGATGAATGACCCTGTGTGTCATGATCCCACATGACCCCCCATCCCCACCAAGATTCCTTCGGATATTTCGAAATTCGAAGGTAAGAATGTAGAGGATCATGGTGATCACGTTACCACCTTTCACCTATGGTGCTCTTTGAATTCCCTTAATGACGATTCCATTGAGTTAAGATTATTTAAACGCACCCTCATTGGGGTTTCCACGAAATGGTATATCGAGATACCTAGGGCGGTGTATGGGACCTTTCGTCATATGGTGTTAGTCTTCCTTAACCACTTCCAATTGTCGGTTCGCTACGATGTTGGCCTAGAAATTTTGTCAACTTTACGCCAGGACACAACCACTAATCTTGGATCACATCCAAGAGTGGTGTATATGGAAGAGGTTTATAAAGACCTACATTCCCCCAGATTTCCTATTAGAATGGTTCCTTAAGTCTTTACAGCCTCCTATCTCGAAGGATGTTGCTACATCCGGGGTTACATCTGAGGAAGAATCAATCATCAAATCCCATCAGTTATATCTTATATATGCTCAGACTGGGATGTTATACCACATTCTTTCGGACGCACCAAGGTCAACCTATGACCTTAGACAAAATCCCAGACCTCATGTCGATGGAATTGTAGGCTCCACCAATGTGAAATCCGCAGACATGGTGACAAACCATTTGAAAGAGATGTATCTAAACTAGTCTGCAAGAGGGCCAGCTTCGTCTATGTCTTCCAATCCCACTTAGTCGACAGATGTGCATTCTGTGCAATCGTCGACCGGCCCAAATGGTAACCAACAACCAGGCAGCATTAAGAAGAAAGGAAGTAATAATAATCATAAGGGTGGGAAGAATAATAATAAACCCAAGGAAAATGGTAATAATGAGAAGACGAATAATAATGTTGGTGAGGGAAAGAGAGAAAGGGATAAGGTGAAATTTCACTATAATATTTGTACAGATGATCATCTTACTCATTTATTCCCCAAACTTGTGGAAGCTATGAGGATATTATCTCTACCACCCGTCGTGCTGACGAATCATTTTCCACATAACCAGCACTTGGCCTCAAGCTCCTCTAATGCCTAAAATGCGATTGGTGGGAGTCAAAAACCACCGCTACAAGATGTTGATCATTTTTGTATCAATATGGTCAATTCTCAAGTTAATGTATCCACCCGGTCTCACGACTATAATTCTTCAAAAATTGTACCTGGTCTAGAATTGTCTCCTCCTCCGGAGACGCCTTTGCAGATCGAAAAACCAGATCCACCGCCTCATATTCTAAAAGGAGTACTCAAGTGCTCTACCCACAATCCAAATCCTAGAGACACCCAAAATTACTCTATTGTTGAGGACCTAGTTCAAACCCCTTGTGCGATGTCGGCCTTGGAGGTACTCTAGATGTTCCCTTCACAGAGGAATGCCTTTCTATCTGCATTAGAAGCTCTAGACCCCAGTCGCTCAAAATTTATCAATATTGATGTCACAGATGTGAATCCTCGCTTGCCTTACCATCTGGCATTCCAAATCCATGTGAGGTATTCAAAGTATACCATCAAATGTGTGGTTGTTTATGAAGGCGTTGTTACATGTGTGATGTCCCTAATCTATTGGAAATATCTCGGCTCTCCGACTCTTTCTCAACTGCCAACCATGTTCACTGCTTTTGACAATTATTCCTTCCGCCCTCACGGTATTCTTCCTACCTTTTCGGTCCAGTTAGGGGGGAAGATAGTAGAGGTGGATGTCGAGGTGGTTGATGCACCCCTCAATGATAACTTGTTACTAGGATGCAATTGTACTTATTCTATGACTCTCCTCATATCATCCATATTTCACACTCTTTGTTTTCCTCACGATGGGAAGATCATGACGATCGACTAGTTGTCCTTTGCGTATGCTATCCCCAATGCATCTGTTGGACAGTCGATCCCCATGGTTGACAATTCTCAACTGAAAACTGAGAATATCGGTGTCAAAATATATTCATCCCTTATGGGTACCTTCGACTTCATGGCATCGATTCACCATGTTTACGCCATGTCTAGTAGGCCCATTTCGTCAAAGAGGTCTATTCCTTTCTGCACTTCCTATTTTAATGATCCTTAGACCATACCTTCCTTGACTTGATATTGTGAAGGTCAGCCGCATGTTGGAATGGTCATGCCACTATCGGTAGCGAAGATTTCATATCAAGTTGTTCTTAACTCTGCCGCAGATATCGATCCTATTACCTTGCCGACGGAAGAGGAGGATCTTGTTCTTAAGCCTCTATGGGACACTTTGTTGTCTTGTTCACATGACTGCCTCAATGAGACTTTTCCCTTGTATGAAGCCATCATCAAAGCCATGAATTTTTCTGACAAACCTTAGGATGATATTCCTCATTGCTCTTATTTTATCCCAGAGCTTGCTATAATCGAACAAGACAAATTTCGATCTACTTTGTGCGAGATAGTCGGTCACGTCGTAGTTCCACTTGATAAGCACGACATTTATGTTGAAGCAAATATGGCGAGTATCTCTCCTACCATCACGATCTATATCTCTCATACCCCTGGCAATATTGAAAATGTACACATCGGTGCGGATTGTTCGCCAAAAGAAATCCTAATCTACACCGAAATATTCAAGGAATTTCGAGATGTATTTTCTTGGTCATTTGAAGAGATGCCAGGATTCGACCCTCGTATTGTCGAGCATGATATTAGAACTTATCTAGATGTTAAACCTGTTCAACAACGTCTTAGAGATGTCAATCCCCGAAAGGCCCCTACTATTAAGGCAGAGGTAGAGAAACTACTTAATGTTGGATTTATCTACCCAATTCCCTTGAATGAATGGGTATCTAATCTCGTTCCTATGAATAAGAATAAAGGAACCATCCATGTACACATGGACTTTCATGACCTAAACAAGGCCTGTCCTAAAGACAACTTCTTGACACCTTTCATCGATCAGATTCTCGACTAGTGTGTGGGAAGTGAAGAGTTTTCTTTTATGGACGGATTTTCAGGGTATAACCAAATTCAAATTAAACCCAAGGATCAACACAAGACAACATTTATTTATCCTTGGGGTACTTTTGCATACTGGAAGATGCCTTTCGGCCTTAAAACCACTGGAGAAACCTTCCAACATGCTATGTCCTTTGCATTCCACGATCTTAAGCATATAGTTGAAGCTTATCTTGGCGATCTTGTTGCTCACTCTCGTAAGAGAGTGGATCACTCTAAATATTTTTGGCTAGGTTTTGAAAGATTTCATCATTATAGAATCTGGTTGAACCCTCATAAGTGAAGCTTTTGTGTTAGTTCTGGACGTCTTTTGGGATTTTTAGTCTCTAAGACAAGGATCATAATAGATTTGTTAAAGGTTGAGGCATACTTAGATTGCCTCCCTGCACACTATTCGAAAACTTCAAGGTTTACAGGGGAAAGCTAACTTTTTACGTCGGTTTAAAGTAAACTATGACAATATTACTAAGGGTTTCATGCGTATTTTGAAGAAGGACACCCCTTTTATCTGGGATGAGCGAGCCCAGGGATCCTTTGATGATTTGAAGAAAGCCTTGGTATCGACACCTTTGCTGAAGTATCCTAACTACAGTAGGGATTACTTGTTTTATGTCACCGCGTCCAAAGAGATGATTGGTATGGTTTTGGTTTAGGAGGATTATGAGCTCCACGAGCATGTCATCTACTATCTTAGTCGAAACTTAGTTGGTCCAGAGCTCAATTATTCTCACGTTGAAAAGATAGCTTTGGTTGTCGTTCATGCATTCCAATGTTTACGCCATTATATATTTCTTTGCAAGACTACTGTGGTTTCCAATGTCATGTTGGGTATGTGTTATATTCTTTGCATGTGTGTGTGTGTGGGTGCGTCAGATATGACGATTGCGTCTGACGATCCCTTCACCTAGGGATTTGCCGTGTGCGTCGGGCGCTTTCCTAGGGGGGTCCCAGGGGGGGGGAAGATGGGGTTCGGGGCAACGGCCCGAAATTTTTTTTTTGGGCGGTTTTTGCTATTTTTAGCTGATTTGTAAATTAATCCCGGATTAAGGGATTAGGGTTTTGGTATCTACGGAATACCTAAAAACATTGTATATATTGTATGGCGAATGGTGAAATTAGATATAATGAAAAAGAAAGGTTTTCCCGGTTGAGGGTTTCCAGTAAAGATCTCTGTGTATTTTGTGTATGAGCCATTGATTAATTTCTGTATTGCTTAAGAATATATATGCATTGCTTTACTTCGCAGGTTTAAAACTTACATGTCAATCCATTTCAATACGTCCTTACCAAGCGTATCATAGGGGGGAAATATAATAAATAGATTTTCATTTTAAAGGAATTTGATCTCGATTTCTCTTCTACGAAATCCAAGAAATCACTAGTCTTTGCGGAGTTAATATCTGATTTCCAACGATTATATGAGGATGTTGTCCATGTTGATTCATTTGTAAAAAAAAAAACAATTCTTGTCTCGTCATCCAACCCCTGGTATGGAGACATTGTTCTCTATCTTCAAACTTTGAAGTTCCCTCAGCATCTCTTGCAAGATGACCGACGACGTGTACGACACCAAGCTAAGAATTACATTATCGTCAGTGACACTTTGTATCGCCGAGGAATAGAAAATATCATGCATCATTGTTTAACTCACGAAGAAGTCGAGTTAATTATAAACGATTTCCATAGTGGAGATTGTGGTGGTCATCTATCCGAGCTTACGACAGCCCAGAGAATTTTGCAAGCCATTTATTTATGGCCATCTATCTTTAAAGATTGTGTTGAAGTGGTTAAGAAGTGTCACCCCTTCCATATGTTCACTCGACAAATGTACTCGCATCCATCCCCTCTTCACCCAGTCATTATCATCAGTCCCTTCACCAAGTGGGGAGTGGACTTCACGGATTGCAACCCAACTTTGGATGGGGGGCATCAACACATTATCATGGTCATATAATACTTTAATAAGTGGACTGAGGCCATGCCTATAGTTAAATCTAATGAGAAGATTGTTGCCTTCTTCGTATTCAATCAAATTATCGCTCGATTCAGTTTCTCGAGTGATATTTTCATTGATCATGGCAGTCACTTTCAGAATGAAATGATGGAAGAGCTATCATCCAAGATGGGTTTTAAGCATGGTCATTCTTCCCCTTACTACCGCCAGGAAAATGGACAGGTACAGGCCGTCAACAAGTATCTCAAAACCATTTTGTAGAAAACTGTCGGCCAGAGTAAGTTTGATTGGAATATTATGCTATATCCTGCACTCTGGGCATACCGGACCTTGGTCATGACTGCCACCATATTTTCTCCTTTCCAATTAGTACATGGTGTGGATTCAATATTACCTATTGAATGCAAAATCCCTTCTCTAAAATTGGCAGTCATGCTCCATGAAACTTTCTATCTCGAGCGACGCCTTGTACACCTAGAGAGTCTTGACGAGCAACGTCTAGATGCCTATATGGCTATCGAGGAGAATAAAAGAGGTGTCAAGGTCTAGTATGATAACTTTGTCTGTCCTCGATTATATACTGAGGGTGAATTGGTCATGTTATATGATCAAGCCAAAGAACCGTTGGGGGAAGGCAAGTTCAAACCCATGTATCACGGTCCCTATATCGTGCGACATGTCTTAAAAAAAGGAGCCTATGAGTTAGAATATTATGAAGGGAACATGTTGTACGAGCCCAAGAATGGGATCTACTTGAAAATGTATTACGCTTAAGCCAAAACTTGGGTGTAACTCTTTGTATACTAATGTAATTTAGTGTATATATCTTTTCCCTTTACTTTTTTTCTTCATATTTCTTATCAAGTTTTCCCTTGGTTTGAAAATGTCAACAGAGTCTTCGGTCTACTTAGGATTTGCACACGGAGCCAGTCATCATACACGGAACTTGGCTTCTGCCGCTTGGGTGGTTCACTCACCTGAGGGTCTATTGGTGTCTTCAGGTTGTGTATGCTTAGGGCTATCCATGAATAATGTGGTTGAATATAGCGTCGTTATAGAACTTTTGCACCATGCTATCTCACATGGCATTCTCTCTTTAGAAGTTTTCCTAGATTCCCAGTTAGTAGTATGTCAGTTGAATGGCAGTTAACCCGTGCGTGATCCTACTTTACTCTAATGATTCCTATGGCTACGTCTTTTAGAGCAGCAGTTTGATTTTATTACTTATAATCACATACATAGGAGTTCTAATTATGGATCTAATGCTTATGCTAATTTCGTTTTAGATTGTCATTTGTCACATAACTAAAGAAAATAAAACAATCTCATCAATGTACACATTGTAATATAATTAAAGCTGAAGAACCTTGTTTTATATATATTTCAAAAAATATGGTGTTTATGTTGGATTACTGAGAAGGGGGTGAATCAGTAATAGAGAAATTTAATCATTTTTAACCATATAATCCATGTGTTATATCAATGTAGCATTATCATCCAATAATTGTAGAGTAAATAAGAAATGAACAAATGAACAATCATACACATACACAGTACACGAGTGTTTTACGTGGAAACTCAAAGCGAGAGAAAATCACGGAATTATTTTTCTTATATGTCTTGAAGAATTACATTCATTGGAAGCACCAACTTCCTTTGTTTTCTAGTTGCAACTGGAAGGAGGCTCCAACCCCTTAGTTTCTCATGCTACAACCTGAGGAAAGCCCCAACTCCTCAATTCTCTAGCTATAACCAGAAGGAAGCTACAACCCCCTATGTTCTCTAGTTACAACCACCTATCATTTCCCTGTCCAACCACCCTGACGTATAAGTATAATGATGGAACCATTGTCACACTATCACTATGAGATATATTGTTGTAAACTTGTATCAATCAACATGTACCATAAACAAGTGCATCAACCATGCACCAACCTGTACAAAACCTATACCATGAACAAGTGTGTCAAACATGCACCAAACCTGTACAAAACCTGTACCATGAACAAGTGCATCAACCATGCACTAAACTTGTACAAATAATCTGTCACAACAACCTATCCAAACAACCTATCTCATCAATCTTATCAAACAAATCAGATCTACTCACAAGATCAATCACCAAGACAACTCTCAAAGATGTGCATCAACCAACCATAACACAACAACTCATAATCATCACCAAGATCAATATGTGCTTCTAATAATATACCAATACAAGCATGCTACATCATCCATAAACCATGTGTCAACAATACTACTAACAAGTGTCTCCAACCATGTACCAAGTATGTACATATCATGTATCAACTACTCATCAACTATGACTCATCAAGATGTACCAACATCATCAACTATACACCTCATGTATGTGCCAACTCATCAACTACTTGTCTCAACCATGTACCTTAACCAAAATCCCTCGTCAATTTCATCATCCAAATATGATTTTTAGCTCTGTAATGTACTCGGTGTATATGATCACATACCTGCTAACCTTCCTTAACTTTCAAAACAAGAGACTAGCATTTTCATCAAACTTTTCTTTAGTCTCACATGACTAGTTTTGAATTAGTCAACAACCCTGACTTCAAATGATCATAACTATGTACATGTAATGAATAAATCTATGAAAATGATATACAATGTTATTCAGTGTGTTTAATGCAATTCCTCCAAGTGTCACTACTTGGAACCTCTCAGAAAAGAAGTTATAGCAAAAATGACATACCTTGCTAAATTCTGGCTTATTCTAGAGAGAGACCCTGTAGAGTGTTCCCCACACGGAATATTTGTTGAATGGATATGAAAATGTTACACAGAATAATACAGACTGTAATATAGCCAAAACATTTTTTCTTACTGAATTTGGATCTGTTATGAAGAAGTTATGGCATTTTTACCCGAAACACCTTTTTAAGACTAGTTTCAGGACTAGCCACAAACCTTATTTTCCACGGAGTGTAAATCAAAAAATAAAATGACCCACAAACTAAAAGGTTTACCACATATACTTGGATATGTTTCCCCAATGTCCTATCAATTTTACGGTCGGAATCATTCTATAAAAAAAGGTATTACAAAAATGGTGAGATGACCTGTAAATAACATACCTTACAAAGAATCATCAAAATAATTTATCCTCCCTTGAATTCCGACCTTCTTTTCTTCACCTTCCCTCTGAAATTTAGCTTAGATATCCTCATTCATCTATTCAATATGCTCAAGTGTGATCTTAAAATGAGAGAGCCTTGCCTCTTATTTATACTCTCCAAATATTTTCCTTAGAAGCATCTTCTAGGTCACTTAACCTATTTTCTTCATTTTTAGGATTAACCACATTCCATAATTAGAAAGTTCTCCATTACTTTATCGTTTAAATATTCCTCCTTGACTTTGTCACCTCACTTTATTATTTAAATAATCTTCTTTGATTTTGTCACTTCATGTTAAATTTACATGCAGCAGCGAGAGCCATTCTCCTGGAGGATGGCTAAGACCCTAAACAAGATCTAGGGCCCCCAGTGCACTCCTGGGGTATGTGGTCTGGGACCAAATTGATAAAGACCCTAGACGAATGTCTAGGGCCCCTCGACTAGGTCCAGGGTAACCATGCTTGGGGCATGGGAGTCTTGGTCTGGGACCAAGCATTTGAAGACCCTAGATATCTCTAGGGCCCCTGGACTGGATCCAGGGTAACCATGCATGGGGCATGGGAGTCTTGGTCTGGGACCAAGCATTTGAAGACCCTAGATATCTCTAGGGCCCCTGGACTGGATCCAGGGTAACCATGCCTGGGGCATGG
>ML778552.1:1707714-1724596 GCA_009831015.1 Picea engelmannii
TGTATTTGGAGCGGTAGCTCAATAGGAGGATGCCCCCTCGAAGAGGCAAGTGAACAGGAGAGGATCTCTTCCATAATAGGATCCATTGTATGGTGTTTCCCTACCTCAAGGGTTTGGTAATAATATTGTGTGGTTTCTTCTATATTACTTTGTGGATCTATTGTGTATTCAGTAATTGTGTTGATTATATCTTCAGATCTGGTATTGGTTCTTAACATTTGGATACTTCATCTGACAGATGTTAAGATTTTCTTCTCAAACAGTGAAGTTAAACAAGCAGCTATCCATGAAAAGAACCTCATGGATTATAACTCTGAGAACTCAGTATGACAGAATCTTGGGATCATCCTTATATGAAGATTGTTCAAAATCTTCATCTATTCCTTACAGAAAATGAATTTTGTATATATAGCTCAGACTAAGAGGGAGCTCTTCTAAAGAAGCCAGAATGAAAGACTTGGATCTTTTACATTACTTTCTGAGCTTGGAGTTTTGGCAGAAATCAGGAGAAATATTTCTCCCACAGGGTAAATATGCAATTAGTGTGCTTCGCAATTTTGACATGATGGACTGCAAGTCCATGAGCACACACATGATCTCTAATATAAAGAATTTACGAGATCAGGCCACAAGTTCAGATCCAAAAGTTCCCACCTTACATCGACAGAACAGACATTTGTTATGCGGTAAATGCTCTCAGCCAGTTCATATGTGAACCAAAACATTTACATTTACTGTGAAACACATTCTGAGATATGTCCGGGGACTATAGATTAAGGTCTCAGATACACCTCAAATAGAGGTGTATTTCTCCATGGTTTCACAGATCTAGATTGGATGGGCAGTACAGTGAATCGGAAGAGTATTTCTGATTATTGCTTCAGTTTGGGTTCAGCAATGATTTCCTAGTCCAGCAGGAAACAGGGCTCCATAGCCCAAAGCACTGCAGAAGATGAATACATTGCTGCTAGAGTTGCAGGCAAAGAAGTAGTGTGGCTCAGGAAGCTTCTCTCAGACTTGTTCAATTCAGAGCTTGAACCCACAGTCATTCACTGTGACAATCAGAGCTGTATAAAGCTCACTGAGAACCCTGTGTTTCATGACTAATCGAAACACATTGAGATGAGATATTACTATGTCCGGTACATAGTTCAGAAGAATGTTCTTAGCTTGTTTCAACAACAGAACAGACAGTAGATATTTTCACCAAGTCACTGTCAAAGTTTGTATACTTTTGTGACAAGCTTGGTGTAACTGAGAATGCCTATCTTGTTGAGAGGGAGTGTTAAATTTATAGCAGCTGCAAGAGCCATTCTCCGGAAGAATGGAAAAGACCCTAGCTAAGGTCTAGGGCCCCCAGTGTACTCCTAGGGTATTTGGTCTGGGACCAAACAGTCAGTGCCATGGAAAAAGACCCTTCTTAGGGCCCCCAGTATATGACTGGGGTTCTTAGTCTGAGACTAAGTAGCTAAAGCCCCTAGATATGTCTAGGGCCCCTGGAAATGTCCAAGGTACCCATGCCTGAGGCATGGGTTGATCCATGGTATTGTACCATGGTGGAAAAGACCCTTGTGAGGGCTCCTAGTATACGACTGGGGTTCTTGGTGAATAACCAAGCAGTAAAGACCCCTGAGAGGGCCCACGGTATATGACTGGGGTTCTTGGTCTAGGACCAAGCAGTTAAAGTCCCTAGATAAGCCTAGGGCCCCTGGAAATGTCCAGGGTACTCATGCATACGGCATGGGTTGATCCTTGGTCTCTGAACTTGGTGGATATGACCCCAGAAAAAGGTTTTGCGGCTACTTGATCCTCTATCAAGTATTTGATGGTACATGACCTTCCTTGAAGAAGGACATAACCACATGAGGGATAAGTCCCATATGCAGTGATGATAAAGTAATAGGTTCACCATGTGATATGAAGGAATGAGTATTGCCACCTTGCAAACCCTCTTTTACCCTTGCATGTTTGGTTTGGTGTTTTTGTTGTCTCACTCAAGGGTTAAAATTAAAGTTAAAATTAAAATGTTTATTATCACATGTTTAAATTTAAATTTAAACATGTGAATTTAAATTATTTATTTTTAACCCTTGCCCTAGCCTAAAACTATAAAAGAAACCCCTACCCCTCTCATTCTCACTACTAGATCTCATTTGTCTTTGATGTGAGCGGCCTCCTCCAATTTGTTGTGGGTGAGTTCTTGATTGAGGTGAAGCCTCCTGTTGTTGTTGTAGGCTACGACCTACCTTGCCTTGTTGTGTGGAGGGTTTACAAGTTGTGGCCTCTTCTATTTTTGTTGTGGATGAGTTCTAGACTGAGGTGCAGCTCCCTTCATGTTTTGCTGTGCATGCCGTATAATGTACGGCCTCCTCCTTTCTTCTTTTGTGTGAAGAATTGAGGTTGCGGACCTCTCTTCTCTAGTGTGTGATGTGCCTATAGGTTGCGGCCTCTCAGATCTTGCTATGATGAGCCTATAGGGTATGGCCTCCTCCTATCTCTTGTTGTAATGAGGGTTTTTCACAGCTTTCTTGTGCAAGGTTTTGAATGCTTTAAGCATCTCTTGTTTGAGGGTTTTCCCTTGTGTGGTACCTTCTAGTTGTTGCCTCCTCCTTTGGTGCAGCCCCTATCTATTGTTGTTGCATGGCTGAGTGTTAAGGATGCGGCCTCTCCTTGTTGACTGATGTGTGGGCTGATAGAGGTACAGCCTCTCCTTGTAACTATTGTGTGAGCTCACCTTGGTGCACCTCCTCCTTGAATGCTGTTGAGTAACCTGTGGCCTCTTCTGATAAATTCTGTTTGGAGTAACTGTGTTACAGTCCCTCTTCAAATAACAGTTGAGATATGACTACGGGTGTTGTCCTCTATTTCTGTTGTGGGTTGTTTGTTCTTGTGTCCAGACTATGACTCTTTCTTTGGCTTTTGGCTTTCCTGTACAAAGGGTTTTTGTCCATAATATTTATGTGTGAGGGTTTGTATGCATTCACCTACTGTTAGTGCGAGGGTTTGATAGTGTGAGTTCTTTGTGGCCCTATACCTTTGGTGGAAAGAAAGTTTCTTCATCTATTGGCAAAGGGATCCAACCTATAAGGTGGATCTATGAACTGAACCATTGTTTGAGCATAACTCAAATGGTCCTTCATCCTTCTTGTTGGTTGTGACCTTTTCAGACGTAAGGATCAGAACAAGGTATGCTATCTATCCACCATTTTCAAATCTGGTATATTGTTTTGAGTTCTTTACAGTCTGATCTATCTAGATCCATGTTCCATCATTAACAGTTATTAGATCTAAACAATATATTAAGTTTACCTCTCTGTTTTTACAGTTTGATTGATGGTTTAATGATCAGATTGGTTTTAAGTTTAGATCTGTATGTTCTGATTTTAGATTTGTATGTTCTGAGTTTAGATCTGTGTTTATTTAGATCTGTATTTAAATTCAAATATGTATTACAGCCTTACCTTTTAGATATCCTAGATTTGTACAAATAATGGAGATTGATGTCTAAACTCTAGATATAGTTGTCTTACTCAATAAATTTTAAAAGATATTATTGTTATGTTGTACTACTCAAATTCCAACACACTTGTTAACAGTATACCTCAATGACCGGTAATCAAACAATGTCTCATTGTGTTCGACCTCAACTCCTTTATTCACATGATGTAGACTTGCACCTTTGGCAAATTGTGTAGAAGACTTGAAGACATTAGTATGTGGCCACATCTTTCTTGAGTGGTTGCTTCATTTTCATTGGACTAGTACCTATGTGACTTCAGTGATCATGGGAGATCGGATTGTACTCCATTGTATACAGATATCTTCATATTTATTTTGAGACTGGTTCTACTGGGACTTGTTTGTGACTATGAAATCCTTTGGCATGTAATCGCATTTGTATTTTCCTATTCATGGCCACGGACAGTTTTTTGGTATATTTTCACATGGATCTCCAGTGTAATTCAAATTGGTAGCCATGTATGCAAACTCAATACAGATAATGAGAAACTATTTCCTCCAGTTGGTTCCCCATCACTCCTCTTCTAGGTTTTTATAATGTATTTTGGCCATCGCAGATACTCTTTTGACCTTACACATTAAGGGGCATATGTTATAGCAAGATTTTCCTCACCCTATGCAATCTTGCATAGAATGTCTTTTTCCTTTTCCCGATGCAGACTTTTCATCCCTTTTTGCAAATCTTAGAGCTAAAAATATATTTTTTCCACATATACGCACCTTGCCTACTACACAACATGCATATACATAGGTTGCACCACTACATCCCGCATACTTCAGGAAATGTGCCCAAAATATGAAAAATGGTGTCAGGTTTCCATGTCATGATAGGAGATCAATGATCCTTGGCCTTCCATATACTGGAAACGTTTTGACTCGGCCCTTCAGTTCCATTTGAAGGATATAAATGGGACAATTCTGAGCTATGGAAAAAAGGAGAAAGAATTCAACTTTGAGAGAAAATTTACTCTGGAGGAATTATTCACTTCACATTGAGTCTGCATCCCTTTGTACTTTAAGTCTGAACATAGTGTTCAGCCCCCAAGTTATTCCCTTATTGATTGAGAACTCCATTGTCTCTCTTACATGAGCTTGTCTTTGGTGGAGCATTGAAGTGGTGGAGGCCAGGATGGAAGGAACTTAGTTTCTCGGTTCCAAACTATGTCGACATGGAAGTCTGTAACTTATTCACTTTTGTTGATCATATATTAATAGAAATACTTTTTTTCTCATCCAATTGATATCTTGCAAATATTTGAATTGTTATTCCATGGGCATATTTGTTATGAATGTTAATGGATTATGTTATTGAATGTGATAACATCATATATTATCACCATATGCTTTATTTTCTTGTTTGTTGAGGACTAGTTGTAGGTATATTTCTTTGGGTCAAGTGCTCAATGGTGGACTTCATTGAACATCTGGACAAGGTAGGCCTTTTATCTTGTCTTGCTAGCATAATTGTTTATATAGCATACTTGAGAATAGAGTTTATTTCTGAAATCATTTCCATCGGTTGTGGTTTTCCCCTAGCCATAGAGAGATTTTCCTCGTAACACTCACCATCGCATGCAAACAGAGGAGAGCTTGGCCTGTTCCAAATCGTTCCTAGGAGAGAGCCCGTGGGAGGAGAAGATAGAGCTCAGAGGTAGAAGAGAAAGTCGACGAGGGACAGTTTACCATTGCATGAAAAGAGATTCAGTGAGGAGACAGCTCGAGGTGCAGGAGCTAGGGCACGCCGATGGAATGGAGAACAAAAAAATAGGGGTAAGATTTCCTATCTTACAAAAAAAACAGGGGTAAGCATCATTTTTAGAATTAATCTTCTTCTTTCTTGAGATTCACTACAATTAGTGAGGTTCCAACCCTTTCCTAGAGTTCATCTTGGTCATTTTTATGAACGAACTATTAATGATTAATAAATCTTGTGCAATCACATAAATTTAGGGATTGTACTTGTGCATAATATTGGTTTAATACATTCCACATTGAGTCGTAAATTCCACATTGTATCCTCATCAACCTCAGTGTTCCCTCAAAATCCTTGGTCTACCTCCTTTGTTTGGGGTTTTCTGAACATGTCGTAGGCAGTCATATAACAATGCTACATGCACCTCTAATAATGGCTAACATTTCACTTCCCAATTATCCAATATGAGTAAATCGTGATATGAGTCCCTCTTTCAATCCAAATCCCACTCCTTCCCAGGCTTTACCATTCATGTTTATCCTTATCCTTCCACATTTATCCCCTCATAAATGACCCCATCATGCATGATCAAATTTGGTTAGCTATACCTACTAAGCTACCATTAGACATACCTAAACTAAAGGTAGATATGGAGGATACCACTTTGTGGTGTTCCTCTAACAACATTATCGATGATTAAGTTAGGCTTAGTATTTTCCAGTGTATCCCCATAGGAGTGAAAAGAAAGTGGTATGTTGATCTTTCCACCAAAACATATCCTAGTTCAGTCTATAACTAACGTATTTTTGACATTTTTTCAATTACTTGTTTGAAATGATTCCACAATCGAAGTCCTCACTACTTTTCACTAAATCACTTCCACTCACGTCATAGACCATATTCATGAGTATCAACATAGGAGGATATTTTGTAAAATTGAGCTAAGTGATAAACTCTTAAATGGATTGAATTTTGAAGTCTCTACTTCCCACCATTTCTAAAGATGTGGAAACTACACTTCCCCAAACAGAAAAAATAATTTATCCTTTATGTCCAATAATTTGATCTCATTTACTCCCAATCATAATGTTCGTACACAACCATTCTTGATGCCCCTAGATATTCTTCATATGAACCTTCTTCAACCATAGGAGAATCACATGCCATATAGGATCAATGTAATCACAATCATTAATCTTAGTGACAAATCAATTTGGCAACATGTCTTTGTCTAATAGGCCTTTTCTTTCTGGAGGTCATTATGGAGGGAAAACAAGTCGTATGTAGGATCAAATAGTTTTTATAGTGCCCTAATCACTTCATATGAGGGTCCAAACACTTATTATGGTGGTCCATTACCTCATAACCCATATGCTCCCTACAATCAAGGTGATCCACATGTATCTACCACATACCAATTGTAATTTTTGTGTCTTAATCATTTTTCCACCATTACAAATAAACTTGGTCCAGCCTCCTAATTCCTAGCTTGGCCAACTATTGGCACACCATAATGCACAAGCCTGACCAAATAGAAAACAATGAATCCAAGGCAAGAAAACAAGGGGAATAAAAACAATCATAATAACAACAATCAAAACCAAGGGCGAGGGTGAAAAATACCAAATTGTCATAAAAACACCATGGGAAACAAAAATTCCAATCAAAATCAATACAATTACAACCAACCTAGGAAAGGAAATTCCAACCAACTTCATACTTCTCACCCTTGCACCATTTATGAGATCCATTGTAATTACACTTGTCAGTTCCTTGACCTCAAGAAATCAAATTCTTTTGGAACAAGAGACACAATACGATCAACAATACCCCACAAAGGAATACTCACCAACTAAAAATGAATTATAATCCTTAACAATTGGTTGTATTACAGAATACATTTCCCTAACAAAATTTAGTGATAAATGACCAGGATGTTATGTCAACTTCCACTTATTCTATATATTCATAATAAGGTGACCCCTCTTGAAAAGGAATCTACAATACATCCAATGAAGTGAACCCTAAACATAAAATTAGGCCTATGATTCAATTAACCTAGAAATATTCCAACAAGGAAAATGCTCACCCACAATATAGTGTCCCTTTGAAAATTACTCGGCCACAAGTCAACTCTACTCCTCATGTGCCCAAGTTTACTCTATGGAGGACCACACACTCATGTTTCTTGCACTTAAAACATTGTCAAATATTTGACCAAATCTCTTTGAACAATTTAAGCATTAGAGACTCTTCAAATCTACCATTCCCAATTAAGGATTTAATGTTCACTACGATTGGAGGGGTAGATCCTCAACTCTCTAGATTGAATACCTTTTACTTGGACAATGTGGAACCATGAGTCCCCCATTATGTTGCATTCTAGATTCTCATCACTCTCAAAAAATCAATTACCATGAGTCCTCTATACTTTTCCACAACGACACAACTTCTCCTTAGTAAATGGATCTTGATCTATCACTATGGTTTCAAGATCTAGAACAATATAGCATCACCACTCTCATGGAGAGACCTATCTAGAGAGTTATAAGGGATCTCTCAAGAAGATAACCAAGGATCAAAGGATATTGGAAAGGCTCATCACCAATTTGACCAACATAAGGGTGAGAACCATAAATATAAATGTATCAATATCACCAAGAACCTCTCATTTATAGGCTTAGATATTATTCATAACATATGGAGAGAGAAATCATGGCCCTATAAGTGTGTAGCCTCGAAAAAGATCTACTTGAGATTTGCACCTATGTGATTTTTTAGACCATTCTATCTTGTGCATGTGGTCTACTCACTAACAACATGTGCACATGCAATTGAAGGTACAACCAAATAGGTACATGTCAGATATTTCTTCCTCAAGTGATGGAAGCTTAGGACAAATAGAGGGACATGTGACTGCATCTAGTATATATGATACGCGAACAAGGACCAGAGGTGAAAGAGTCAGAAGAAAATTTCGTAGATGCATGGAATTTTTTCTTGGCGAAGGAGGATCATGCTCTTATGATGATGAGAGCATAGGATACATAGAGGTGCCACTCAGGTATAAGCATCTGGTGAAACAATGGGTACCTAAGGAACTTCCTCTGTAAGACATTGACTTCATTGTCAATAATAGGACATATTGCATTGTACCATCCTCCCTATATGGCCTGGGGCTATTTTCCATCGATGGAATAACTGTAAAATACAATACATTAACTGAATTGATAGACTATGTCAGACCGTATTACAATTATAACAATTGGATGTGACTGGTCCAGTACATGGGAAGTATGCAGAGATATGCACTCACTGCAAATTATGTACAGCTAGTAAACAATGATAAAAATATGAGAGTGACTATCTATATTGATGGAAGGCCTAAATCTTCCAGCAATATCGAAGGAATAATAGTGTGAGGGTACTTATGAAACACCTCTTTAAGAAACCTCTACTTATTAATTGCATTATATTTTTTTTTATCTTTAACAGTGTTTTAAATATTTCATGGTCCCAATTTTATAATAATGTGTGAGGTTGATCGTTGAGGTTGATTTTATTTGGGTGGCAATCCATTTTTTTGTTATCGTTAACAATTTTTTAAATATTGGGGGTTTCTAATTATATTATAATGTGGTGGGTTGATCGTGGAAAAGAGCCAAACACATAACATGTAAATGATTATCAAATTCGACTTTCATTTTACGTGAATTTTATTATTTGTTTATAGAATTTTATTTGTCTGGCGATCAATTATTTCATTTGTTTATATAACTGAAATAACATTGATTTTTTTGAAATTATATGTAGTTTGCAGGCCATGTTGATCATGATTCCACCGATGAGGAGGGGTTGTAATCATCCCCTGATCCGATGGTATTGATAAAAAAAAGATCATTAAAGCGAACAAGGAACTTTCTATCTTGTTAGACCTTCCAGATCGAACTCATGACCTCCTATAAAGGATCAATATGCTTATGTCACAGATTAACACATATAAGGTAATAACCATAATTCAAACTATTTTTTTTAATGTACTCATATGTTCAATTATGAAAGTTTGTTTTTTAACTTTTACATTATCTCACGAAAAAACATTTTCTTTCTTATAAAGAGATTTTTGGAGCTTGTTCAGCCCAATGTTGGTAGTAGTGGCGTTGCAAAGATGCCACAGAGTCCTGACGCGGGTTGTCATATAGTTTTTAGAGTATTTTTACTTCTCCATATTCCACACCTTTATATAGGAGCCATGACACACACTGCCACGCATCTAGACAATGGTCAGACTCTAGAAGTGATGACAAAGATGAGGTTGATGATGTGGTTGATATGGTTTCATTTCCTGGAGCTAGATGTGTGACCATCACGGGGACCCTTCCGTGCACATTTTTGGTCGACGATAATGAACTTTCATTAAAACAAATAAGACTCCCATGTATTTTTTCATATTTTAACTATTTCATGTTGTCCATCTCATACATAAATCATCTAGATTATTATTTTTAAATTAATGATCATATCTTTTTGTGTGTAGTAAACGACCATTTTTATAGGCCCCTGGAGAGCAAGGCCTTGTTTATTTTTGTAGAAACCTTACGCATGAGGTGGAATTTCCATAATTCCAACCTCAAAAAAGAACTTATGGATTATCTTGAAGGCCTCTTTGGAGTAGACACCTTCAATAAAAAGTCGGTCACCTTTGCAACAGGCGAATATTTAAAATATATGCAGGATGTTTATAGATGAAACTTGGAAGGAAACCTTAGGTATGAGAATCCTCCCTCGATTCCATAGAGGGAGTGGAAGGTGATCATTGATGATGCAAAAGAAAAGATATTGAAAAAATTAGGATAAAATATAACTGGTACCCCAAGGTAAATTACAATATTTTGATTTCAATACCTTTAATTTTCTTTAGATCTAAATAAAAGTGTGGTATATAACATACCTGAAACTTTTGATGATAGGTTTCCTGACACTTCGAAGGAAACCAAAGCAAGGATTGTCAAACATGGCCAACACAGGCTAGGCTAGGGAGGCTACTCGAGGTTACAGTCACGAATCGTAAGTACCCAAACATCTTAAGAATATTACTTGTATCATCTTACAACTTTCAGGTAATTGCATCCAAAAACATTAAAAACACACACTCTTATGCAATGTAAGGTGACGAATTCAGAATTGAAACCACATAGGAAGACCTCCAACTTGGTTACAAGTACGGCTATAAATCCATGGTTGATCGTGTTGATTAAGGTTGGTTGTCATTGATGTCAACCCTTGAAGAAAGCCCCGTAGCACAAAGATTGGGTAATGGACCCAAGATTGTTTTATGTAAATATGACTTGTTATTGTCTTGTCATGGTTGATAATAAGTAGAAATGGATGAACTCCAAAGTGTTCCCCTTATGGTGAAATCCCTCACGGGAAGACGCTTTGAGGATTGAGCTATCCTAGAAGCATGGTTAGAAAACCCATGCTTATTTGTGGAATAATGAGATGAAGGTCAGTGAACTTGTTATCGAAACTATCCTATATGGATATTTCTTGTCATGCCATTTCCGTTGGTATGTGGAATGTCACATAACTCCTCATGGTTTGAGAGTTATGGCCTTACGAACTTGGAGGACCCTCTTATGTCATCTAGAAGCCCCAAAAGGTCAAAGTAGTCAAAGTGGTTTAAGAGATTTTAGAAGGTAAATAATAAAGTGAATTCATGAGTGTACTATAATTCAAAGTGAATATAAAATAAATTGTTTAAATAATAAATTTAATAAAGAAATTAGAAGTGGATTAACCCTAAAATAAGGAAAGTGGGCAAAGTGACCTAGAAGATGTTTTAAGGAAGCTACTTGGAGAGTATAAATAAGAGACAATGCTCTCTCATTTTAGACACAATTGAGAATATTGAATACCTATAGGTGTATGAGGTAAAAAAAGGATATCTAAGCCAAATTTCTTAAGGATGGTGAAGAAAAGAAGGCCGGAATTCAAGGAAGGATAAATTCTTTTCATGATGCTTTCTAAGGTATGTTATTTACAGGTCATCTCACCATTTTCGCAATAAATTTTTTTTCTAGAATGATTCAGACCGTGAAATTGGAATTCCATTGAGGAAACATATCCAAGTATATGTGGTAAAAAATTCATCTTGTGGGTCGTTGTATTTTTAGAGTTACACTCTGTGGAAAATAAAGTTTGTGGCTAGTCCTCAAACTAGTCAAAAACAGGTGTTTCAGGTAACATAATAGATCCAAATTACATACAACCAAATGTGTTAGTTATATTACAGTCTTTAGTATGTTGTGTAATAGTTTCCTATTGATTCAACAAGTATTCCATGCGGGGCACGCTCTACAAGGTCTCTCTCTAGAATAAGCCAAAATTCAGCAAGGCATGTCATTTTTGCTATAACTACTTTTCTGAGAAGTTACAAGTAGTGAAACTTGGAGGAATTGCATAAAACACATTGAAAAAMATTGTGTATCAGTTTCATATATTTATTCATTACAGGTACAAAGTTATGATTATTTCAAGTTAGGGTTGTTGACTAATCCAAAACTAGTCATGTGAGACTAAAGAAAAGTTTGATGTAAATGCTAGTCTCTTGTTGTTTAAAGTTAAGGAAGGTTTTCAAGTATGTGATCATATACACCAGGTCTATTACAGAGTTATAAATCATATTTGGATGATGAAATTGATGAGGGATTTTGGTTGAGGTACAAGTTGGGTACATGGTTGAGACAAGTAGTTGATGAGTTGGCACATACATGAGGTGTATAGTTGATGATGTTGGTACATATTGATGAGTCATAGTTGATGATTATTTGACACATGATTTGTAGATACTTGGTACATGGTTGGTTGAACTTTTTTATGGTACAGGTTGGTGCATGGTTTATGCACTTGTTCATGGTACAGGTTGGTGCATGGTTGATGCACTTGTTTATGGTACAGGTTGATTACAGGTTGAGGTATAGGTTGATGCATGGTTGATGCATGGTTCAGGTTTATTGATACAAGTTTATAGCGGTATATTTCACAGTGATAGTGTGATAGTGGTTCCATCATTCTACTTCTACTTCAGGGAGGTTGGACAGGGCAAGGATAGGTGGTTGTAGGCACCTTTCGGTTGTAGACAAAGAACATAGGGGGTTGTAGCCTCCTTCTGGTTGTATCCATAGAATTGGGGAGTTGGAGCTTCCCTTAGGTTGTAGCGTGAGAAACTAGGGGGTTGGAGCCACCTTCCAATTGCAGTTGGAAAACAAAAGAAGTTGGTGCTTCCATTGAATGTAATGCTTCAAGACATATAATAAAAAACATTCTGTAGTTTTCTCCCAATTTAGGTTTCCACGTAAAACACTGGTGTACTATGTATGTGTGTGATTGTTCATTTCTTATTGCTCATTATTGGATAATAATTCTACATTGATATGACACTTGGATTATTTGAAGAAAAAATATTATAATTACGCTATTACTAATTCACCCCCCCTCTCAGTAATCCAACAATTGGTTTCAAAGCAGGTTCCTTCAGAAATCAGTTTAACCATTGAAAGGTAGATCATGGAGAGTACCAACTTGTATAAAAATGGAATACCATAGTTTTATGGACAGAAGTATGTTTTTTGGAGCATAAGGATGAAGAAATATATACAGGCACAGGGATTTCAAGTTTGACAATCAATTGTAGATGGATGCACAACACCAATAGTTCCACCAACAAATGACAAAGCAGTGAAACTTGGTGAGAATAATTCCTAAGCCAAAAATGCACGCTTGAATGGTCTCAGTGATACGGTATTGACCAAAGTTGTACATTGTAAATTCGCTAAAGAGATTTTGGACAAGCTTTGAAATATTTATGAAGGAGATACAAAAGTCAAAGAAGCAAATATTCAAACTTACAGAGGTCAGTTTGAACAACTAAAATGAAGGAAGATGAGAATATTGCAGCCTACTTCTTACGAGTCAATGAAACAGTGAATGAAATCATAGGATTGGGAGAAGAAATTGAAGAATCTATAATTGTTCAAAAGGTACTAATATCTCTTCCTATGATATTTAACCCTAAGATATCGGCACTAGAAGAAATATCGAATCTAAACTCAATAAGCATGGACGAATTGCATGGAATCTCCACAGCATATGAAATGAGAATTGAACAGGAAAATCCAGATGTAAAAGAAGCAACCTTCAAAGCATCAAAAATATCAAAGCAAAAGAAAAAGGAACAAGAAGAATATAGCAGCAGGAGTGACGTCTCGGAAGATGATGAAGAAGTGGCCAACTTCATCAAAAGACTGAACAAGGGAATCGACGGCAGGTATAGAGGTAATCTTCCTTTAATTTGTTTTAATTGTGATGGTATTGGTCATTTTTCTAACAAATGTCCTCATAAGAAAAAGAGAAATGATGAAGGTTACTCAAAAGGCAAACACACATATAAAGGAAAAATAACTACAAAGAAAGTTTTCAAGAAAATCTTATGCACCAAATAAGACATCTCATCATCAGATGAAGATGAAGTCAATGACAGTGAGACAGGAAGAGTTCTATTCATGGCAGTAAAAGACTCTGACAAAGAAGACTTCGAAGAAGAATATGAAGAAGCCGAAGAAGAATATGAAGAAGTCGAAGAAGAAATTGAAGAAGCGGAAGTTGACTATCAAGAAGAATTAATGTGTGTCATAGAAGTTATCAGAAGATAAAAGAAGAAAAACAAGAAACTACAAGAAGAACTAGACAAGAAAAATGATACTTGAGAATTAGAAGAAATGATCACAAAATTTAAGGTTCAAATAGAAGAAGATAAAAGAATTGATGAAGCACTCAAAGAAAAGCTAGAAGAAAAGGATAGGATCATTGGAAACTTAGAAGCAGATATTGTCGCACTAAGAAATGATATCCAAAAGAAAAATATGCATAATAGCTCAAAAGTTCTAGATGACATTATCAGTAGTCAAAAATCTCATCTTGACAAGTCCGGACTTGGATACAATCAGACAGAAAATGGATCAAGCTCCAAAACAACAGATCAAGAAACATATCCAAAAAGTTATGCAGAAAAAATCAAAAGGGATAGGAAGATATAAAAGGAATATTATATGGACACTCCTCCACCAAGAAGATTCGGATTTTAGAATCAACAACAGACAAATAGGCCTCAATAAGAAGAAGGATTTATAAGAGCACCTCCTTTCAGAAGATCTTCAACTCCCAAGTATGAAACTATATTTTTTGGTTTATGTTATGCATGTAATAATTTTGGACATAAAGTTGTGAATTGCAGAAATAACAACAGGAACAATAACAACTTTTAGAGTCATACACAAAGGGGTTATTCAAGAAGACCTAGTGAAACAAAGAGAAGAAGTTACAACAGGTTTGAATCTTTGAGAACTGAAGTGGAATGTTACAAATGTAACAATTTTTGACACGTTGCCAAATATTGTAGAATGACAGTCCTTCCTAAAGAACCTTAACAGAATAACAACAGCAATAGATAGGAACCTCAGAAAACAACATGGATAAGAAAGAAAGATCAATATAGCAATGAAGAATGCACAATTTCTCTAACAGCTAAGCAGAAGAAACGTTGTTGATATGTTGACAGTGGATGTTCAAAACACATGATATGTGATAGAGGCAATTTTCTTACATTACGAAAGGAAAAATATGGATCAGTCTCCTTCAGAAATGATGATTCATCCAAAATCATTGGAAAAGGCACAGTATGAATTGGGAACAAGAATGAAAAGGCAGAAAATGTTCTACTAGTAGAAGATATGAAACATAATCTTCTAAGTGTGATTAAAATTTGTGACCAAGGTCATAAAGTTACTTTTGATTCACAAAAGTGTGAGATAAGAAAATAAGGTTCAGGGAAATTGGTCGCTACAACTACAAGAACTTTAAGCAACATGTATGTGTTAAGTGAACTTGGAAATGAAAAGTGTTGTCTAGGAAAGGAAGATGAAATTTGGATATGTCACAGAATAATGGGGCACATACATTTTGATAACCTTGTCAAAGTCAGCAAAAGAGAAGCAGTCAAAGAAATGCTCCAGATCACAAAACCAACCAGCACTTTATGCAAGCATTGTCAACAAGGAAAGCAAACAAAGACCAGGTTTAAATCAAATGAATATTCAATGAAAAGACCACTAGAAATTGTGTATATTGATCTAGTTGGACTAACTAAAGCAAAGGTATTAAAATGTGAGAAATACTTCATTTTATTAGTTGATGATTATACAAGAATGACTGCAGTTTGCTTTCTCAAGAATAAGTCAGAAGATTTTGAAAAATTCAAGATCTACAAGGAAATGGTTGAAAATGAAATGGATTAAAAAATCAAATGCTTGAGATCTGATAATGGAGGAGAGTTCACATCAAAGGAATTTATGGAATACTGCAACAATCATGAAATAAAAAGGCAATTCTCTATTGGTAGGACACCTCAATAGAATGGATTTGTTGAAATAAAGAACAGGACAGTACAGGAAATGGCTCGAACAATGTTAATGAATTCGAAATTGACATATTTTTTGGACACAGGCAGTGCATACAACAGTTCACACTCAAAACAGAGTAATGCTCAGAAACAACACTGACAAAACTCCTTACGAACTATGGAAAGGAAGACCAGCAAATGTAAATCACTTCAGATTTTTTGGAAGCAAATGTTATTTCAAAAGAGAAGATGGCGGAATGGGAAAGTTTGACTCTCGTGTGGACAAAGGAGTACTTGTTGGTTACTCAACTAAAAGGAAAGAATACAAGTGTTACAATATAATATTGAACAAAGTTGTGGAAAGCATCAATGTAACAATTGATGAAACAGGCAGACCAAAATCAAAGGAAGAAAATGAATCAATGAAACAACCCTTAGAAGAAAAAGAAGAAGATGAAAAAGAAGTAGAAGAGGAAGATGAAGAGAATATGAAAGAAGAAGAAGAGAAAGTTCAGCAAGTGTCTCCAAAGACTCCCAGTAAACGAGTACAGAAGAATCATCCTTCAGATCAGATTATCGAAAAACAATATGTAGGAGTTGAGATTAGAAGAAGAATTCATTCACTAGAACAAACACACCTAGACAATTCAACCAAATTGTTTTTAAGAAGCCAGCAAGGATGAATCTTGGAATAAGTCCATGGATGAAGAATTGGATCAAATAGAGAAAAATGACACTTGGGAACTGGTTCCAAGACCAAAGAATAAGAATGTGATCGGCACAAAGTGGGTCTTCAGGAATAAATTGAATGAAGATAGACAGGTTACAAGAAACAAAGCTAGATTGGTATGTAAAGGATATGCACAAGTTGAAGGAATCTACTTTGAAGAGACATTCTCCCCAGTTGCCAGAATGGAAGCAATCCGTTTTCTTTTAGCTTATGCATGCTCCAAAAATATTAAAATGTATCAAATGGACATAAAATCATCTTTTATGAATGGGGAACTTGAAGAAGAAGTCTGCATTGAACAACCAGAAGGATTTTAGTTGTCAAAAAGCGCAGATTATGTGTGTAAATTAAAGAAGGCCTTGTATGGTCTAAAACAGTCTCCTAGAGCATGGCACTCTAGACTGGATAAGTATCTACAACATGCAGGGTTTCGAAAAGAAAATGCAGACAACAACCTCTACATCAAGGTAAGTCAAGGTAA
>ML778552.1:1724646-1748857 GCA_009831015.1 Picea engelmannii
ACAACCTCTACATCAAGGTAAGTCAAGGTAATATTTTATTAATTGAAGTTTATGTTGATGATATTATTTTTGGTAGTGATGATGACAGGTTAAGCCAGAAATTTGCAAAAGATATGTAGAATGAATTTGAAATGTCGTTACTTCGAGAACTATCCTTCTTTCTGGGACTTCAGATACACCAAAGCAACCAAGGAATTTTTATTTCTCAAACCAAGTATATCAGAGAAATTCTAAAAAGGTTTGGTATGGAAGATTGAAAACCAGTTGCAAGTTGAGAAAAGAGGATGATTCGAAGTCTACAGATCAGAGGCAATACAGTTCAATGATTGACATTCTACTATATGTGATAGCATCCAGACCAAATGTAATGCAAGCAGTTGGACAGGTGGCTCAATTTCAAGCAGCACCAAAGGAATCACATGTACTAGCAGTGAAGAGGGTTTTCAAATATCTCAAAGGAATAGAAGAGTTTGGATTATGGTATCCAAAAGGAAAGGATCTATCACTTATTGCCTACACAGATTCATATTGGGCAGGTTGTATTGATGACCGAAGAAGCACTAGTGGAGAAGAATTTTACTTGGGTGAGTGTTTAGTATCATGGATAAGCAAGAAACAATCATCAATATCCTTATCTACAGCTGAGGTAGAGTACATTGTAGCAGCATCATGTTGTACACAGGTTCTTTGGATGAAACAAACTCTGACAGATATACAAGTTGAGTATGATGAGCCCATTCTAATCTATTTTGATAATACAAGTGTTATTAGTATCTCAAAAAATCCAGTGATGCACTCCAAGACAAATCGCATTCCAATCAAGTATCACTTTTTACGAGAACAGGTTGCAGAAAATAACATCAGAGTTGAGTATGCGGACACAAAAGAACAAGTGGAAGACATTTTTACAAAACCACTTCCACGGGAAGCCTTTGAGTATCTTCCCCAGAGACTCAGAGTTATTTCTACTCCAAAATGAATGCTTTTGAATGCTTATCTTATATGTCTTAGATGTACATGAGGAAGCACCATAAGAATACATTTCAGTCAGGGGGAGCAACCCTCGATGGAAAGATACCTTTACCATTGATGACAAAGGGGGAGAGATTTATCAGATGCAGAGGACAGAGGCATGGTTCCAGGGGGAGAAGACTTATCATATGTAGAGGACAGAGGCATGGTTCCAGGGGGAGCATGAGTGATATGATTTTAGTATTGCATCAGAGTGTTGCCATCAATTCCAAAGGGGGATATTGTTGATTAAGGTTGGTTGTCATTGATGTCAACCCTTGAAGAAAGCCTTGTAGCACAAAGGTTGGGTAATGGACCCAAGATTGTTTGATGTAAATATGACTTGTTATTGTCTCTTCATGGTTGATAATAAGTAGAAATGGATGAACTCCAAAGTGGTCCCCTTATGGTGAAATCCCTCACGGGAAGACGCTTTGTAGATTGAATTATCCTAGAAGTATGGTTAGAGAACCCATGCTTATTTTTGGAATAATGAGATGAATGTCAATGAATTTTTCATTGAAACTATCCTAGATGGATATTGCTTGCCATGCTATTTCCGGTGGTATGTGGAACGTCACATAACTCCTCACGGTTTGAGATTTATGGCCTTACGAAGTTGGAGGACCCTCTTAAGTCATCTAGAAGCCCCAAAAGCTCAAAGTAATCAAAGTGGTTTAAGAGATTTTAGAAGGTAAATAATAAATTGAATTGATGAGTGTACTATAATTCAAAGTGAATACTAAATAAATTATTTAAATAATAAATTTAATGGAGAAATTAGAAGTGGGTTAACCCTAAAATAAGAAAAGTGGGCAAACTGAACTAGAAGATGTTTTTAAGGAAACTACTTGGAGAGTATAAATAAGAGGCAAGGCTCTCTCATTTTAGAGACACTTGAGCATATTTAATACCTATAGATCTCTGAGGTAACCAAAGGATATCTAAGTCAAATTTCTGAGGGAAGGTGAAGAAAATAATGTTGTAATTCAATGAAGGATAAATTCTTTTCATGATGTTTTCTAAGGTATGTTATTTACAGGTCATCTCACCATTTTCGCAATAACGTTTTTTCTAGAATGATTCATACTGTAAAATTGATATTCCATTGAGTAAAAATATACAAGTATCTGTGGTAAAAAATTCAACTTGTGGGTCATTTTATTTTTGGAGTTACACTCCGTGGAAATTAGGGTTTGTGGCTAGTCCTGAAACTAGTCAAAACAGGTGTTTCTGGTAAAAATGTCATAACTTCTTCATAACAGATCCAAATTCCATAAGACCATTTTTTTTGGTTTAATTATAGTATTTAATATGCGATGTAACAGTTTCAGATCGATTCAACAAATATTCCGTGCGGGGCATGCTCTACAAGGTCTCTCTTTAGGATAAGCCAGAATTCAGCAAGGTATGTCATTTTTGCTATAACTACTTTTCTGAGAGGTTCCAAGTAGTGACACCTAGAGGAATTTCATAAAACAAACTGAAGAACATTTTGTATCAGTTTTATATATTTATTCATTACAGGTACAAAGTTATGATTATTTCAAGTTAGGGTTCTTAACTAATCCAAAACTAGTCATGTGAGACTAAAGAAAAGTTTGATGTAAATTCTAGTCTCTTGTTGTTTAAAGTTAAGGAAGGTTTGAAAGTATATAATCATATACACCAGGTCTATTACAGAGTTATAAATCATATTTGGATGATGAAATTGATGAGGGCTTTTGGTTGAGGTACAAGTTGGGTACATGGTTGAGACAAGTAGTTGATGAGTTGACACATACATGAGGTGTATAGTTGATGATGTTGGTACATATTGATGAGTCATAGTTAATGAGTAGTTGACACATGATTGGTACATACTTGGTACATGGTTGGTTTCACTTGTTTATGGTACAGGTTGATTACAGATTATTTTGTACAGGTTGGTGCATGGTTGATGCACTTGTTCATGGTACAGGTTGGTGCATGGTTAATGCACTTGTTTATGGTATAGGTTGATTACAGGTTGAGGTATAGGTTGATGCATGGTTCAGTTTTATTGGTACAAGTTTATAGTGGTATATCTCACAGTGATAGTGTGACAGTGGTTCCATCATTCTACTTCTACTTCAGGGAGGTTGGACAGGGCAAGGACATGTGGTTGTAGCCACCTTCCGGTTTTAGATGAAGAACATAGAGGGTTTTAGCCTCCTTCTGGTTGTAGCCAGAGAATTGGAGAGTTGGAGCTTCCCTCGGGTTGTAGCCTGAGAAACTAGGGGGTTGGAGACTCCTTCTAGTTGCAGTTGGAAAACAAAGGAAGTTGGTGCTTCCAATTAGTGTAATTCTTCAAGACATATAAGAAAAAATGTTTCATGGAGGAAAGAAGATGCATGACTTGACACTCTAGCACATGATGACATGATACATGAACTTTGGAGGCCAAGCAAATTTCTCTTTGAGGTTCAACGTCTCACCTTTATCCCAATGTCACCCCTTTAGGGCATGATGTCATCATCATTAGAGATTTTTTTTTTCTAAATTTTAATTTTGTAAATTGTAAAAGGAGAAATTAGAGGGTCGGTCCTCTTTTATTTTGTTGTTGACATTTTAAAGTGGACAAATTGGTTTTAGGTGACCTCATATAAATAGAGGTCACCTCACTTTCATTTTAGAATCATCACTTGAGAATTACATAAGACTCTTGGCTGAATTTTTTTCCCTACTTGGGAAACTCATTATATCTCTTCTTTGGTGCATTTTGGATGGAATACTTGTCTATTGGAGGAAAAATTCTAGTGTTATCTCTTGATGCTTATTACTTGGTAATTGTGGTGGAATATTCATGATAATTATGGGTTTTTCATACTATCTCTTGGATTAGGTAAGAAAATTTTGCAATTTGTATGTTTTCTTCTTGATTTCAAGGTTAAATTTTCAAACCCTTGGAGGAGTATAAGGGAATACACCCTCCATCAAGATCTATCTTTTGGTGTCATTGAAAAGGCTATTGCAAAGGTTTCTACATGGAGTATAAGGGCTTACACCCTTGTATATTTACCTTGCTAAGGTTTGTTTACTCTATGGAGTAAAAGGGTTTACATCCCTAGAGGAGTAATAAGCCCTAGCTCATAAACAAGAGACTCCATAACCCAATAGATAAGGCACTAATATTTTTGCATTGGAGATTGAATATTGTGCATTGGTAAATGTGATTTCAAGAATATTGAATTGTCAAAGTTTGGATTTTAATTATACATGCTTTAGGTTATATTATACCCTAAGGGCATCTTGATTTGCTAAGTGATCTAGCTATTGTAATAAACTTTTAGCTACAACCGATAGGGTTGTAGCAAATTCTCGCTTTATTCACTCTTTACTCACTCTTCTACCACTAAAATTTACTTGCAAGCTACCATAATTGATCTACTGGTTAAATGTTATTGTTTGGGTGGATTGTTTGTTGATTTTAGTGGCTAGAACTTCTTGTTGTAGAAAAAAAATTATAACACCATAAGGATCTTACAAAATATTACTAATAACACTTAATAACATCCCCTTATATATTGTCTTGTTCCAGGAAAGGCTAGCATTGGTTTGCAGATACACTACATTGGCAACCAATTACCATATCATGAGACTCTTTCTCAAGCCTCTTTCCTATATTTGACCTTGACCTATAGGGGCACTCTTCGATCACTTTCCATATTCCATAAAAATTCCCCGAGGGTCACCCCAGAATCCTCCCTTGTGTTGGATTTGTCCTTCACTAAAACGAGGGGGACATCTATTGAGCTGACAGTGATAGGTGTTCCCAGTTGTGTCACACACTTGGTGTTTGGGTTGAGATTTTCCCAAACCACAATCTATGTGATATCAGGCTTAAGCAATGATAACAACCTACCATTAAAATAACATAATGATAGAACATGAAAAATATAAGACTTCATAATTGACTTGACTTATGACGTAAGTAGGATTTAAAATTGAAATTGTAAATTTGTGTTATTAAATTAACACAATAAGATAATATGAAAAAACTAAAATTTTATCATTTATTTGATGTAAGCTATGATAAAAACCAACAATTAAAGTAATTAAAGCAATGAAAGGTGAGAATATGAAAAAGCAAAACAAAATAGAAAGGAAATCTTCATAGTTGACATAAAGTAAGTTGTGATAACAACATGGCATAGCATTGGTATAATTGGTGAAATTAGAGTAATAGAAGGCCACCTTTTCTCCCAAAAATCCCCAAGATTCAATACAAGTGTGAATCCTCTTGAAAAATTAAATATTAGTGTTGATTTTTCCTTTCATCATAGTTTTACCCAATGTAATTTATTCTAAGAAAACCCAAATTTAAAAACTTAAGCAAATCAAGGTGAAATAATAAATTTCCATAAAAATCACATGGATTCGGTGACAAGGACAAGATCCTACGGCGGGATCGCTCCCCGAGGAAAATTTCCACCCGGCATACCTGACCTCCATTAAATCCCACCTGGATGATATTTCCTCTCATCTTCCCATATTCCATCATTCACCTTCTATCTCTGTCTCGACGGCTTCCTTTCGGTACAACTCAATCTCCTCTTCTATCCTTCCCATGCTTCTTTTTCTATGGACTCGTTCATTCATAATTATGGTCTCTACAAGATTGATTATGAATCCTCACTAGTTTTGTACTACCCCTTCGTGCCTAGAGGCTCATTCCACAACCTTCCTCCATGGATTTTTCATTTTCCTTGTTTCTTTGCTTTCACTCCTTTATTCTCTAATGTTCTCTTAGTTCCCTCAAACCCCTCGGCCCTTACCTTGCTTTGTCTCATCTGCAACCATCTCCTTTCTCTAGCACTCATGGCTCGCAATATCTCCTCTTTCCGCTCTAGGAGCATCTGTTGCTGATATTCTGGCTCTCATTTCATCTCTGCAATAGAGGACTCAATGGAGGCTTATCATGCCCACATTCTACATAAAATACAAGTGGAAATTGATTTGGTTGAAGTAGATGCCAGGGTCCTCATGCATTTCGTATCCAATGAAGAGGTCATGAACAACGCTCACTCCTGGGTTCCTGAACCTGGTTTAACGTGAAATAAATAATCACATTATTTTAATACCATTGATCTCTATTGGCACCTCAATATGCTTATGGGCATACTTCTAGTAGAAAGGCACAAATCTCACCAAGAAATTCTCCTACAGTTGGATGATGTGCAGCTATAGATGAAGTTGGTGGACCACGCGATTAATTTAATGGTAGAGAAGCTAAATGGAATGGACCTGACCAATCTGGATTTTCCTCAGGCCCAAGTTCTTGTGGCTGATGACCACCCTCCTTTAGCTTAATTCTCTCATGCTTTTCAATTTATTCTAAATTTTTCTTAGTTTTAGAGGCATGGGAGATTTGGCCCCACCTCCTTTTAGTTATCATTATGCTAGGCAGACTCATATCATACTTTCATCATACATCTATAATTTTTGTTACTCTCTACTTTATAGACTTAAAAAACAATGGTTTTCCAATCCTGTTAAGCTAAACAAACTGCTACATTGTTGTTGGTATAGTTTCCCTTGCATTAGGCCAACATCAAGGGTTTTAACAATACTTTATTAAGATAATACAAATGTTATGGATAGTTTAAAATCAAAATTAAAAAAAAAATCCCTAAAAATGAACTCACCAAAAAAAATTAAGTTTGTGAAAAAATTAATGAATTTTTATAAATAAATAAATAAAACTTTATAAAATTGTTTTGACTTAAACCATGACCTACCATTAAAATAGCACAATGATAAAACATAGTAAAAAAAAACTAAGACTTCTGAAATGACTTCGCTCGTGACCAAATTAGGTTTTATAATTGACTCATCCATCAACCTTGCTAACATGATATTAAAGCAACACAATTAGAGAATATGGAAAAACTAAATTTTTATAATTGACTTGACAAAAGCCATAATAACAAAATGCATTTAAAGTAATACAATGAGAAAACCTCAAATATCAAAAAGGGAAGGAATGTATTCATAATTGATCTGACATAAGCCATGAAGGAAAGTCTTCATAATCGAATTGACATAATCCATGATAACAACATAGTGTGGCGTTGCTATGATTGGTGCAATTAAAATAACACAAGGCCTCCTTTCATTGATACCAATTTGTAGTAATTTTTTCTTTGATTGTCAAAATTTAGTGATATAGGACGTCAAAGTTCCCATCGATTTGGAACACTGACCAATTTTTTAACAATCTGGATTGATTTAGAATTGGGAAAAATCCCTTGGGTTTCCATTCCACCATGCATGGAACTTGGATCATGGTGGAATTCTAATCATCCTTCAAATTTCTACAGTATTTTTATCAAATTTATGACCAAAAAGAAGGTCATTTTGCAACAATATTAGCTTACTCCATTACATTATTAAAGGGAACATTTTTGTCCTTAAAAAGGTCATTTTTCTACTAGATTAACTTACTCCATTAAATTGTTGAAGGGCACAGTTTTTAGTTTAAAAAGGATCCTTTTATTACAATATTGGCTTACCCAATTACATTGTTAAAGTGCACATTTTTAGACAATGTGTTTAGTGGTTAGATAAATATAGTCACCACCCTTATGTTGAAAGCAATATCATGTAGGTGAAGATAGCCATAGTCTAAATATGCTATGAATTGGCCTTTTTCCGACTACTCAAACTAGCAGGGAGGAAACAAGCATTTTGTTCCCTGAAATCTAGCAAGAATCATTTTGGATTGATGAAATTGCAAATATTCTAGATCTATTAGGGGTATTCATGGGTGTTGACTCCATTTTTTCATTGAAAACAACAATTTAATCAAATCCCAAATTGCGATTTTGGTAAAGATTGTCTAACGAGATTTCGATGATCACAAACCAGAAAAGGTCAAAAATGTATAATGCTTATCCTTCTTTGGTGAATATATCAAACGCTAATCTACTTTAACAAAAAATAATATAGTTCCAATTGTGTGTGTATATTAGTGGAAACTTTGAGTAGTTGTTGTTATGAAGGCATAGGGCATGCTCCTCCCTTGTATGGGATTTCCCACATGGGTTTCTTCCACCCTTATTAATAGGACCAGTTATAAGGTTTAAATATTGGCATGCATACTCCTCCCTTGTATGAGGTTTTCCACATGGGTTTGATCCACCCTTGTTAAAAAAATGTCGATCATATTGGTTTGTATACTCATCTATATCCTTTTGAGGGTTGTTGGTCAAAATTAACAAAATACGATTTGAGCTAACTTCGTACTAGCAATATCCATCCTTTTGAGGCGTGTTGGTCAAAATTAACAAAATACGATTTGAGCTAACTTTGTACTAGCAATATCACCCCATAGTTACCACAATTGTATGAGGTGGGCCTAAGAATTCAGCTTTACACTCACTCATTAATTCCTCATCTCCTCCATACTTATCGTAGAAGGCCTTTTTAGGTGCAAAAAAAACATTGTTATAATTTAGAAAAGTGACTATTTTATATTTTTGTTAAGAGAAAGAATAAAAATAAAGAGAGATATACTTTTTTAAAGCTAAACTTAACACATCTTGTGAAAGTTGAAGCCAAATATCAAACTTAAATCCACCTCAAATCCCATGAAAGACACCCCCAACTTTGTAAAAATTGAAAATAGTTTCTAACCTTATAGCCATTTGCTTGGGGTTCTCCTCATAATGACCATAATTGTTAGGGACCTAACCTCCCTAACCCCTCACGTAGGTAGAATAATATATTTTCCATGTAATAAAGGCTTACATTAGTTAATAAGACTTATTTAATAATCTGAACAAGACTAATTTTAAGAAGACTTAATAGAAGCTTTTGCTTCTAGAAAGATCTTCCTCTAGAATGTTCTTTAGAATATAGAATTAGTATAAATAAGAGTAGGATGCATGATAAAGTCTTGTCTTGAGAATTATTGTAATAGAGTGTTTCTTTGTTTGACATTTCCCCCACAAAGAGGCAAGTGAGAATTGTTTCCCAACAATAAATGTATCATTTTTGGTGATGTGGTTCTCTACATTTTGTTGTTTCGTTGGTATTTGCTGCAATATTTTGTTGTTTTCTTATTATAATACATATGGTACCTAAAAAGTGGTATCAGAGCACTTTCCTTTGTGGAAATTGTGGGAATTTTTTTCCAGGGTAGAGACGTGTACTTTTGATGTCTTTAAAGCACAAAGATATGTCGTTCAGTAGGTAAAACTATGGTGGGGAAAACTACACACATGAAATACACACAATTTCACAAGGTTACTCAAAACAGGTGTTTCACCTTGTTGGAAACATATATAACACATGTTGGTACCCTTCAAGTAGTATTGCCTCAAATATAATTTGTACATGGCCATCACTCACATGTACTTTTAGGTATATCGGGAGTCCCCTAGGTATCCTAAAACCATCTCTAGATCATCGGATCGACCAACTGACTCCTATAGTGACACCGAGCACAAAACTTAGGAAGATACTCTCAAGTACCTGAGTAATCGGGTATTATGGCTAAGGGTATGGTCGAGCATCGTTAGTTGTTGCCCTGAGATATTAGGTCGAATACTATTGTTTGACCCTACACGTGTATCAGAGAGTTTTAGCACAGGGAAAACCCTTGTCTATAGGAATCCTGAAAACCCTAACCCTTGGGAAAGAAATGAATAGAAAAGGAATAGACGAGATTTATTATCACGCAATCCTGCCTCATGCATTCTGGTTTTGAAATTCCTACAGAATTTTTCCTATTAACAATTTGGGCACTTCATAACTGTAGTATTCTTCAGGTTGGAGTATAACTCTACAAGAGTAAAAAAAAATTAGTGGTCCCACCGGCACCCTTATTTGGTACCTATCCCATTGAATTCCTCTCTTCACCCTAATCACCATGATACCTATCATTTTTAATAATTTTTGTCATGAACCCAACCTCCTTCCTAGCACACTTATCTGCGACCTATCCCATTGGATTCCCCTTTTCACCCTAATCATCATGGTACCTATCACTTATAATCCTTTTTTTGTCCCACCCACCCTTCCCGAAACCCTTATTTGACAACTATCCCATTGGATTCCCCTTTTCACCCTAATCGCCTGATCTATATCACCTATCTGCCTTTTTTCAATGGACCCACTCCCCTTTCCAGGAAACCAAACTTTCCACATGGCCACCACTCGCACCCAAGAAATGAATCCAAAATAAAATATAACAAGGCTCAATTTGATCATTTCGAGGAACAAGTCCAAACCCAATTTTCCAAAGTAGAAGGCCTATTTGACCACTTAGAGAGAAAATTTGACACCCTCAAGTCCACTCTCAACTAGTTTTTGAATCGATCATAGGACCCCCTTTCCCTGAATAACCCTCCCAAGTAGATGGTATTGAATCCTCCCATACTATGGCATTTTTTTCCAATCCCTTTCATCGTGAACCCCGTCTTCCCCGAGTTGAGGTCAATAAATTTGATGGCTCTGATCCCATGGCATAGGTCACCCAAATGGAGAATTATATTTATTTGAATGGAATTACTGATGGGTTGGTCAAACTACATTATGTTGTTCTCTATTTGGATCATGAATGCTCGCAATCGTGGCAATGGCGTAAAAATGCATGACATGGGTATGTTTCTTGGACCCATTTTCTTGTTGAGCTTTATGAACACTTTGACACCAAAACCCACTATTCAAGTTGTTCGACCAAGTTGAAACATTCTAGCATAGTGGAAGACTTTATAACCACCTTTGAGCACTTACCTTTCATAATGGAGGGCATGGCAGATGCCTTTTCAGGGAATGTTTTATCAATGTCCTAAAGGATGAAATATGCACCCAGGTCCTCATGGATTTCCCCCAGACTTGATTGGAAGCTACTAAACGTGCAAAAGAAGCACAATAAGTTGTCTTTTCCGAGAATATAAAACCCTTTTTTCTTCCCCACCCTAGACCTACCAATCTTTCCCCTCATTCCACCCCTCTCAAAATCCAAAAATTAACTCAGGTAAAAATGGTTGAACGTCAACTCAAGGGTCTTTGTTATAATTGTGATGACAAATATTTTCTTGGTCACAATTGTAAGGAACAGAAGTGTTTTATGGAAATTTCTAATGATGATGTTGACAGGAAGGATGAAGCTTCCCTTGTGGAAGAGCTACCCCCAATAGATGATACCACTCTGCCCGCCAATCCACCAGAACTTGAACTATTGATTTCATTGCATGCCCTCACTAGATTCTCCACTCCCCAAACCCTCAAGCTCATTGAATACATTAAGCATAGTAAATTCATAATCCTTTTTTACAGTGGAAGCACCCATAATTTTATTCACCTTCGCATTTCCCGAGAAATAAATTTATGTATCTGTGTCGTCAAAAATTTTCAAATCATGATTTCCAATGGGGGTTCCATGAAATGTGGTGGGTGTTGTGAAAATATGCACCTACAAATTGGTTAGTACCACCCAAAATATCATATGTTTTCTATCGACATGGGTGGTTGTGACATTGTGTTGAGTGTTGAATGGTTATGCATTCTAGGCCCCGTCCTCATGGATTTTAAAGAATTAACCATGAAATTCCAATAAGAGGGACAACAGTATCAAATCCAAGGCAACACAATAGGCTCCCATGAAATCACCAGTTCCCATTGAATGGAAAATATCCTCAAAAAATCTCGTTCGGGCATTATTTCGGAACTCCATTCCATTCAAGCAGTTGAGACACCCTCTATGCATCCTAACCTCCACTCTGTCCTCTTCCAACACCAATATATTTTTACTACTCCCTGTGGACTTCCCCCTTCCCATGGTTTTCATGATCATTCCATCCCTCCAGTCCCAAGAAACCTTCCTCCCAATGTTTTCCCTTATCGTCATCCCTTTGCCTAGAAGAATGAAATTGAGAAAAGTGTTCAAGAATTGCTCGAAGTGGATGTTATATGTCCTAGTATCAGCCCATGTTATTCTCCTGTGGTCATGGTACTCAAAAAAGAAGGAACTCGGTGCATGTGTCCATACTTTTTCTCCCTGAACAAACTCGTAATCAAAGAAAAATTTTCCATTCCTCTCATTGATGACATGTTGAATGAATTGAGTGGTGCTCAATACTTTACTAAACTTGATCTTCATTCTTGCTACAACCAGATACGTATGAAAGAGGAATACATTCCCAAGACTGCATTTAGAACTCAGGAGGTTCACTATGAATTCTTGGTCATGCCCTTTTTCCTGTGTAATGCTCCCTCCACTTTCTAGAGTCTCATGAATCATTTCTTCTATCCTTTCCTCCATCAATTTGTCTTAGTTTTCTTTAAGGATATTCTCATCTATAGTAAAACTTAGAATTCCCATCTCTCCCATGTGGACCAAGTTCTCCATCTACTCTCTCAGCACAAAATTTCCTCAAATAGTCTAAATGTTCCTTTGGAGCCTCGAAAGTGGAGTACCTAGGTCATGTTGTTGGAAAGGATGGTGTGTGGGTGGATCCTAAGAAAATTGAAGCTATGAATAATTGGCCTCTCCCTACAATTCTTAAGAGCTTGTGTGGTTTTCTAGGTTTAATGGACTATTATCACAAGTTTGTTCAGAATTATGGCGAAATTGTGGCACCTCTCACTGCTCTCCTTAAAAATAATGTTTTCACTTGGACTCCAACCATTGTTCAATACTTTCACGCCTTTAAAGAGGCTATGTGCACAACTCATGTCCTAGAAATTCTTGACTTCACCAAGAATTTTGTCCTAGAATGTGATGCTTCATGGAAAGGAATTGGGTCAATCCCCATGCAATATGGAAGGCCTTTGGCTTTCACTAGAAAACAACTTTTGGAGAGACATTTGGGCCAATAAACATATGAAAAGGAAATGTTTGCTATCCTACATGTTGTGAGTCTATGGCATCCTTATCTATTGGGGAAACGCTTCCAAATTAAAATTTATCATCAAAGCCTCAAGTATTTTTTGGAACAACAAATTTCATCCCCAGAGCAACAAAAATGGGTGACCGATATATTTGGATATTATTATGATATCATTTACAAGAATGGAAAATAAAATTTGGTTGTTGATGCTCTTTCCAAGAAGTATGAAGAAGAAGGATCCCTATTTTCCCTCTCCTTCGTTGTACTATATTGGCTCCAAGTTGTTCGCTAGGAATGGTTGCAAGACCCCAAACTTTCTCACCTGATCCAATAATTGCAACACCATTCTCAAGCTTCTGCAAGGTACTCTTGTCACAAGGAAGAGATTCTCTACAAAGGTTGTTTGTATTTAAGAAAATGGTCACAACTTAAATCCACGGTGCTTTCTAAGCTTCATGCTTCACCCACAACTGGGCATTATGAGTTTACTAAAACCTATGAATGGGTTAAACATTATTTTATCTGGAACGGTATGAAATAGGATGCCTACACCTTTGTGTATGAATGTGATACCTTTCAATGAAATAAGGTAGAAACAATCAAAGCTCCAAGAACACTCCAACCGCTTCCAATTCCCCCTTCTATTTGGAGGGATATTTCTATGGATTTCATTGTTGGCCTACCTAAATAGGGCAATAACTTAGCCATCATGGTGGCAGTAGATCATCTTTCAAAATATGCTTATTTTTGTGCTCTTCGACACCTGTTCACTGCATCCACAGTGGCTCATTTTTTTATGGATAATATATTCAAACTTCATTGCATGTCTCAATCTATTTTCTTTGACCGAGATCCAACTTTCACCAGCAATTTTCGGAAAGAATTGTTCAAGCTCTAAGGAACCTAATTGCATCTCAGCACCACCTATCATCCCCAGACTGATGGCCAAACTGAAGTTGTCAACAAGTTTTTGGAAAAATAATTTTGTTGTTTTGAATCCAACCAAAAAAATCAGTGGGCTCAATGGTTACCCCTAGTTGAATGGTGGTACAACACATCTTACCATGTTGCTACTCACATGACTCCTTTTCAAGTAATCTATGGGAAAAATACACCATTGGTTCTCTCATACATGCCAGGTGTCTCTAAGATTCAAGAGGTTGACAAAAATATTGCAATCTAAGAAGTCATTCTCCATACCCTCAAATAAAATTTGGTCATCTCTTAGAGTCGCATGAAGCAGCAAGAAAATCAAGGTCATTCTAAATGTCAATTTTCTAAAGGGGGCCAGGTGGTTCTTCATTTGCAACCCTATAAGAATACTTCACTCAAAAATTAACACTATCATAAACTTTCTCCCAAATTTTATGGTCCTTATACAATTCTCAAGAAAGTGGGGCCCATGGCCTACCAATTAGCTCTGCCCAGTAATTCTAAGCTTCATCTTTTTTTTCATGTCTCATGCTTAAAGAAAGTGATTGTAACTAAGTTCACAACTCAAACTATTATCCCTTAGTTGGATGAAGAAGGTTCCATTTGGTTGTAGCCAGAAGCAGTCTTGGACCAATGAGAGTGTTGTATCCATCAGCAAACCATCAAGGAAGTGTTAGTTCAGTGGAAATATACAACTCCAAAAGATGCCACCTGGGAGCTAGCCACCATTCTACAAAAATTTCTTCATCTCAAGCCCTTAGGACAAGGTTGTTCTTCAAGGGGGAGGGAATGTAAGGAACCTAACCTCCCTAACCCCTCATGTAGGTATAATAATATATTTTCCATGTAATAAAGGTCGGAATTAGTTGATAAGGCCTATTTAATAATGTGAACAAGTCTAATGTAAGAAGACTTAATAAAATCTTCCACTTCTAGAAAGATCTTCATGTAGAATGTTCTTTAGAAGATAGAATTAGTATAAATCGAAGTAGGAGGCATTAGAAAGTATTGTCTTGAGAATTATTGTAATAGAGTGTTGCTATGGTGGAGGTTTCCCCCTCGAAGAGGCAAGTGAACAATACTTCCCAACAATAAAGGTATCATTTTTGGTGATGTGGTTCTCTACATTTTGTTGTTCAGTTGGTATTTGCTACAATATTTTTGTTTCCTGCTTATTATAATGTATTTGGTACCTAAGAATCACATGCTTCTCACCACTAAAACACATGCAAGAGATCGTGATGATAGGATCCTACCCTAACTCCCTAAGTAGATATATAGGTTTCTATGTATGGAGGCCATCTATAGTACATAAGTTCCATTTAGTAATGTGAAAGTGATAATTGTAAGAAGCCTTAGTAAAATGTTTCTCCTGGTAGAAATTTTCTTCTTTAGAATGTTCTTAGGAGGAAAATATAACTATATAAAGAAGTATAAGCAATGTAATGAGGTTTCTTGTGAAGTATATTATAATCACAAATCTTCTCATTGGAGATTCCCCCCTCAAAGAGGTGAGTGAACATTTATCTCGTCAATAAAGGTATAACATTTTGTGGTATTATGGTTCTTTTATTTCATATTGTTGTTGCAATATACTATTTCTACAATTAATATAGGTAAATTCTCTTATTTTTTCTCCGCATTTTGTAATTTACTAATAAATAAAACCAAAAGTAGTATCAAGGCACTTTCCTAAGGCAATATTTTAGATCATTTTTCAGGAGAGAGATGTACTATTGTTGGATCTCGCACATATATCAAAGAGCTATAGCACCTAGAACTCTCTTTCCCTCAAGACCCTTGAAATCCTACTCCATGTTGCTAGTCCATGAAATTCCTACATAAATAATTGTATTTAGAACTTGTGCATTTTGTCACTGAAAATCTTGCTTCCTACATAAATAATTGTATTTAGAACTTGTGTATTTTGTCATTGAAATCCATCTCAAGTTAGACTTCATTGTGAACTTTGTGCACATTGTTTTCTTCTAGTCTCCGGAAGAGCTGATGGTTTTCAAGGTTTTTTTGGAAACCTAAAGTACAACCTGGGTTAGCCCTAACATCCAACAAATGGTTCCATTGTCGGCTGGAACCCAGAAGAACAGATTGGAGGGGACTTGTTGGGAAGGATAGTGAAGAGAATGCAGTAGTATAAGGGGATGGTCATGCCATGGAATCCAACTAAGAAAGAGATTGAAAGATGGTTAGCGACAAAAGAGATCGATTTTACCCAGAAAAACAATAGAAACCCTAAGTATACTCTGTGTTAGTATTTGGAAAGGTGTGTATTCACTGATCTTCATGAGTCTTTTCTGTTATTTTCTAGAGTTGTTGTGGGAGTGGATACTTATATTTAAGTACAATCATCCAACTAATCGGATAAGACCAGTAGAGTGGACTACTGAGAATATTGCGCAGCTAGAAATATTTAATAAGAAAATCATGCGTGAAGTGGATTTCTGGTTAAGCAGCATTATTGCAGGATTCATTACTGAGTTTGTAGTGGATACTGTGAAATATTACATTGTTTCATATCAAGAGTTTTTGAAAGTCCCAAGAGGAAGGTATATTATATCACTTTATACGTCGATCAAGATTTTTTGTGTGATAAAGGTGTGATGACAATAGAGTCATACAGCTAAATAAATTTGCGCGCATGGGGAGACAAGGGAAACACTAAGGAAGATTTGAGATATGGAGAAGGACATGGATAAAGGTCAGAAGAAGGAAGCAATGGACCCCATTATGATGTATGGATATCATATCAAGGAAATAATGGAAAGATCAGAAACGACGTGCAGTGGAAGACACTACCAATATAAGATCAATAGGAAAAAGAGGGTGGTAGCCGAGCGAGAGGGATTGGACAATGATGAATAAGAGGTAGAGGATATTTGTGCTATGGGGAAGATTGAGGAAACATTGTGTGCCACATATGAAAGGAAAATCATATGTCAAGGGTCTGACGCAAAAGAATACTCTCCATTCCAGATCCGAATTAGTGTGGAACCCACAACCCCATGTGCGACTAAGACATCTAAAGATAAAGAACCAGTTAGAAAAACAACAATTAATAGTAGAAGGATTTTAGTAGGATGAGGGTCCAGTGGAAATTCAAGTGGAAGTTTGAATTCATCTAGCAGTAGTTAGTTATCTACATCGTGTGGAGGAGGTAGAACAAAAAACTTTACAATGGCAGGACAAGGTCCGACTATTCGGTTACCAGAGTTTCATGGAGAAGGGTCAGAGGACCCAGAGAAGAATTTATTTATTTGTAAAAATATTTGGGTAGTTAAATAGATCATGGATGAAGACACAAAATTCATGCATCTTGCAATCACATTCAGAAACCGTGCACTCGACTGGTTTTTGAGCCTCATAGTAAACAGTCCACAAGGAGCACCTACAACCGTCACAGATGTGAAGAAGGCACTAATCAATGAATTTCAGTGACCAAGTTCAGAATATCAGTACATGAATGAGAAGATAAAAATCAAACAAAATCTAGAGGAGTCGGTGTGGGAAGTTGATTAGAAGTTCAAGAGTTTGAAAGGTAAGTCGAAATTTCCTAAAACAGACATGCAGCATAGACAGTTATTTATAAATTCATTGTTACAACATTTTAAGTACCCATTGAGGAAATAGAAGTTCCACTTAGTATGAGGCTCTGCAATCATCCTTACAACTAGAAGAGAACTAGTATAAACATACAGATCCAATTTTAGAAGAGCTGAGAGCAGATCTTAATAATATGACATTTCAGTTAAATGAGAACAAAGGCAAGGAGAATAAGGAAGTTTTATGGTGCACCTTATGCAGAACAGAAGGACATCATAAAAGAGTTCCCAACATTTGCGCAGTTTTTGGGAGAAGAACTGCCAAATCTCTTACCCACAAGAGGACCATGGTGTGAAATATGTAGAACACATGGACATGATCCCTATCATTGTCCCATGATGCAAAAGTATCAAACAGTGCCTAAGAGTACATTCTGCAATTTCTACAAGTTTGTAGGACATGAAGACAAGGATTGTCGAAATTTGGAAATGATGAAGGAAAAGACCTCAGATGCTTATAGGATGTAGGATGAATCAATGATAGCTCCACCTACACAACAATATAATAATGTGTAGCATTTCCCAGCACCACCTCAATATAATCAGGTACCACAGTATAATACACTGTGCATAGATAATAAAGGCAACGGAGGAGGATTCATAAGAGGAGGATGTGGAAGAGGAGGATTTGGAAGAGACAGAGGCTCGGTAACCTGCCATAAATGTCAGTATACTAGACATTATGCAAGGGATTGTCCACTTCCACCAGCGACATGTATGTATTTTATGTTGATTGAGGTTGGTTGTCATTGATGTCAACCCTTGAAGAAAGACCCGTAGCACAAAGGTTTGGGTAATGGATCCAATAGTGTTTGATGTAAATATCACTCATTATTGTTTTTTCATGGTTGATAAGAAGTAAATATGGATGAACTCCAAAGTGGTCCCCTTATGGTGAAAGCCCTCATGGGAAGACGCTTTGTGGAGTAAGAGAACCTATGCTTAATTATGGAATAATGAGATGAAGGAAAGTGAATTTTTCAGGGAAAATATCCTAGATGGATATTTCTTGTCATTTTATTTCCGGTGGTATGTGGAACGTCACATAATTCCTCACGGTTAGAGAGTTATGGCCATGAGAAGTTGGAGACCCCAGGTTTGGGTAATGGACCCAAGTTTGTTTGATGGGTAACGGTATGAGTTATGATATATTTTCAGATAATACTATTCTATATGAATAGTACATGTCATGCCATTTCTGGTGGTATGTATAATGTCACATAACTCCTCACGGTTTGAGAATTATGGCCTTACAAAGTTGGAGGACCCTCATATGTCATCTAGAAGCCCCAAACGGTCAAAGTCATGAAAGTGGTTTAAGAGATTTTAAAAGGTAAATAATAAAGTGAAGTGAAGAGTGTATTATCATTCAAGTGAATACAAAATAAATTATTTCAATAATAATTTTAATGGAGAAATTAGGAGTGGACCCAATCCTAAAATAAGGAAAGTGGGGCCAAGTGACCTAGAAGATGTGTTTAAGGAAGCTACTTGGAGAGTATAAATAAGAGGCAAGGCTCTCTCATTTGAATCACACTTGAGAATATTGAATATCTATAGGTGTCTGAGGTATACAAATGATATCTAAGCCGAAATTCTTAGGAAAGCGAAGAAAAGAAGGTCGAAATGCAAGGAAGGATAAATTCTTTTGATGGTGTTTTCTAAGGTATGTTATTTTCAGGTCATCTCACCATTTTCGCTATAACGTTTTTTCTATAATGATTCAGATCCTGAAATTGTTATTCAAGTGAGAAAACATATTCAAGTATCTATGGTTAAAAATTCAGCTTGTCAGTCGTTGTATTTTGGGAGTTACACTCTGTGGAAAATAGGGTTTGTGGTCAGTCCTGAAACTAGTCAAAATCAGGTGTTTCGGGTAAAAAGGTCATAAATTCCTCATAAAAGATCCAAATTCAATGAGACCAAATGTGTTGGTTAGGGTACAGCCCATAGTATGTTTTTTAACAGTTTTAGATCATTTCATAAAATATTTTGTGCGGGGCACGCTCTACAATGTTGCTCTCTAGAATAAGCCAGAATTCAGCAAGGTATGACATTTTTGTTATAAATCATTTTCTGAGAGGTTCCAAGTAGTTCCACTTGGATGAATTGCATAAAACAAACTGAAGAACATTGTGTATCGGTTTCATATTTTTATACATTACAAGTTCAAAGTTATGATTACTTCAAGTTAGGGTTGTTGACTAATCCAAAACTAGGCATGTGAGACTAAAGAAAAGTTTGATGAAAATGCTAGTCTCTTGTTTTTAAAGTTAAGGAAGGTTTGCAGGAATGTGATCATATACACCAGGTCTATTATAGAGCTACAAATCAGATTTGGATGATGAAATTGATAAGGTCTTTTAATGTTGGTACATATTGATGAGTCATAGTTGATGAATAGTTGACACATGATTGGTACATAATTGGCACATGGTTGGATGCACTTGTTTATGGTACAGGTTGGTGCATGGTTTATGCACTTGTTTATGGTACAGGTTGATGATAGGTTGGTTCATGGTTGATGCACTTGTTTGTGGTACAGGTTGATTACAGGTTGAGGTACAGGTTTATGCATGGTTGATGCATGGTTCAGATTTATTGGTACAGGTTTACAGCAGTATATCTCACAGTGATAGTGTGACAGTGGTTTCATCATTCTACTTTTACTTCAGGGTGGCAGGACGGGGCAAGGACAGGTGGTTGTAGCCACCTTCCGGTTGTAGCCAGAGAACATTGGGGGTTGCAGCCTCCTTCTGGTTGGAGCCGGAGATTTGGGGAGTTGGAGCTTCCCTCAGGTTGTAGCCTGAGAAACTAGGGGGTTGGAGCCTCCTTCCAGTTGCAGCTGGAAAACAAAGGAAGTTGATGCTTCCAATGAATGTGATTCTTCAAGACATATAAGAAAACACATTCCATGGTTTTCTCCCGATTTGGGTTTCCACGTAAAACACTGGTGTACTATGTATCTGTGTGATTGTTTATTTATTACTGCTCATTATTGGATAATAATTCTACATTGATATAACATTTGAAAAAAAAGGACTATAATTACGCTATTACTTATTCACCCCCCCTCTTAATAATCCATCAATTGGTATCAGCGCAGGTTCCTTCAGAAATCAGTGTAACCACTGAAAGGTAGATCATGGAGAATACCAACTCATATAAAAATGGAATACCACAATTTGATGGACAGAAGCATGTTTTTTGGAGCATAAAGATGAAGGTATATATACAGGCACAGGGATTTCAAGTTTGGCAATCAATTGTAGATGGATACATAGCACCAACAGTTCCACCAACAAATGACAAAGCAATGAAACTCGGTGAGAATAATTCTAAAGCCATAAATGCACTTTTGAATGGTCTCGGTGACACGGTATTCACCAAAGTTGCACATTGTAAATCTGCTAAAGAGATTTGGGACAAGCTTCAAAATATTTATGAAGAGATTCAAAAGTCAAAGCAGCAAAGCTTCAAACTTACAGAGGTCAGTTCAAACAACTAAAAATGAAGGAAGATGAAGATATTGCAGCCTACTTCTTACGAATCGATAAAACAATGAATGTAATCATATGATTGGGAGAAGAAATCGAAGAATCTATAATTATTCAAAAGGTACTAAGATATCTTCCTATGAGATTCAACCCTAAGATATCAGCACTAGAAGAAAGATCGGATCTAAACTCAATAAGCATGGACAAACTGCATGGAATCTTTACAGCATATAAGATGAGAACTGAACAGGAAAATCCATATGTAAAAGAAGCAGCCTTCAAAGCACCCAAAAGATCAAAGCAAAAGAAAAAGGAACAAGAATAATATAGCAGCAGCAGCGACGTCTCGGAAGATGATGAAGAAGTCGCCAACTTCATCAAAAGACTGAACAAGGGAACCAACGGTAGGTACAGAGGTAAGCTTCCTTTAATTTGTTTTAATTGTGATGGTATTGGTCATTTTGCTAACAAATGTCCTCATAAGAAAAAGAGAAATGATAAAGGTTACTCAAAAGGCAGTCAAACATATAAAGGTAAAAGAACTACAAAAGAAAATTTCAAGAATAACTTTTGCACCAAAGAAGACATCTCGTCATCAGATGAAGATGAAGTCAGTGACAGTGAAACAGGGAGAGTTCTATTTATGGCAGTAGAAGACTCTAATAAAGAAGAATCTGAAGAAGAATATGAAGAAAAAATTGAAGAGGTTGAAGTTGACTTCCAAGCAGAATTAATGAGTGTCATAGAAGTTATCAGAAGATAAAAGAAGAAAAACAAGAAACTACAAGCAGAACTAGATAAGAAAAAAGACACTCAAGAACTAGAACAAATGATCACAAAATTGAAGGTTCAAATAGAAGAAGATAAAATAATTGAAGAAGCACTCAAAGAACAACTAGAAGGAAAGGACGGAATCATTGGAAACCTTGAAGCAGAGATTGTCACACTAAGAAAGGATATTCAAAAGAAAAATATGCAGAATAGCTCAAAAGTCTTGGATGACATTATCAACAGTCAAAAATCTTATCTTGATAAGTCTGGACTTGCATACAATCAGACAGAAAAGGGATCAAGCTCCAAAACAACAGAGCAAGAAACAAATCAAAAAAATTATGCAGAAACAATCAAAGGAGATAAAAAGATATACAAGGAAGATTACAGGGACACTCCTCCATCGAGAAGATTCAAATTTCAGAATCAACAACAGATAGACAGGCTTCAAGAAGAAGAAGGATTCATAAGAGCACCTCATTTCATAAGATCTTCAACTACCAGGTATCAAACTATATTTTTTGGTTTATGTTATGCTTGTAATAATTTTGGATATATAGTTGTAAATTGCAGAGCTAACGACAGGAACAATAACTACTTTGAGAGCCATACACAAAGAGGTTATTCAAGAAGACCTAGTGAAACACAGAGAAGAAGTTACAACAGGTTTGAATCCTTGAGAACTGAAGTGGAATGTTACAAATGTAACAATTTTGGACACATGGACAAAAATTGCAGAATGACAGTCCCTCCTAAAGAACCTCAACATAGTCACAAACAAGAACCTCAAAAAATGACATGGATAAGAAAGCAAGATCAATATAGCAATGAAGAATGCACAGTCTCTCTATAAGTTAAACAGAAGACACGTGGTTGGTATGTTGACAGTAGATGTTCAAAACACATGACAGGTGATAGAGACAAGTTTCTTACATTACGAGAGGAAAGAGATGGATCAGTCTCCTTTGGAAATGATGATTCATCCAAAATCATTGGAAAAGACACAGTCTGAATTGGGAACAAAAATGAAAAGGCAGAAAATGTTCTACTAGTAGAAAATATGAAACATAATCTTTTAAGTGTGAGTCAAATGTTTGACCAAGGTCATAAAGTTACTTTCGATTCACAAAAGTGTGAGATAAAAAAATAAGGTTCAGGGAAATTGGTCGCTACAGCTGCAAGAACTTCAAGCAACATATATGTGTTAAGCGAAATTGGAAATGAAAAGTGTTGTCTAGGAAAGGAAGATGAAAGTTGATTATGGCACAGAAGAATGGGTCACATGCATTTTGATAACCTTGTCAAAGTCAGCAAAAGAGAAGCAGTCGGAGGAATTTCCTAGATCACGAAACTGGCCAACACTTTATGCAAGCATTGCCAACAAGGAAACCAAACAAAGACCAGGTTCAAATCAAAGGAATATTCAACAATAAAACCACTGGAAATTGTGCATATTGATCTAGTTGGACCAACTACAACAAAAGGCTTAAAAGGTGAGAGATATTTTATGTTATTATTTGATGATTATACAAGAATGACTGAAGTTTGTTTTCTCAAAAACAAATCAGAAGATTTTGAAAATTTCAAGATCTACAAGGAAATGGTTGAAAATGAGATGGATTCAAGAATCAAATGCTTAAGATCGGATAATGGAGGAGAATTCACCTCAAAGAAATTTATGGAATACTGCAGCAATCATGGAATAAAAAGACAATTCTCCGTCGCTAGGACACCTCAACAGAATGGAGTTGTTGAAAGAAAGAACAGGACAGTACAAGAAATGGCTCGAATAATGATAATGGATTCAAAGTTGACAGATATTTTTTGGACACGGGCAATACATACAGCGGTTCACATTCAAAATAGAGTAATGCTCAGAAACAACATTGATAAAACTCCCTACGAGCTATGGAAAGGAAGACCAGCAAATGTGAAGCACTTCAGAGTTTTTGGAAGCAAATGCTACATCAAAAGAGAATATGGCAGAATGGGAAATTTTGACTCTCGTGTGGACAAAAGAATACTTGTTGGTTACTCAAGTACAAGGAAAACATACAAGTGTTACAATCTAAGATTAAACAAAGTTGTGGAAAGCATCAACGTAACAATTGATGAAACAGGTAGACCAGAATCAAAGAAAGAAGAAAACAAAGCAATGGAACAACTTTTTTAAGAAGAAGATAAAAAAGAAGAAGAAGAGGAAGAGGGAGATGAAGATGAAGAGAATTTGACAGAAGTAGAAGAGCAAGTTCAGCAAGTATCTCCAAATACACCTAGCAAACAAGTACAAAAGAATCATCCTTCAGATCAGAGTATTGGAAACAAAGATGCAGGAGTTGAGACTAGAAGAAAAATCCATTCACCGGAATAAACACACCTATCACTCTTATCTACAATTGAACCAAACTGTTTTGAAGAAGTCAGCAAGGATGAATTTTGGAATAAGGCCATGGATGAAGAATTGGATCAAATAGAGAAAAATGACACTTGGGAATTGGTTCCAAGACCAAAGAATAAGAATGTG
>ML778552.1:1763283-1781524 GCA_009831015.1 Picea engelmannii
CGGAGTAAATTAAGGTGGTTCTAACCACCTAGAATGAGAAGCCATCCCTTCTAGTGAAAAGACACTTCCTTACAGCACCTGCCAGATTGTATAAATAAAGGAGGCTAGCGCCTCATTTTTTCACTCACTCACTCAATCATCCAAAGCGCAAGTTTTTGGTTTATTCTCTTGGCATTGTATTGGCTATCTATATTAAGGAAGTTTTTGTTGGTTTTTCTCCCCCATGAGGGTTTCCCGGGATAAATGATGTGTCTCTTGTGATTTTGTTTTTCTCAGTGATCCTATATATGTTATGGTTATCTAGTGAATTGAAAAGAAACCTAATAATCGCTTAAACTCTAAAAAATAACACTTGGATCAGTACTAACACAGCCAGGAGAAGCTAAAATAGATCACCCAATAGTATTTGCAAGTAGGAAATTGTCAGAGTCAGAACTGAATTATAATAAAACAGAGAAAGAAGGGTTGGCTATGGTATATGCATTGCAAAAGTTCAGACATTATTTGTTAGGCCAACATTTTAATATGTTCACAGATCAATCTTCTCTTAAATACATGGTCAACAAGTCAGTGTTGGGGGGAAGAATATATATATGGTTGTTTTTATTTCAAGAATTTGATTTTGAAGTAGTTGTGAAGCCTGGAAGATTGAATGTAAGGCTAGATCATCTGTCTAGGATAACTAATGGAGAGGAACCAAGCAGCTTGGAGGACAATTTTCCTGATGCACAACTCTTTTTAGTGCATATTGCAAATGAATATTTTGTTGATATCATTGAAATTTTTAGTACGGGATTTTCTCCAAACGAATATAACATTGCGCAGAATAAAAATTTGGTTGTTAGAGTTGCAGATTACCAACTTATTGCAAGACACTTGTATAAACTAGGTGCAGAAAATATTCTAAGGAGATGTGTCATGGAGCATGAACGTCATATTATATTGGCAAAAGCACATCAAGGAATAGTTGGAGGAAACTGTGCAGGGAACGCTATTGCGCAGAAGATATTGTGCACAATATTTTGTTGACCAATAGTTTCTAAAGATGAAAAGGAGTATTTCCATACTTGTGATGTATGTCATAGGTTAGGAAAGCCATCTAGGAGGGATGAGATTCCATTAAAACCGCAGGTAACTCTTGAAGTGTTTGATAAATGGGCAGTAGAATTTGCAGTTCCAATTAATCCACCAAGTAGAATATCAAGAGAAAGGTATATCATTAAAGTGACAAAACATTTAACCAGATGGGATGAAGCAGTAGCAGTAAAATATTGCAGCGCAGAAACTGCAGTGCACTTCCTGTTTGAACAAGTAATTACAAGATTTAGATGCCCTAGAATTCTTATGAGTGATCACGGAACTCATTTTATCAACAGTACCGTTCAGAAAATGACTAAATAATTTGAGATACACCATCATAAGATCACTCCATACCATCATCAAGCTAATGGAACAGTGGAAGAATTTAATAAGATATTGGAGAATTCCTTAACTAAGATTTGTAATGTAAATAGGGATGATTGGGATCTGAAGATACCAGGAGTCTTATGGTCCTATAGAACTACATGTAAGAAACGCATAGGGCAGACACCTTTCATATTGGTGTATGGTTACGAAATAATAGTTCCTTTGGAATATTTGATACCTATTCTACGCATTGTATCCATTACAAACATGACAAAAAAAGGCGCAACTCAAGAAATATTGTCTCAACTCATAGAGTTAGAAGAGGACAATATATGGTTGGTTTCCATCAAGAAGTGTAGAAAGCTAAAGACAAAGCTTGGCATGATAGAAACATAAAGAATAAAAAAATTAAGGAAGGATATATGGTTCTCCTCTATGACAGTAAGTACTTACAGCACCCAAGAAAATTCAAGATGCATTGGCTAGAGCCATATGAGATAAAATTTATCACAAATGGAGGTGTTGTACAGTTGCAGGATCTAGTAGGCAAAGAGATTCAAGGATTGGTGAATGGTAGTTGATTGAAACTTTATAGGGACAAATAACCCAGTAAACATTAATAGATGCAGCGCAACAAATTAGAATTATACATATTGTATATAGTAGGAGTTAAAAGAAGAAAAAGAAACAAAAAATAAGACAAATACAAAAAGATGAAGTAGATAGATAAGTGGTAAGAATGCAGTTAGAAGAATATAGAGCGCAAAAGAAATTAAGTGGTATGAAAGAACATGAATACACTGCATGCCAGAGAAAAGTGACCAGGAAGAAAAAGAAGCTCGTCGATACAGAAAGTGGTTGGAAAAAGAAAAAGTGGTGATAGAAAAAGTATAGCGCGACAGAGCATTTATTGCACGACGTATAAAACCAAGAAACGTGAACAAGAAGACTCATTGTGACTTTGTGAAAATGAGAGCTAAGGAAGAGAAATCAGTGTGAGCGGGTGATTTTGAGGTGTTCAGTGAATATTCAAAACAACTTTTTCTAGATTTACCGAAATGGCGCCACCAAAGGTCAGAGCTCCCAGCCGAGTTGCAAGAAAGACACGCAATGTCACGATATCGCCACTAGATACATCAGCCAAGGGAGTAAACTTGAATCATCCAGAGAGAGTGGTGGAAGTGGATTATATTCCTTCACCAGTTATCGATATGGTTAGTCCCTAGATGGTAGAGGAGCATGTTCCATCGATAGAGGAAATGGATGTCGATACGTGGGACGAACACGAAACCCTAATATAGAGCAAAACCTTGTGCAACAACTTGTATTAGGAATGTCACAGTAGTTAGATGAGAAATATGATGAACGAACGGAGTTAGATGAGCCTAAAGAATAGGTTGAAGCAACGCAACACCCTGCAGCAGATCCAACGCAGCAATCAGAGGAACAAGTATAGGTGGAGGATATTACAAGAAAGCAGAACTCATACATAGAAGAAGATGAGGAAGAAAACCAAGAAGCAGGGCCATCAACAGGAAAGAGGAAAACTAGGGAAAAACATGACATGCCAAGAACACCAAGCTAATAGAAGGAGTTAACGCAGTTATTACCACAAATACATGATGGAGTCAAAGTAGTTGGTGACATGTTAGGGTCTGTGAACAAACTAAGGTATGTTGATCATGATGTGATAGACAAAGACAAGTTCCCTAAGTTTGTGTAGCAAGTGTACATGGGGAGAAAAGGGTAGGATCCATCAGGGGATCTCATTTTGGAGCTGAAATAGTAGATTGCAGGACTTTATAACACATGGATCATGAACCTTCTAGATATTCTTCATTCTGGGAAGTGAAAGGATGTAAATGCATGTGTTAAACAACTATTGGCACTAGTACATGGAGGTATCTTATGGATGGAGATTAAAAGCATGTATCAGTAGATGTAGACTTAATTGCATAGATCACGGGTTTACTGATGGATGGAGAAAAATGAGAGCACTATTTGAATGAAAAGACAAAGGAAAAATATTTAGCAGAGGAGATGAAGAAGAAATATGGCACTAAGAGAGGATCCTAAGGAATAATCATTAATCGAATCAGTGAACCAACAATGAGATTAGTGACGAAATTGATGGAATGTAAACTTTTAAGGAAGTGTCATAAGGAAGAATCCCCTACAAGAGTTATAGTAGTAGTTGCATGGGGCGCAAAGGGGATTCTACTTAGTTGGGCCCCTTACCTATTAAAATTATTCTTGGAGGACTAGAAGGATGCACAAGATTTAGGCACATAGTTTCATTACTCCTGGTTGATTATATTGATAGCCTTGGTCGGGTTCGGAGAACTGAAATACAGTATATTTTACCATAGGATAGGAAAGTGTCACGCAACAAAGTATACAACACTATGGCACACTTCAGATCCTAAGAAAAGGAAAAATCCAGCATTTTCTCCATGTTGTTTTAGGAGTTGCAAGAAAATTTAGATAGTACATGGAGAATACCACCAGAAGTGGTGAGGGATAACCAAGGGAAAGAAAATTTTAAGTCTTTCAGACATAACATGTGGATCTGGGACAAAAGGGATCCTAAGAAGGAGTGGCTATAGTTAAGGTATTGTGTTATAGGAGAGGAAGTGCAGTAGGCCATGAAAGATTGGCCTAAGGAATAGAAGGTGCAAGTGATTCCAAAGAAGGTATCAAAAGCTAAGAAGCAAGCAAAGGTTGGCCCTTCAAGACAATCAACTATCTCAACAACCAATACAAGGAAAGAAGCAGAGGGCACCAAAGAAACAGGGGGTAGTACAACTATTATAAAACCAAGAAAGAAGAATACTATCCCAAAGCCTTCAACGCATAAGGAGAGCGCAAGAGAACCAAATGGAGGAGCAAAAAAGGATACAAATACTCCTATGCCAGAGGAAACAGGAGGTGGAGATCTTCCAGATATGGAGATACCAGTTAAAACTGCATAGATAGAGACTCTTCCAATGAAAAGGAAATTCTTGTAGACAGGAGGACCGCGCAAGAAAATGAAGGAGCATAAGGGAATTCCTAAGCTCACACTGATAGAATATGATGCAGAATTGGTCGTGGAGAAATTGAAAGACCGCACAGTAAAGGCATGGTATGATCTTGAAAAGAAAAGGGATGAGATAGTCAAGAAGTTGACAGAGGTTAAGGATGTACTGGAGAAATTGCAAATTACTACAGTGCAGCAGAAACAACATGCGCAGCAACAACAAACTCCTCAGGAAAGAATAGTTCCATCACAGGAGACGATACAGATAATAGCTATGGGGAATGACAATTTCAATATCACTCAAGAGATGTTGCAGGTGTATGAGGAGATAGCACAGAAGACATTAAATGAAATAGATCATTTGGACTTGGCGTTGCCCAAGGTTCCAATGAAGGTGTTGTATAAACTTCAAATCAATGTCGTGCAGGAGATTCAGTCGAGGACCCGCACAGATGCGACAAGTTTACAATTGGCTAACGAAGTAAGTAATACACTGCAGCTGACACTTAACCAGGTGCAATTAGAGAGAGATGAAGAAAAACAACGCACTTGAAGAATGGAGGAGCAAGTGGAAGAAGTGATTAAAACAATTCCTGGCAGTGCGCAAGAAGGGAACATACCAATAGAGGAGAAGATTGAGAAGATAGAACAGGGTATGGAGGCTTACAGGAGCCACATTATGGAGTTGATTGAAATCCTAACACCTAGCATGCCACCAAAAGTAAGAACACAAAGGGAGAAGGAGGATTCAGGTAATACAGAGACCATTGTGTAGAGCATCCAAGAAATCACATATTTGTATAATAGAAGCGCGTAATTATGGACAGATATCCAGGAGGATGGAAAACTGCAGGAGTTAGAACAAAAGGAAGAAGGTGTAAATATTGCGTTGCGAGACTTAAAGACGAAACAAAAGACGATGACAATATCAGATAGGCTGAAGAGCATGTAGAAAATGAAGAACTTGCAGGCAGAGATGAAGAGTATACAGGAAGAAAATCAGTCAAGGAAGGCCCAATTGGAACCACTACAAGAAGGCGCAGAATGAACACTTACATATATTGATGCAGCTAAGGGTTAGATTGAACAGGTTGGATTGGAGAGTGGAGAAGTGTTGAAGGATCATATTATTGTGCAAACTGTGGAGATTGTAACAGATAAGAGTGCATAATTAAAATCAAGATTTGAAGAAATTTCAAGCAGGTTCTAGGAGTTAGAGAAGTCGGTGCATGAGGCACGCGCTACCTAAGTGTCTCGAGACGAGCCACAAGTGAGTGTTGGGGCCTTGTTGGCACAGGCCATTTTAGGGAACAGTGCAGCAATTAACGAAGTAGTTAGGAAATGGACCATAAAAGGAGCGTGTTTCAGAATACAAGGAAAAGCAGTGCTGAGGAAGAAGGAAAGTCAAAGGAAGAAGAATGTTGATCAACCGCGCGCAGGAAGTTACAAAGTGAACAAACCTAATCCACATGGGGTTAGTGGGTTAGGGTTTTGGTCATTGTTGTAACGGGTATTTTACCCTTTTTGTAGTATAAATATGTATTGTGAGATCTGAGGAGATCAAGTTTTTGAGTCATGCTAGGAAGAATTATTTCTTGATCTATCTAGTTGTGGAACTAGTTTTGGAGATGAGTCTATTTTTTAGAGAAAGATATGCATTGGAATAGAGAGTAAGGTCGCAAGATGTGGATCTTGGTGCGGTCTTGTCAGCCTCACTATATTCACTTGTATTTTGATGTAATGTGTGCAGCACAATGAATTTGATGTAGAATAATAAAAGAGCGATGAACACCATATCTTTGTGGATGTAGCCCAAGGGGGGTGAACCACGATAAAACCTTGTGTCTTTGTGTGGAATGTTTTCTTTACTTCTGGTTTAGTTATGTTGAATGGATGAAAATGTTAGTAATAAAATGCAGCATGCACTAGAACAGTTAGGATATTTACTGCAAGATGAATTTTAATGAATGAAAATAGTTACAGAATGGTAGATATGGTTTTAATGTTGTATTGGAATAATATATTTGATGAATGTTGAGGTAAAAAGAATGTCTAGCATCCCCACAACAGCCTTCCTTCCAAGACTATAGACATATGGGTTCTACAGTCACCCATAATCCATCTCGGGTGAGACTTCATTGTGCACTATGTGTGCAGTTTTTCCTTATGGTCTCCAGAAGGGCGCATGGTCTGGCGCAGGGTTTTGTTGGAAACCTAAAGTAGAACTCGAGTCAGCGCTAACATCCAACACCTAGCCACATCCTTATTTGAGACCTACATCGACAGAGTTTGTGTCAATTTGATCATCACAGTACTAATCTCCAGTAATTATTTTTGTTGTACCCACTCGCCCCACTACCAAGCACCTATCCCAATAGACCTAGAACGCAGTGTTGATCATCTTGGTACCTCTCTCAACTAAATTTTTTTTTTGTGGACCCACATCTATATGGGTACCCAAGGTGCACAGCCAGCCACTAGAGTATCCTCCTTGGAAACTTAGTGTGATAAGTTGAAACACAAAATAGACCACAACCACTCCTCCCCCTAGTAAAATCTTGATGGCATTGATAACAAGCTCGTCAAACTAGAGTCGCTTATAGACTAGCTATCCAAATTCATGGCAATTCAAACTCAATCTGTGAGTTATTAGTGGTAGGACCAACCATCTGAAAATGAAGTACATGAATCATCCAATCAAATGGGGCTCACTCTACCCCACATGTTCATGGCCCTATGACTCAAATGTGGCATTGACTCCCTAAAGTGGATCTAAATAAATTTGATGGATTCGACCCCACAAGTTGGGTCTCTCAAACGAAACATTATTTTTTCCTACATGGAATCACAGATGACTTAAAGAAACCTCATGTGGGTGTCTTATATTTATATCCTAAACATTGGAAATGGTGGCATTGGCATAAGAACTCCCACCGAGGCTATATTGTTTGGAAATAATTTGTCTCAAACCTCTATGATTACTTTGAAACTAACACTCATTATTTGGGATGAATGACCAAGTTTAAACAATCTGGTACAGTCAAATAGTTCATCTCCACTTTTGAGAAACTATACATCCACACCAAAGGAAATTCTAATACATTTTTCCTATAATGATTTATTAATGATATGAAAGAAGAGATACGTGCACAAGTCTTAAAGGCTCATCCTACTTCTTGATTGGAAGCCTCTTAAAGAGCCCAAGAATCCCAAAAAGTGGTAAATTTTCAAATTAAAAATACACCCTCTATTCCACGTCCCCATCCCACTATATCCCCCCTTACCAATACCTCTCCATCCACCCCTCAAGATCCACAAGTTAACCCATGTTGAAATTGTGGGGCGCCAACTTAAAGATCTATGATACAACTACGATGAGAAATATTTTACTAGGCATAAATGTAAGCAAAAAAAAATCTTTAAGTCCATTTCAAAGGATATTTCAAATTATGAAGATGGATTTATACCTCAGGAGACTCTTCCTCCGCCCATTGATGACATTCCCCCATCTATTATATGGGATATGGAACCATAGATTTCCATGCATTCCTTGACTAGTATTTATGCTCCCCAAACCCTCAATTAGAATTGGCTACATTAAACATCACAAAGTCATTATCTTAATTGAAAGCATTAGCAACCACAACTTCATTCATTGATGTGTATCCTAAAAACAAACTACTACATTCATGATGTGAGAAACTTCCATATTATGATTGTTATTGGAGGTTCCATGAAATGCTATGATCATTGTAAAATATGCAGCTTCAAATGGGTGAATGTTCCTTGAAAACCCACATTTTTTGTAATGAAATGTGTGGTTTTTACATTGTCTTGGGTGTTGACTGATTAAGGAAATTAGGGCCCGTCACCATGAATTTTTGTGAGTTATACATGAGTTTCCAGTAGGAGGGGCATCACTACACATTCAAAGTAATCAAATCCATTAAAAAAAAAAGCATCACCTCCCACCATATGGAAAAGCTTCTTAAAAGGGGGAATTCAAGAATTGTGGCTCAATTCCATGCCATTCAATCCTTTGAGATAACTTGTCAAACCATCCAACCTGACATGTAGATATTCTTAGTCAAACACCAATCAATCTTTAACACTCCCCAATTCCTACCACCATATATAGGTGAGAATGAGCACTCTATTCTTCTCATACCAGTTATCCTCCCACCCAATATACACACATATCACCATTTGTTTTCCCAAAAAAGTTAAATCAAAAATATTGTTTAGGTATTTCTAGCCACTAATATCATCTGCCTTAGTACTAGCCTGTATTCATCATTGGTCATCATAGTCCTAATGAAGGAAGGAAATTGGTGCTTGTGTCCTAACTTTTTATCTCTCAACAAAATAACATTCAAGGATAAGTTTGTCATTCCCGTCATTGATGACCTTTTGGATAAGCTTAAATGTGCTCAATTCTTCACAAAACTTGATCTCCACTCAGGCTATCACCAAATTTCCATAAATGTGGTAGATTATGAAAACTAATTTTCACACTCATGCCGGCCATTATAAGTTCTTGGTGATTCCCTTTGGCCATTGAAATGCACCTTCCACCTTCCAAAGTCTCATGAACAAAATATTTCATCCATTTCTATGTCATTTTGTCCTTGTTTTTTTTATGACATCTTGATTTATAGTAAAACTTGGCATGCCCATGTCACCCATGTGGATCAAGTCTTACAACTTCTTGTTAATCATTAACTCTTTCTCAAGATGTCCAAATGTTCCTTTGGTGTCTCTGGAGTGGAATATTTGGGCCATATTGTTAGTCATGACGGTGTCTGCATGGATTCAAACAAAATTGAAGCAATGAAGTATTGGCCCCATCCAAAAGCTCTTAAAATTTTAAGAGGTTTTCTTGGTTTTACTGGTTACTACCAAATGTTCGTAAGGAACTATGGTAATATTACATCTCCCCTCACATCCTTTCTTAAAATTCTTTCAGTTGAAATGATGTTGCAGAACAAGCCTACCATGACTTGAATAATGTTATTTGTACAACCCCAGTACTCACTCTGTCAAAATTCACTAAGACCATTGTTTTGTAATGTAACCCCTTCAATAAAGGCACCAGAGTGGTACCCATGCAAAAGGGACACCATTGGCCTTTAATAGCAAACAATTTTGTGAGAGGCATTTGGGAAAATCAACTTATGAAAAAAAATGATAAATATACTACATGTTATGGATATTTGGCATCCATACCTGCCTAGGAAACATTTCCAAATTAAAACAAATCATTATAGCATGGAATACTTCATGGAGAAAATAATTTCATCCCCATAACAATAGAATTGGGTCACCAAAATGTTGGGATATGACTATAAAAAAAATTATAAGAATGGAAATGAGAATGTGGTAGAAAATTCTCTCTCTTGAACTTATGAAAATTATTATTCCCTCTTTTTACTCTCTTTCATAGTAGCAGACTGGTTGAATGATGTCCACAAATAATGGTCAACAAATCCCAATACTACTCACCTAATACAACAAATTCAAATGGAACCCCATGCATATCAGGGCTACACTTGAAAAAATAAAGAGCTTCGTTGTAAAGGGAATCTTTATTTGGACAAGTATTCAACATTTAAATCAACATTGTTATCAAAAATCCGTGACTCTCCAATAGCAAGGCATTCAAGATTTCATAAAACATATGAAAGGATTAAACTTTCATTTTTGGGGGAAGGAATGAAGAAGGACATCCACACCATATTTATGGTATAATGTGACCTTTTCCAACAACACAAAGGAAAAATAGTAAAACCTCTAGGTGAAATACAACATTTACCCATTATGTTAGTTGTATGGACTAACATTTCTATGGAATTCATTGTGGGATTATCCAAATATTTCAATAAATATGTCATCATGGTTGTAGTGATTTCCTTTCCAAATATTCTCATTTTGTGCTCTACAACACCCCTTTGAAGTATCCATGGTCACTCAAGTATTCATGGATAGTATCATTAAACTCCATGGTATGTTGCAATCTATTGTGACAGACCATGACCACACTTTCACTAGCCATTTATGTCAAGAGTTGTTTTGGATCCAAGGCACTCCATTAAATCATAGATTTTCCTATCATCCCTAGACTAATGGTCAAACTAAAATTGTCAACAAGTTCTTGGAAGCATATTTGAGGTGCTTTACTTCAAAACAACAATCACAATTGGCTCAGTGGTTACCTCTAGCAGAATGTTGGGACAATACAACTTATCATGGTACCACTTGAATTACTCCCTTTAAGGTTATCTATGGTCAAAATCCCCCATCAATACTATCTTACTTACTTGGACTCTCTAAGGTGCAGTAGGTAGACAAAACCCTCATAGCTCATGCCAACATTTTATACACTCTCAAGGATGATGTGGTCATGGATCCAAATAGGATGAGGCAGCGGGATGATCAACATCTTATGAATCTCATTTTGAAGAAGGAGATCGGGTGTTCCTTCATCTACATCCTTATAAGAAAACCTCCCTCAAAGACAACCTCCAATAGAAGCTTCCTCCCAATTTTTATTCCCCCTATAAGGTCCTCAAACATATTAGGCCAATGGCTTACAAATTGGAACTTTTGAGACACTCTAAAATTTATCTTTTCTTTCATTTATCCTACTTAAATGAAGTAGTCGGATCTAATTGTCATATTCAAACTAGCCTTCTAGAACTAGATGAATAAGGTTCCATTTGGTTGCAACCAAAGTTCTCCCTCAAAAACAAAGAGTGTCATCTCTCCCAACACACTATCAAGGAGGTCCTAATACAGTGGAAGGATATACTATTGTTAGAAAAACAAGATCATGAAACAATAAATAAATAAAATGCGGAAATAAAACACAGAAGATACACAATACAATACAGACACATATATATGTGGTTCACCCAGTGTGAGCTATGTCCACCATAGAAATTGCAAAGTCCTTCCTTTATTATTATCCAGCAAATGAAGGGATACAACCTACAGCACACCCGATGTAACTTCATATTCTTTCTCTCACTGTATCCTCCCCCATAATACAATATTTTCAATGATACATATCCACAATACATTTCCCTCATAAAAGAGGGTTTCTTTCTAGGGCCAAAAACCCTAACATAACTTCTACCGTCAGATCTATGACCTTATAATGAACGGTCCAGATTTACTATGAAATTACAATATACATGTATAAGGAAATTTTTCCTTCAGAGGCTTCGCCCACGAAACCCCGTCAGGGGCCTGCTTGCCCCTGGACCCCGCAGGAGGTCCAAGCTCCCCCTGCACTCCCCCGCGTGGACGAGTGTACATTCTTTCAGGGTTTAAATTCTTCATGGGGTATAAACACGGCTGAAAACAAAGACCTCTAAATCATGAAAATAATCAAGCTCCACAACCAACAATCTCCCACTTGGAGACTAATCTCAACAACTCCATCATTGTTGTATCTGTTGGACTATGATCCTTCTTGGACCTGGAAAATTTCTCATATTCACCTTCATTCTTGAATACCAACTAAAACTAAGCAGGAACTCAGTTTCTCCCTGGTCACTCCCTTTGTTAACATGTCTACAGGATTCTGGCTAGTGTGCATATTTTCTAACTTCAAATGTCCATCTTCCAAGATGGATCGTATGAAATAGTACCTGATTTGTATATGCTTAGTCTTCGAATGGACGGATGAGTTCTTTGCGAGATGAATGGCACTATCACTATCAAAGTACAATCTGCTATTCTCTTGCTTCTTTCAAAATTCTTCCATAAACCTCTGTAACCAAATCATTTATTTACTAGCCTCTGTAGCAACAACATACTATGCTTTTGTTGTTGAAAGTGCAACAACCTTTTGCAGTTTCGAAATCAAACTTACTGGTGTTCCACCTATAGTAAAAACATACCTTGTGGTGCTCCTCCTTCTATCTTTATCACCTTCCATATCTGAATCAACATATCCCTGTAGAATAGTGTTTAAACCTCCAAAAAATAATGCATGAGTAGCAGTACCTCTCAAGTACCTGAGAATCCACTTTACTATCTCACAATGTTCTTTACTTTGATTGTTCATATACCTTCTCACAACTCCCACTGCATGTGTAATATCTGGTCTTGTGCAACCCATCGCATACATCAAGCTACCAATTATTAATGAATAAGGGACCCTGGACATGTATTCTATCTCCTCCTGTATCTGGGGACACATTTCCTTAGTTAATTTGAAATGGTTGGCCAAAGGTGTACTAATTGGTTTTTCATTCTTCATTCTAAACCTCTCCAACACCATCTTTGTGTACTCACCCTGAGACAATCTCAATTTGTGATTTTTCCTGTCTCTTGTTATTCTCATACCAAGGATTTTCTTTGTGGCACCCAAATCATTCATCACAAATGAATTAGCTAATTTCTTCTTGAGCACATTTATATCTTGCATATTAGACCCTGCAACAAGCATGTCATCTACATACAATAGCAAGATAATATAGCTTCCATTTTCTACCATTTTAAAATATACACGGTGATCAGAATGACATCTACTATAACCTTGTTCTGTCATAAACCTGTCAAACTTCAAATACCACTTCCTTGGAGCTTGATTTAGGCCATAACAGCTCTTCTTCAACCTGCATACCAAATATCTCTTCCCTTTGACCTCATACCCCTATGGTTGTTGCATATAAATCTCTTCCTCCAAATCCCCATGGAGAAAAGTTGTTTTACATCCTAATTGTTCAAGATGTAAATCTTCTACTTCCACAAAACTTAAAATAGTCCTAATTGAAGTCATTTTAACCATAGGAGAAAATATTTCATAAAAATATATACCTTTATTTTGTGCAAACCCCTTTACAAAAAATCTAGCCTTGTATCGTTTGTTGCATCCATCTTCTTCCTTCAACTTGTAAACCCATTTATTCTATAATGATATTTTTCCTATAGGAAACTGAACCAAATACCAAGTCTGGTTATTTACCAAGGAATCCATTTCCTCTTGCATACCTTGCTCCCATTTCTTTTTGGTGTCCACCTGCATTGCCTCTTCATAACATTATGGTTCACCAGAATTAGTTAACAATAAATAATACAATGAAGGAGAGTATCGTTCAGGGGATCTACTTAACCGGATAGATCTGCTAACAACAGTTGTGGGAATTTTAGGTACTTGTTGCTCCTGATGTTGTACATTTTGATTTTCTGGTACCTTTGGAAAAAAAAATCCAGTGATCTCATCAAGCACTGTGTATTCTAGTTTTTCTTTTTCTTGTATCTTTCCCTGCAACTGATCTTTGTACATGACCTTCTCATTGAATATGACATCTCTACTCTTAATGATTTTGTGATTTTCATAATCCCATAAGCGATAACCAAAATCATTAACACTATATCCAATAAAGGTACACTTCTTGTATGTTGCCTCAAGATTTGTTCTATTTTCCTTATCAATATGGACAAATGCTTCACAACTGAAAGTCTTCAAAAAAAGAATATTTTACCTTTTTACTTTTCCATGCCTCCTCTGGAGTTCCACCATCCAAAGAGATTAAAGCTCCTTTGTTTATTAAGTAAACAGCAATATCTACAGCATCTGCCCAAAATTGTAAGGGAAAGCCAGCATGCAATCTCATACTCTTTGCATTCTCCATGATTGTCTTGTTCATCCTTTCTGACACACCATTTTCTTGTGGTGTTTCTAGAACTGTCTTCTCTCTACAAATCCCATGGTATGAATAGTAATCGTCAAACTCTTTTTTGCAATATTCACCTTCATTGTCTAGTCTGAGACACTTCAACATTTTTCCCGTCTCATTCTCAACTAAAGATTTTCATTTCTTAAAAGTATCAAAAACATAATATTTTTGTCGAATACAATAAACCCAAGTTTTTCTAGTTGCATCCTCAATAAAAGTAACATAATAATGAGATCCATCAAGAAATTATACATGAGTCGGTCCCCATACATCTGTATGCACAAGCTCTAACCTTTCACTCTTATTTTCTTTTCTGACTTTGAGAAATCTGACTCTATTATATTTTCTATAAACACAATGCTCACAGAAATCCAAATCAATTTGTTTAAGATCTGGAAACAAATTTATTTTGTGAAGTATCTGCATCCCCTTATCTCTTATGTGTCCAAGCCTATGATGCCACAGTGTTGTATCCACTCTTGTAGAAGCTAAAGAGATAGAAGAGTCAGTATTACCAGTACATAAATACAATGTACCTACCTTCTCTCCTTTTTCTATCACCAGTGATTCTTTGGTGACCTTCCACACCTTATCTGTAAATATGGATATACAACCTTCACTTTCCAACTACCATGTTGAAATTATATTTTTCCTTAGATATGGAACATCGCTTACCTCTTTCAACAACCATTGGTTTCCATCCCTTTGTTTTATTTTTACCTTTCCCATTCAAAAACATTTGCATGGTACATCTTCACCCAAATGAACCTGTCCAAAATCACCTTGAACATAATCTAGAAAATGTTTCCTATGGGGTGTGGCATGAAATGAAGCCCTTAAATCTACTACCCAAGACTCGGAAATATTATTTACAAAAAGAATCAAAGCACCTTGTAACACATCACCTGTTACAATTGCTTCTTGATTTTTCCCCTGTTATCCATCTCTTTGTTTCTTTGGATCTCTACGGTCTTTTTTCATATGTCCTTTCTTCTCACAATTCCAGCACTCTATTTTTCCAAGTCTAGATTTGGATCTGCCCTTCCTAGAATTCTCGCAGTTGCTTGAGCCATTTCCTCTATTATTTTGTCTTCCCATGTTCTCCATGTTTAACGCATTACCTGATGTCTTGCCTATGCTTTTCCATCACATTTTCTCGCTAAGGATAACACCAACAACATCACCAAATTTTAGAGTGTTTGAACCAGAGACAAAGTTACTTACAACCATGACCAAGCCATTCCAGCTCTATGGCAATGAACACAAGATTAGAAAAGCCCTGACCTCATCATCAAAGTCCACTTTTACAGAACTTAGATGATTAGTAACCGTATCAAATTCATTTAAATGATCTGCAATAGACCCACCTTCTGACATATTCATATTAAATAATATCTTCATTAGAAATACATTATTGGACGCCGATGGTTTTTCACACATTTTAGCCAATGCGTCCATCAGCTCCTTTGTTGTCTTTTCTTTCGAAATATTGAAATCCATCGATGCTTCCAGGCTCAACTGTATCGTTCCTAGTGTTTTTTTGTCAATAACCTCCCATTCTTCGTCTTTCATGGTCGTCGGCTTCTTTTCTATTCCACCCAACGGTAGGAATAAATCCTTCTAATATAAATAATATTCCATCTGCATCTTCCATAACTTGTAGTTTTGGCCATTAAATTTCTTGATCCTAAACTTTCCATCTTCCGCCATTACTCCCACTCGAACCAGGAACCCTCTTTTTCTATGAGTTACCTTTCGCTCTGATGCCATTTTTTAGAAAAACGGGATCATGGAGCAATAAAATAAAATAAATGTGGAAATAAAACATAGAACATACACAATACAATAGAGACACAGATATACGTGGTTCACCCATTGTGGGCTACGTCCACTAGAGAAATTGGCAGGTCCTTCCTTTATTATTATCTAACAAATTAAGGGATACAACCTACAGCACACCCGTTGTAACTTCATCTTCTTTCTCTCACGGTCTCCTCCCTCATAATACAATATTTGCAATGATACATATCCGCAATACATTTCCCTCCTAAAAGAGGGTTTCCTTTTAGGGAAAAAAATCCTAACATAACTTCTACCGTCAGATTTGTGATCTTATAATGAACAGTCCAGTTTTACTATGAAATTACAATATATATTTACAAGGAAATTTTTCCTTCGGGGGCTTCGCCCCCAAACTCCCGCAAGAGGGGAAAGCCCCCCTTACACTCCCTTGCATAAAGGAGTGTACATTCTTCTTGGGTCTAAATTCTTCATGGGGTATAAACATGGTTGAAAACAAATAACTCTGAATTAGGAAGATAATCAGGCACCACAACCAACAACCATCTTATGATTCCACATGGTAACTAGCAAATATACTTTAATAACTCCCTCATCTCCATCCTTGAAGACAATGTTACTTTTTAAGTGGAGGGCATGTTAGAGTCCTACCCTAAGCCCCTAAGTATCTATATAGGTTGCTATATATGGAGGCCATCTATATTAAATAAGTCCCATGTAGTACTGTGAAAGTAATAATTGTAAGAAGGATTAATAGAAGGTTCTACCTACTAGAAAGTTCCTTCTCTAGAATGTTCCTAGGAGGTAAATAGAACTGTATAAAGAATTAGAAGTAATATAATGAGATGTCTTGGGAATTATATTATAATTGAAATTCTACTCACTGGAAGTTGACCCCTCGAAAAAGAAAGTGAACATTGCTCTCATCAATAAAAGTACAACATTTTGTGGTATGTCGATTCTTTTGTTGCCTATTCCTATTGCAATCTTCCATGTATACAATTAATTTGGGTAAATTTGGTATGTTGGTTCTTTTATTGCCTATCTGTATTGTAATCTTCCATTTCTACAATTAATCATGGTAAATTTGCCATGTTGGTTCTTTTATTGCCTATTCCTATTATAATCTTTCATTTCTACAATTAATCAAGGTAAATTTCGATATTTCTATTCCATTTTTCAATTTACTAATAAAGAACACTACATGTGACCAAAACTTGTTCCCTTTGTAGACAATTGACCCATGCTCTTGCTCCTTTGTCCTCCTCAAATAACGAACCATATCTATGTCCCATTGTAAATGTTAGATATGTTATCGCACGGTTTGTAGGAAGGGTTTAAGTAGCTTGAGTCAAGGCTTAAAACCGGCGTAACAGGAGCTTCCCCACCCACTGTCACCTCGATGGGGAGCTCTTTCTATTTAGGATGGCTAGTCCAAGGGAGACGTCCCTAGGTAATCTGAATAATGAAAGGGATAAAGGGGTAATGGCTCAGGATAAGAGTGTCCTTTCACAAATTACTGCCAATGATGAGATAGTCAAAGAGATCTTCCACTGGATGGCACCTGTTTGCGAGACAAGACAAATAACTATAGAATATGTGCTGCAGTGGGTTAGTACTTCAAAATATTAATGACTATCTTTATCATATATATGAGCAATGATTAGATATAATTATTGACGAAGTCAATGATTTCTAAACAAAGACCAATGACTAATATCACTCCTTCAATAAAGCATAAGAGATAATGAGCATTCAATGTGCACAATTAAAACCTTGTATTATATCACAATGCAATAAATATCTCAAATCAGCTCATATAAATGATGTTGCTGTGTCACCTATATTGTTGCTGCTATGGATGTGACGTCAAGCACTAATCAATAGGTCAAAATGAAGACAAAGAGTAAAACGTTTCCTTCAATAAGATTATAAATGCAATTACTAACTCAATGTCTATCAAATGAGGTGAGAAAAGTCACAACGTTGCAAGCTAAGCAAAAGACCAAAGTAATGTGACGTCACCTATATAAGTTTGTTGTAGTCACTATGACGTCAGCCCTAAATGATTGGTTAGAGAGGCCAAAGAGGCAACGTTTGCAAATTTAACCAAGGAAAAAGTTGATAACCTCTATGGCTACCTAGAGGAGACCTAGCCGCAACTTTTAGTGTAGGCAAGAGTCAAAATAGGCTAGGACGTCACCTCTAGGGTTAGGGTTAGTAAACAGCTAGGGTTAGACGCTAGGTTAGTTAGGGTTTCAGGTAAAAGGTGTTTGAAAGAGATTTGAAAGACAACAAGCTCAAAAGTATCTTCTAGACTAGTGCC